>OX632365.1:0-400690 GCA_951751655.1 Ophion costatus | reverse complement strand
GACCCGGCAAATATGGTCGCGAATTATAATCGATGCTCGGTCTCGTTAGAGGGAAGAAGATCGCAGTCCCGAGAATCGGGCCTCTCTGCTTCCTGCTACTTTTTCGTTCGACGCTCATTTCTCTCTCTCTCTCTCTCTCTCTCTCTCTCGCGCTCTATCCTCCTCATATTCTTGCTTCTACTCCCTCTCGAACTTCTTCATCTTCTACTCCCGTTCTTCGCGACGTGCAAAGCAGCGACCGAAAGACGATCGGCGGCGACCGAAATCGGCGCGGAACTCGGTTTCTCACAGGACCAACGACCTCGATATATATATGAGGTATTCAACGTGAATCCGGTGAACTTTTTCTCTGTCCCCCGCAAATTCGATTTTTTTAAAATCTGATTCCATTGACCCTAAAAGACACCCTGAATTTTTTAACATCTTTCGAAGCAACCCTTACTCAAAGAAAAAAACATTTCCGATAAAAAAAACGCCGCGATTTAAAAATCGGAAAAAATTCCCAAAAATGCGTGATTATATGTAAAAAATTTCAAGCTATCACCTGCGGTGGACGTATGATTTTTTCTGTGTCTTCTGAGCGATTAACGTTAAAAAAAATCCGAAAAATTCAAGACCGCTTACTTCGGGCGGATACTTAAATATTTTGATACCCATAATTAATTTTTTTTACCATTTTTGAATAACCAAATCATCATCATGCACCTTGCACAGTTAGCAGTCTAAAAGTTCTGGTATTCATTTCAATTCAAGTCTCCAGCACAGAAAAAATCATATTTCCACTGCGGGTGATAGCTTGAAAATGTTTACATATAATCACGCATTTTTGGGAATTTCTTCAGATTTTTAAATCGAGGCGTTTTTTGTCGGAATATTTGTTTTTTGGATAAGGCTTGTTTCAATGGAATCAGATTTTTTTAAATTAATCGAATTGGCGGGGGTCAGAGAAAAAATCCACTGGATTCACGTGGAATATCTCATATATTAGGATAGCAAAAATTGGAGGTGTCATTTTATTCCTTTTCATCACCATGCAATGGTCTTCTTTAAAGAAAAAAAAAATGGTCACGGAAGCTGCAATCGGTCAAAAAATATTTAGAGGTCGCTCGAGATATCAAAAAATTCAAATTTTCATTAAAAAATCGAGTTTTTTCGTCCACCCTCAACCATGAATTTTACGCTTTATAATTTGAAAATTAACCTCACGAATGCTCTAGCCGGTCAATGAATATTTATTAATGGCTCAAGGTTTTCGAAGTTCAGAATTTCCGCCAAAAAATAAAACTCGCATGCATTCCTTCTAGCATGAAAACAAAATAATCAGCGAAGTGTTAGATTTTCTGAATAATTTATTATAATAATTAGTAACAAACAGCAATTAGACAATATGTGTTATTATGTTTTGTTACGTATTATTGGTCCGCAGTTTGATTAACGGGACCAACTGCGGGACGCATTAGAATGCGCGAAAAACTATTTTTAACGAAAAAAAGATTAATTGTTTTGAAAATTTGGAAATTTCGAAGCTCTTGAGCGACCACTAAATAATCTACTAAATATTGTTTTTAGACGAAAATGTCAGAGACTTGATTTGAATGGTTTCTCTATAATGTCTATATTTTGGTTGACTCACATTTTCTTTTAAGGAGTTAGGCTACTGTAAAAATTTAAAAAAAAAGACCCAACATATGGTGTAGAAAGAGCATATCGAAGGTAAACTTATCATTACAACGATGGCACTGCAAGTAAAACTTCAAACGCGTTTTTCTTGAAACTATGCTTCTCAAGACGGTGACCACGATAGTATCTCATTGCCAGTCACAACCCTTCAGTCGGTTTTTATTGGCAAAGATCGGGGACCCACTTTGTTATCTAATAGTAGTTGCTCTTTTATGTGCTTAACATTTTGAATAAAATGCTTTATATATTATACTTTTTTAAACATAGAGAAAATATGCTTTTTTGGCTCCAAAATTCACGTAAATCCTTAAACATTTCTTAACATTACGAATGATTGAAAACTTTCAATTTTGGGAAAGTGAGCACTTGAAATTCGTCCGGATAAAAATGACCCAGTGTGTCAACGTAGACAATCGGATTCTGCATCGTGACAAAAGTAAAAGATAATTTTGTTTTATACACGCAGGTCGACCGACAATAACTTTTCATCGTCTTCTATGGTTTCCCTTCTTCCTCCTTTATTGCTATCCATCTCATTCCACTTGCGATTGCCGGGCTTTCGGGCTATACCTGCTATGGTTGTACTCACGAAAAATACACGTTATTCTTTTTTTCCCCGTGTCGTCCTTAACGTAAGAAAAAAAAACAGCAGACAGACACAGACACTGGTACGAATGTATCCTCGCGGGTTCGCGGATCGATTTTTCCCGAGTACTGACCTGGGCCACAAGGCACCTGTGAGCGCCTCGGCCGAGTGCCGATTTTTCGCGTACCTTTCTTCGTTTGCTCTTTCTTTTTCTAGCTCGTTCGTTTAGCTTTATTTTTTCAGGGCGGTTCGCGAACGTGCCTTCTCCTGAGTGAGAGGTCTCGATATATACATGTGTATGCACTTCGGAGTGTACGGATATGGTCTCGGGGAACGCGGAGCGAAACGCGAGAGATGAGGACGGTGAGAGTGCCGACGGAGGACTGTTTTGTGGGAGTAGCCGAGACGCGAGAGTAGTCCCTCTCTTTCTCTTCCCCCCCCCCCCCCTCTCTCGCTCTTTCTCTATCTCTATCTATCTCTCGCGGATGCACCCCCATGTGCACAGGCCGTTTGAGTTACGCGAGAGAGAGAGAGAGAGGAAAATAGTAACGTGGGCGACCTCTAAGAGGACTATTCCTTCTCGATATTATATACAGGGTGACAGACTCGAAGTTATTTACTTGAAAACACCTATGTATATATTGATTTTGGACGAATAAGTTAGCGACAAAATAGCGAGAGAGCGACTCTCTCTCCCTCTCTCTCTTTCTCTCTGTATTTGCAGACAAATTCGGGAAACGACTAACGGGCGCCAACTATACGCACCTTTCGTAATGTTTTTTTTCCTTTTCCGCGCACCTGCGCCTCGTCTCGGCTATCGCGCGATAAAAAATTGCGGAGAAATCTTCTTGGGGAGGAAAGTTAACGAGAGATAAAACACTCGGGTGTCAAATTTGGAGAATTCATGCCGAGGCTGTGCAATTATTTGACTTATAAAAGAGCCATTTTTATCATAAAGTTTATCGTCAGTATAATTATCAACATGAATGATAAAGAATGATAACAACGGTATCAATGGTAACGATGATAATAATTATGACTATTGCCAATATTCTATAACAATATCCACTATTGTGCATTATTATTGAATATTACTTATACAATAAATACTATTGGGCAATAACAACAATAAAAATAATAATGACATCACTGTCTCGCCAACATTTATTGTGAAAAAGTTGTCAATTTTGTTATAATGTGGTGCCTAGTGATTTTTCCAGGGCTATTCTTCGGTATGAAAATATGTTTTTTATGGTGGGGGAGGAGTATTTTATTGAGAACAAAAATATTTCCGGAAATCATGCGATTTTTTAAATACGTTTTCCATACGTTTACTTTAATTTGTTTGTGTTTATTTGGGCTTGTTTGGGTTTGTTTGGTGACACTTGATGTCACCAAACCCGTTTCCTCCATACCTTTGAAAAGGTAATAAAAAAAAGCGTCTAGGGTTGAAATGATAGGGTTTGAGTCGTCAGTTTGAAATTTTGGGTCGTTTATAATTATGCCTATTTAGACTTATGTCACGAGATTACTTAATATTACATTAACTAAATTAACTGTTGACTTGATATTAAATTAACCGAATGTTTACAAAGGTTTAGTTTGCGTTAATCCGTTGTTATAAATGGTTCATATTGGTGCTACATAGCCAAAAAGAATTAATCACCCGTAGCGTGAACGTCTTGCCAATCTAACCGCACGTAATATTACATACGTTAAACTATTTTTTATGTCTGGTGTTTTGTGGTGAAAAAAATCGGAAAGCCTCAGTATAGTCTAGACAATATCATAGATTAAAAAAATTAAAGTCTTGGATTTTGGCTAACGCTTCAACTTCCTTAATATGTAGCCACTCGCTGTCTTTCTCGCTTCTGGGATTTGAGACCGGCGCCTGAATTAGAAGGTCTGATGGTTCGGCTCCGACCAAGACACGGTCAGTTAAAATTGCCCTTACCAGTGTGTCCAGTCGGTAGCTATTTACATCCTCAATTTTGTTATTTCGATATTTCAATTCCTCGTTTTCCTTCCTTTTCACGCCTCCCCTAAATATCACCACCTTCGTTTTACATCCATTTGCATCCTATTCCTCTTCACGTATTTTCCATGCGAATAATAATATGACTACTATTATTCACAATAATAATAAAATTACCGTTACATTAAATATACTACGAATGAAAAAAAAAACCTTTTTTCCGGGGGAATATAAATTATTGTCAAGTAGTAACAAAAATTTGCATAAGGTCGTTATTTTTTGTTTCATTTCTGCGGCACACATCGACGTGAAATAAACGTAGAGAGGAATTCATTTGCGATTTGACTACGGGCGTGAGTTCTCATATATATATGGGCCTCCAACAGAATTATTTCCCCCTCCGTTTGACTGCGCGAGAGAGCCTTGAAATATTATTTTTATTTCTCTCATAAGTGCGCTCGCCCATATCGTGCACAGAAGTATATTCACGCAGGGGCCTCTCCCTCGCCCGGGCTTTTTCAAGGTGTGCAAATTACCAATGACGATCTCCCTCTTTACTTTTCTCTCGCGTTTTCTCTTTTTATGGGAGCACGCGTGCGCGCGCGCGCGCGCGCGTTCACTTTTGTCGATTATTGTATCTTGTGTAGGTATGACGATCGTAAAATGTACAGCATTATTATACGCGCGCGAAACGATACAGAGCAAACGAACGGACTTAAGAGTGGAATAAAAATTGCGAATTGCGAGTGTTGACGCGATATGCTCGAGTTTTGCTCTCTTTTTTCCTCTCTCTTTCGCTTTGTTATCGTGTTTATTCGCGTCTATGCAAATCGCACATTCCCAACAATACAAAACAAACCGAAACAAACTTGCCCTACCGTCCGGACGCCCCTCCCCCACCGCCAGTTCAGTCTTTTCGCCCGGCGGTCCTGACGTATCCATTTTTGTGTCCAGCAACCTTCTCGCAAGTTGAGATAGTCCCCTGTTCGATATTCTCACTCCTCCGTCCAAATTCCATTCGACCAAGACCCCCCCCCCCCCCTTGTCAGACCTCGCATGGCTTATTTTCCAATAATAAGATGCTTCCTCCTCTGGGATTTGCAAAATTTGCATGCAAAAGTATTACACGTAGCGTCGGGAGTGAGTGCACGTCCCAAGCTGGAACTCCCATCGTTTTCGGGGGCCGCGATGGAAATATACTCACGCTGCAAACTCGCCGCTGCTTGCTTTATTTTGCTTGATTTTTTGTTCTTGTTTTAAAAAAATTTTTTCGGTATTTTTTTCACCGACCAGGTAATCCGTTATTCATGAAGAGTTCGTCGAGAATTTATCAAGCGATGCAAGGGTGACTGCATGCCTCTCAAATACCGAGGGCGGCATAAAGAACTTTGAATAAAGATCGAGAACCAAGCACCAAGGCTCTTAGTCCCTCCAAAGTTTTCACTCTACTCGGGATATTTTATCGTGCAAAACAGAAATATACAAGGCCGGCGCCTACCGAGCCGTCCTCCCGTACTACTCGTATCGCCTGGTATAGATATACGCGCGTCCTCGCCGTCTCCTCTTTGTGCGATTCTTCGTACACTCCCCACTCTCGCGCTCGGCCGTGCGCTACACGCGTCCCGCGTGAACTCGAATAATAAAATCGCGCCAACTTCGTTTATGATTTTACTTCGCTTTTTTCTGGCACTTCGAATCGTGCCGTAACGATGCCAAGTGGACCAATGCAATCGGGGCATCGCAGCGATTGCTTCAGTGAAAATCTCATCGACGTGGCTGCACCCGGTCTCGACTTCATCGCAAGCATACAATATACAAAGTTTAATGCGGGAAATTCCGATTCAGGCCCAAAGCCCCGCCGTATACGAAGAGAATTCTATATCGAATTTTGCTCGGAGCTCGTGGAGTTTCCACGATCACGGCTAGGGGTCCAACTCGTAACTCCCCAAGGTAAATATCCCCCGTTTGCCGAAAGACTTTTTCATAAATAAATCAAATCCTCCATCGATAAATAATTTTCTTCGGCCGTGCGACGGGACTGCATTTTTTTTCGGAAATTCCCTCGCGACAGTGTTAAACTCCTGCACTCCTCCCTGCTGTATCCTCGCTTTTTTTTCTCATTGGGGAACCGTTCGAACGGGGTCTCTACTCTTCCTTCCAACACCATCCTGAGACGCGGTATCTCCAATGAAAAATAAACTCGTCATCCTACCACCAGACTTTCCCGTAATGCAATAACAAACCGTCGACTCGTCGTCCGACCTGCGGTAACCGGCGAAATAAATAAAAGTACTTTCGAAGCGAAGCGATATACGAAGAAGGATAAAAGAAAAATATATATAATTTGCTTATCACTCGACAGATAAATAAATAAATAACATATACTATTTGTGACTATTATCATTGCAATAAACAATACATAAACGACCGACACGTCATTCGTTAGTTAGGAAAATGTCAAAAACATTAGTAAAAGCATAAATAATACAATAAGCGAAAATGTTTTCGTTCGAAATAATTATATCTATTGAAGTTATCTACTATTTTAATTATCCAAAAAAGTAATACCTATATAACTTTTAAATATTTTTAACTACTTAATTTTCGTCTTCATTTTTGCCTGCTCCTCGAGGCATCGTTTCTCAAATTTGTTCGTTTCGTTTTTTTTTTCCAGCACGTTGAGGTTACACGCTACGAGAAATCGAAACGGCGCGCACTGACAATGCGGCTGATGGAAAAATATACACGTACGAGATGAGAAAAGGAAAAATTCTCTCCCCATCGTCGTTGTCCTCGGGGTCCATCTCCGGTTGCCCTGGCAGCCGGTTGACCCGGGTCTTCCTTGCAGAGAAAAGATTGAAGGTAGAGGAAAAATACAAGAGAGAGAGAGAGAGAGAGAGAGAGAGAGAGAGAGAGAGAGAGAGAGAGAGAGAAATGAAAAGGACATCTTCCACCCCCAGTCTCAGATGCTATAGTGTTTCGTTTAATTTTCCTACAACAACAATAAAGATGTGGACATATATACATATCTTGTTTTTCGAGGAAATAATAATAATAATGATGGTGATGATTATCACCATAGTGCTGATAATGAAGATCGATCGATAATGATAGAAAGATATAACAATAACAACAAAAGTACCATTAACCTTGATAATAATATCAACAATAGTAATTATTATTATTATTATACTTTTATATTATTACTATTTATCATGAATTGCTATTAATTAATTACTATTACTATCAACTATTACTATTGCTATTAACTATTAACCACTAACTATATACTATTCATTACATAATAGTTAATAAAAGATATTGTTAATTAACTATTAACCATATGATGTTACTATTTCCATTAGCTATTAACTATCAACTATATACTATTAACTATTAACTATCAACTGTACATGATTTACTATTAACTATTAACTATCAACTATATACTATTAACTAGCATTGTTATTATTATAATTATAAATATAACAATTATTATTGTTGTGGATTGACGTTCATCCATTTTACATTATTATCAGCGCTATCATCATCATCATCATCATCACTGCACACATTATAATAATAACTATTATTGTTTTTTACATTATAAGCAACATTGTCAGCACCCTTATTTGTGTTGATGCTTGTTTTTCAATTCTTACGACTCATACCTGTCTATCATTACCAATTTCAATTATCATCAGCACTATTGCCATCATCGTCATCATCATCACGATTATTGTTATTATTATCGCTCTTTGGAAAATTCCCTGCGAGCCTTTTCCGTTCCCACATACAAATAAGCCCGGGGTGATACCCACGATTCGAGGGATTGAAGTCTACCTACACTGGGCGCACATACACGATAAATCCGCGATGAATGGACCGGGAGACGAACGTTGAAGTGACGGAAAAAAAGAGAGATCGTTGAATATTAATATGTAAACATGGAATACGTCGCGCGGGGAGTAAGATTCCCATGAAGCGAGAGGATCGATATTTTCCTCGTTCGCATTCACGTATAGATATACGTGAAAGGTGCTTTGAGATGCGTTTTGGGATGACACTTCATTATACCTGTGCTGTATGCGGGCCTAAAGACCGTGACGAACTACTGGCAGCATCCGAAGTAATAAATCATGCACGTAATTAATGGTGAATTTTTTTTCGGCTCCCATCAACGGTTATTTCCAAAATTTATATAATATTTATTTTATTATTATTATTGCGCGACGCGTCTAAAAAATAATGCTCCGTTACGAATGTTGAGCCAATACTTGGATGGGTGACCGCTTAGCCGCGCGCTAATTTATATCTGTATATTTATGCAATTATTAAATATTAATATGGATTTCCATATATTAGAAGTTCATCGTTATTATTGTTGTTGTTATTACTATTATTTTGCGTGTCATGCGAATATATGATACATGGAACTTTCTTTCCGTGTGTAACTTTGTGATTTGTATGCTTGCGATAAACTCGAGATCGGATTCACCCACGTCATTGGGATTTTCACTGAAACAATCCTTGGAACCTCTGCATTGCTTTGATTCACTTGGGATCGTTACGACGCCTTTTGAAGGAGCTTGAAAAGGAGGAAACATCGAAGATGAAGTTGGCGCGATTTTATTTTATGAGAATTTCACGCGGGACGCGTAGCGCACCCGTGAGAGTGGGGAGCGTACGAAGAGCCGCACAAAGAGGAGACGCCGAGAATCCTGAGTGTCTCTATGTGTATAGGGGCAATACGCGCCTTGTGTACGGAAGGAAGGCACGATAAGCCCCTTTTGTACAACTAATCCGGTAAAGTCAAAACTTTAAAGGGTACAGTAGGTAGGCTAAAGTTTCGACTTTACTCCGGCAGGTATTATATGGATATGGGCACGTCGGGAGGGGGTTGCGCACTTTGGGAAACGGGATTACGCGTTAGAGAGAAGTGTCAATTATCGTCGTCGTGCCAGCTTCGTCGGAGCTTCTGATCGCTTATGTCCTGTATATACATATATGTATATGTATATGAGGAACTCGTGTTTTTCTCCTATCGGCTGTCTCTCTCTCTCTCTCTCTCTCTATCCCTTTTTATTCTTCCTGTTCTTCCATTTGTGCTCTCCGATTCTTTTTTTTCGCCAAGCGGATCCGCAACGACCCTTCGCACGCGCCCTCACCCGTTCGAGCGTCCTCGACCAACTCTTTGAGCCGTCGCATTGTTGTCGCGAAATTTGGCGGAATGATCGCTCGCGTGCGCCCAACGTGCCAACGCATATGTGTGTGTGTGTGTGTATTTCTTTTTCTCTACCCTCGTCCTTTTTCGTACTGTATTATCCTGCAATAGTGTGTGCATGCGTTTCTGTATCTGTGTATGTGAGCTTATTTACCGAGCAATGTAATGATCAATGTAACGACAATTGTAATGAACTCTGCGATTAAAGCTAGTCCTAATTATTCTCGAGGGAAAAAGCCTCGCCGGCATGTACACTCGCAAGGAAAAGAAAGTAGCGCGGAGTATGACTCTCTTTTTTTTTGTTTTTGCCATAGAATAATTTCGTCATTTTGCTCGCGAATGTATGCCTATGCAGAGTAATAAAATAATTATGTGTGCTCGTGGCATCTAATGTTTTCATTTCGAGAGGACTGTTTTAACGCAGCGCCGTGAACACGTATTATTTTCTCTGCCTGTAATTTTTGTTACTTTCACAAAAGATTTTTTGCCATTCGTTTATGATCGTTAAGGTAGTCCTATCGCTTCACACTAGTCGTACCACTCGTCATACTTGAGACCTGTACAATTTATATTTTTAGCATGTGAAAAAAAAATAATTTCTAGTGACTACAATTTTTCATTTGTAAACTGTTTAACGAATGTTCACATTTAATTAGAAAAGTGAAAAAATAGCTATTCCAATGATTCGCGTAGTATTTCTAGGTTTGATATTTGGCAACATTGCTTCTATCTCCGTCTCTTTTTACTCATTCAGGCGAGTTCAACCTCCGTGCTGTTCAACGTCGATCGGTCAAAACAATGTCAGGTGCGGCAAATGTAAAGCATTGTATTCAGGCGACGACTGGTATAAAAGCGTGAAAAATTTGTGTCGGCGAAATATGTTGGTTAAAAATTAAATATGTGTGGAAATTCGAATGAGTGAAAAGAGGTCACGACTACAGTCTGTCACGTCTCTTTATCGTAGTAAGTGGTAATAAATCCAATGCCGGAAGTTCAAATCAAACTTGATATTACATGAAAATTAGGTCAATGAGTGTATTTTTCCCCGAGAGCATTGGATCACTACTAGTGTTGAGTTTGTAAATCTGATTATTTTCAAGATTCTGACGGATTTTCACTATTGTATACACTTTTGTAGCGAGATTCCTTCACAAATGTACGCAATTTTTATATATATTTTTTCTCTGTAATGAGGTCGATAACCGACCCTGAAATTTTACAGAGACGATTATTGATATATTTGGTGAAGCGCAAAAAAAATTGTGACAATCCCATGAATTGAAGCCCGTTGATAGAACTACCTTAAAGCTAACGAGAAAATTGTATTTCAAAAACAAATCGCCTGTGTGCCTATGCGTTTTCGTCCGTAAGAGAAGGCACTAGGAATCAAAAATGAAAATAAAACAAACATAACTCGCCGGTCGTCGTGTTATCCTGATAGGATGCGCCGAACGCCGACGCGACTATCATAGCGACTGGGCCACGAGGAAGCGGCGCCGATCGAATGCCTATTTGCCTATCATGCTCTCCCGATACGAAGCGCTCCGCGCTAACGCGGTTACCATAGCGAGGCGCGAGATGTCGCTTGTGCAACCACCTCGCCTCTCATGGGCCCCGGATACAAATCAAGTTTTCATGCCTAAAATCCCAAACGCTCGAGAGTCCGGCAATTTTGCGTTGAAAAATCGCTCGCTCGTATGAGGAAAACAGATGCAACAAAGAGGTAGAGAGGGGATGAACTCGAGATACCTATTTGCTTGCTATGTTCCCCCGATAGAAACCAACTTTTCATGCCTAAAATCCGAAACTCCCGCAAAATGCTCGGGCCCGGCAATGTTGCGGTTCAGAAAATCTTCTGTTGCATCAAGAGAGCAGAAGTATCGAGGAGGTCGCTACGGCAGCGAGCCGCGAGATGTTGGCCTATGTACCTCTCAAGATGTCATGCCCTCCTGATACAAAGCGAGATTTCCAATGCCCAAATTCACTACGCAAGATATCGATACGTTCATTGGAAAAAAAATGGACGTTCTCCCTTTTTGTCGCTATATGTATAATAAATGATAAAATGTGCCAAACAAACAAAGATGTGCTTTGAAAAGTGTTGATTTTCTTCAAATATGTGTACAAATTGTTTATAATAATACAGGAATGTTTGGTTGATAATTCGAGAACTATGCAATCAATGTTGATGGATTTTTTTTTGTTTTACAAGAATGCAGCATGAAGTGTGCAAAATTCAGGTTATTCAGTTAATTAAGCTATTTGGTTAATTGAAATTGCAACAAAAGAGCGTAAAAACGAATAAACATTACATTCGTTTTAAGCGAATAAAAGGAATTCAATGAATATTAATCAAACGAACGAACTTGATACATATTGAACAAATGAATAAATTGAATGAGTATTTAAAAAATGAACACGTGACATGCATATCAAACGGATAATCGAGTTAAATAAATATGAGACAAATAAATAAACTTAATAAATGTTAAACGAATACATTAGTATTAAAGAAATTAAAGAATTAAATGTATATTAAATCAATAAATATTAAACTAATTAAACAAAAAAACGACATAAACATGAATTATTTTAATGTTAATTATCTCGTAACATAAATAATTAAATCTCGTGACATCGATATACATAGGCATAATCATAAATGACTCAAAATTTCATTCCGAGTTGTTTGAAACATTCACTGACGCAGTTTTTTTTTTCGTAATAATCCACAAAAGTTTTTCTTATTCACGTAATAAAAATATTAAAGGGTACAATTTTGTCCTTTCATTATATATTTTATAAAAAGTTAGCTTCTACAGAATGAATCTGTACAGCGTATGCATTTTTTGAGGTTCATGGAAAAAAAAACTTAACGAAGCGTCGTTAGACTCAACAGGACCGCTTCAATCCCCTTTAAAACAATTGGCAGTTATTTGGTACTAGTATAAGTACTTAATTTTTATCATCTAAACTTTAGCGACTGATCTTCTCAAACTGTTTCGTTTAAGAGAGTTAGGCTACCGTGGAAATTTTAGTAAATTGACGCTCAAAGCTACTCAAATTGAAGAGCAGGAATCGTAGGTTTAAGGTAAACTTACTGTTACAGCAATGGAACTGCTCGTAAAACTTTAAACGCGTTTTTCTCGAAGCTATGTTTTTCAATACGGTTTACACGATTTCTCGGGATCTAATAGACGGATTGACTTGAAATTTGGTACACTTATTCAGCGTAATGGTAGTTTAGTCTTGACAGACGTCTTTATTCCTAACATTTTTTCATTAGTTATTAACCATAAAGATTACATATTGCGTCTCAATATCGAAAAAAAAAATCTATTTTTTTTGTTTCGATGACCGAAACACGATAACAAAAAAACTCGGTCGAGTCTCAGTCAATATTTTCTCTTTTCAGAAAAAAATCGTTTTTTTTGGTTCCAGATCAACCGGGTGGCCAAAATCAAGTACACCATTTATCCCCTCACGTTTAAAGGTCCTTCGCGACATAATTCACAACTCCTTTAAATAATAATATTTTTAAATCACATTTGGTACCCAACTACATTAATGTACACGCAAATAAATGCCCAAACGATTTTTTCATTATCTTACTTATCCCTTCAATTTTTTTTTAACAACCCCGACTTTTGGTTCGCAACAGTAACCTAACCCCTGTGCTTTTCACCAAAATCCAAGTCATCGATGTTAGTGTTCGGTTGGGCGTTTATTTATTACTTAACCGTGCACTTCATCACGATAACACAAGTAAAATAAAATCGCCAGGAAAGAACAGACACAAAGGACAAAACAAATGTTTAAAAAGCGATTTTCTCGAACAGTGAGAAAGATCATATAACATTGATGAGTATGTTTTGAACAGGGATTGTGACGAAGCATTTAGATTTTACTTTTCGACCGCACTTTCCGGCCACCCTATAAATATATATGTAGCATTGGCTTGATATATTTCGCAAACACGCGCGTGCTCTCGTGAGAAACGATTTTACTGCTTGTAATTCCTGAAAGACGATATTCCGTGCGCGGAGACGGAGGCGCGTGCTGCGCTCTACACAGATGCGAGAGAGAGAGAGAGAGAGAGAGAGAGAGCTACATTACTTTTCGTGCTCTCTGTCTCCCCTTCTCTCTCTCTCTCTCTATCTCTATTTTTGTCTTTCTTGCTTTTCATTTTATTCCTCGATTTTCTCGTTTTCCACACCTCCCTCGTGTTTTTATTGCGGCTCACACGCACGCACGGAGCCGAGGACGGGACGAACTCTCCGGACCTTTGCACGTTGCCCCATTATTCCTCTCGTGTAAGCGGATTCCCGGATCCTCACGGAGGGAAAATACAAATGTGGAAGAGAGAGAGGGAGAGAGAGAGAGAGGGAGAGAACGAGTGCAAAGAAAACGACTAATAGAGAAAGGGAGTACAAAGATAAAGAAACAAAGAAAAAGAGAGAGAGAGAGAGAGAAGGCGCCCAGCGATTTATTTACTTATCGGCACGTCACGAGGGGAAATCGCGGGAAATATTTTCTCGCTCTCTCTCTCTCTCTCTCTCTCTCCCTGTCTCTCTCTTTCTCCCCATATAAACCGTAGAGCGCAATGCACGCGTGCGAGACCCCCGTCCCGTATAGTAAGTTACGGATAAACGAGAGGAGGAGAAGAACGCGAACGACTAAGAAGAATAAGAAGAAAAGGAAGAAAAAGCCAACCTTTCCATGTGTACAAACGTGTACATCTTTCTCTCTCTCTCTCCCTCTCTCTCCCTGCATGTGTGGGCCGCACGAGTCTCGGTGTGCATCCGCAATCGTTGCGGATCGGCACACCGGGGATCAAAGGTGTCGCGTACCTATACGCGGCTGTATAGCAGCGAGGGATACACACGTGCATCTCAAGACGAGCGAGAATGGCTTACCCCTGCCCACCTGGTTCTCTCTCTCTCTTTCTTTCTCCCTCCGAGACCCGTATAATAACAGCCACTCTATTCCCTCTTTCCACCGTCCACGCCGACGTCTTCTCCTCGCCAATGACACTTCCGATTTATTGACATTCCTCGCGATATTATCGACGAGAAGAGGATCATGCACTCCGTGCATGTATGTGCGTGTATGCGCGCGCGCGCACACACACACAAATGATAATAATAAAAATAATCGTCTCCGCATACGTCTGTCACGAATCCCCTTTGACTCGGACCTCATATCCGAACGCGTGTTGCCCACGGGCTTCACAACTTTTCATCCTCGGTTGGCACCCCGCAACAACGAGGAAACAAAATCGTTAAAATTCTCGCATTTGTTCGCTTCTGTTTCCCTCACAAATCCCTCGAATGTCATTTTTTCAGTTGTTACTACATACACAGCCGTACACACGCACGCGCACACACACACACACACACACACACACACACATCCAAGGACGAATCAATTTTCAAAGTACTTTTTGCCATTCCGCCAACGAAATTTATTCTCGTAGCTAGATCATTGCATTATTGTGTGGGTATGAGACCTTTTAACCTTCCGCGAATCTATTACTTTTATTATTGTTATTATTGCTATATATTAGATCAAGCCCTACGTCAATGCAGGAACACTCAAGGGCCTCGAGGTTGCACAATAGCTCCACTCCGCCTACTCTCCCTGCTCACACCCTCGCAACCATATATCTCTCTGTATCTTTATCCCCTATGCAAAACTGGATGGTGTCACCACCTGGCTGAGCTAATTTATTATACTCAACTGATCATCTCCGGCGTGCACTTGAGGTTTATATATATAGCGAGGTAAATGCGTAGTTCGAGAGGAACGGTGCCTCGTCTATCTATTAGTGTATAACGGGTGTGTGTGTGTGTGTGTGTGTGCGCGCGCGCGAGCGCCTGCTCATATATAGTTTATAACAGCAGCCGCACAATGAGGATGTCCTCTGTCGGATTTTGTTCCTCCTCTTCCGCTATATCCGCATCTTCCTGTTTAACCCTCTCCCTTCTGATATCTTTGTTATGCTCTTCTCTCTCTCTCTCTCTCTCTCTGTTTTTATCTGTCTCTCGCGCTTTTATTGTTTTCTCGGTTTGACACCTGTACGATGGTCGTTTGATAAGTTCGCGCAAAAATTTAAACAGGAGTGTAGTGATGTATCCATGTTTCATCGACGGTGACAAAACGACGTTTAAAGGTCCTGGGGATCATGGATTTTATCAATGATTGTTCTGGAGTAGTGACCTCAACAGGGCGTCCGGAAGGGTCAACATCGCTTGTACCCATATGGCCAATCGGAATATTTTGAAACCACTTATCAACTGTTCTAATCGGAGGTGCACAGTCACAATAATGCTCAACAAGCTTCTCTTCGGTCTCCTGAGGCGTTTTGTCTTTCACAAAGTAATGTTTACTCAACACGTGAAATTCTTTTTTGTCCATTTTTTTTAAATCACTCGACTTGATTTTTGACTTTGACTGAAACTCGGTGTGTTTTCTTCCGAGACATGCTACTAACTGAAAATAACCTCGATACGCACCAGTAGTGCCATCTCTCTGACTTTGCACGGACTTTTCAAACCACCCTCGTGTATTACCATGCAATTGCCGTTCCTTGCTTACTTCTACCTCTCGTATCTGTCTTCTCACCTTATTTCTCAAAGTTTATCAACAAGTTAATCATATAGCTTCATGATTTTATTTTTGATTATAACAAGTTTCACTTTTTACCTTAATTCGCTGTCTTACTGTGTTGTCATATATTATTTTATGTTTCATCCCATTACATGTTATACTGTTTATTTTTCTCTTATATCAAATCTTTATTTCTTCATTTCCCGTTGATATTTTTTCTCGTTTCATCTGTACCTTTATGTGTGCCCGAGAGATCACCGGGACATAATGAACGTTATCAATAAATCTCTCTCCCTCTTTCTATCTTACCGCCTCTTATACTTTGTTGGTTCACCGTCGACGATTCAATTTCGCGTAATCGCGATAATCGCGACCGAAGCCGGGAGTACCGGCCATCCCTCGTCGGATCAAGAGGCTATTATCTTCCAATCCAAGCAGATAAAGTAAATCGCCCGTCACTCACAGTCGCTTAATTATTTTTGGCCGCGGTGGGGGCGCAGCCTGCACGTCATGCGCGCACACACACACAGAGAGGGAGAGAGAAATAGAGAGAGAGAGAGAGAGAGAGAGAGAGAGAGAGAGAGAGATTTATTTCGTACTCTGGAGCTAAAAACCTCCCTAAGCGTACCGTACACATTCTTATACATGTGTATGCTTATAGGGAATACAGTTCGCGGTACAGGTTTTGTCATACTTATCTAACCTATGTAAACAATGATAATCTTAAGTTTAATCATAGTTGAAAAAAAATAACATTTTTAGAATCGATGATAATGGTAGATTTAATAGTGATAAATAGTAAATATCGAATAAAAATAATAATAACAAATAAAAATAGCAATAATGACAGGAATTTCATCCGCGTACTTGGTGTGTGAGTGTGTGAGAGGGGGAGAGAGAGAGAGAGAGAGAGAGAACTGAGCGCGCACATACGATTAATGCGAGCATGGATCGTCGACACGGTATGGAAAGGTGTGATAAAGGGGCCCGAGAGGGTGCAAGGAGAAGGGACGATACTGAATTGTGTATCGAGAGAGAGAGAAAGAGAGAGGAAGCGAGAAGGGGTTAGACTGCGCGAGCGCAGCACCCCGGATGAGATTCCCGGGACACCTGGATATCCAGGGAGCTCTTGCATCTCTCTCCCTCTCTCTCTATGCCTGTTTCCACGACGCTCTCTCCCTCTCTCTCCCTTTCTACTTTTCTCTCTCCGTCCCTTTCTCCAATTTTCCCGGCTTTCCCTCTCTACCCCTCCTTATTTCCCTCGCCCTGTCACCCAACGCTCTTCTCGTTGCCTCGTCATCGTGTCGTTGGCCCACTCCCGCAGGTATACAACACTTCGAGAATTGCGTACGCGGCAACAGGCCAACGGGGTTGTACCACCCATATTAGCACGATCGACTACTCCTGACACATTCACCAAGGCCAATTTACCGATACCCACTATGTACGTGCGACTCGTACTCGGCCAACGTGTATACAACGAAAGTTACGTTCATGGTTATACACACACACACACACACGCATATACCTTACCTCCGATCAAAACGAACCTGTCAATACGTGCACAATGGAACATCGTGAATGGGATCGTTTTCTTCTCCATATACAGTACCGGTCAAAAGTTTTCCATCACATTGGACAATTGCCAAGTTATATTGGACTTGTATAATTCATTTTATCAAGCTATATAGTAGCTTCGTAGAGTAAGAAATAAAATGAATTATATACTAATATAATTTTGCAATTGTCCAAAGTGTTCGAGAACTATTGACCGGTACTGTATATATGTGCGTGCATGTATGTGCGTCTGTGTGTAGGGAGACTTTTTGCAAGAAATTTGAATTGTAATTATATTTTGTAAAATACATTGTTGATAATTCGATCATAGTAAAATATTTCTGCGTCTTTCAATGTTCTTATTTTAACAGTATTGTAGATTGACACATACGAGAACACGCACACACACACATCATGTATAATGCTATATGTATATATATATATATTGTCCAATTGTTGAATGAATTTAGTACAATATTACAACTGTAAGTAATATTATTTTAACATAATGATGCTTTTGTAATATTGTTAAATATTATTAAATACTATTCTAGCATAAAATTGTCAAATAATATTTTATGATATTACACAATTATCATTATGTTACAATATTATTAATTATCATTGTAATATTGTATTAAAATTTAATTTATCATTTCATTATGTACATATTATATATATATATATATCGTACGTGGTTTTTCAAACACATTTTAAGCACATTTGATTGCGGCCAATAATTTTGTCGTTACATTTCAAAAAAATATATCTGCAATACGACGAGCTTATGAAGTTTCCGCGTTTTTCAATATTTCTATTTCCGCATTATTATTATTATCTATGGAGACAATTTCGAAAAAAAGTATTTGCATATCCCGCTATTTCCCTTTGTGTCCTTGTACGATTTATATTGACATATCGGTTTAATATTTAAAATAGCAATTAATAAAATAATATTCTAAAATTTTCTTGTTTTTTTTTGGTTTTGGTCTTTCGAAAAGTGATATGAGCAAAGCGAAGTGGACAACGCTTTTTTCCCACTGGACATATGCATACACGCATATATATGACAGATACCGAATAACGCGTTATTACAGACTTTTATCGTTTGGATTGAAGAATAATCGAAAATCCATTAGAGCCGATAACTTATGAGCCCGAGCACAATTCCCATCGAATTCATAAACACGCTTCGTCCCTGCACACATACTATTTTCGATTTAAATATGAATACATATACAACCGCAAATCCCGTACGGTTGAATTCATTACAATAGTATTATCCCACGGATCGCCATAGGCGGGCAAACCACCTGCGTGAGCAGCGGTTCGTGTTTTCACGATCGTTACTCTCGTCACATTATCGGCGATCATTGCTACTGTCACTCCAGACAGAGGAATGTTTTTATAAAACCTACGAAAAGTATTGAAAAAAATCTTTAAAAGTAGGAAAAAAAGTTATTTTCCAAATTTTCCGAAAAATGTTATTTTGGTGCGGTCGTATGGTATTTTCGCGCGTTCGCCAATATCGTGCGTTCCGGCATAGAATGCAACAGAGTGCAATACGCTACTGACCTGTGGAAGGCGCCCGCGAATCCGGAATTCTTTTCGGCACGGGTTTCCGGTGACAATTGACCGGGGCCCCGATGATTCGCGGTGGGTACCTTGAGCAGGTCGTATGTCGAGAGATGCCGTTTGTAATCACGGCATTCCCAGGCACCTATGCCACTACCGTTCCCGGATCTCACGATCACCGCCTCGTCGTCGCTCTTCATAGTCGATTGTCTGCGACCGTTAGCATCCCCTGCTCCACCCCCTTCCGACAAATGACGGATCAAGGGACGGCGCATCATTCATCCGCGGTCTTTTTGCTCGTCGACACTTCTTCCCTCTCTCCCGTACACGCACACACACACACACACACACACTTGCACTCTGTGTGACGAATTTTTGCCGATCGGCAAAACCGGAAGTGGCGCCGAGTTCGCGAAGAACTAACGTTTATCGAGGAACAGGTCGCAGGCTTTTATTTTTTCGCGAGCTTATCCCCGTATACGTACTCGTATCGAGAGCACACGGGACGAGCGAACGAGCCAGGCCACGAGTTCTCCCACGACTGGCTGATAGTTTCACGACAACCCGCGAAAGACAGAGAAAGAGAGAGACAGAGAAATTTGTGCGCGCGCTACGCACTTGGTGTATCCGAAAGCTGCGTACGAGATTCAAAAGCAACAGCTCTGTCTCTCTGCTTTAGCCTTCTTTCTGTTTTTCTCCTTTGCACTTCCGCTTTTCCTCCATAAAAGGAAGGAGTCTTGTCCATTTTATGTCGAGTTCGCTGGGTTCGTTTGGGCCTGTTTCGTTATTATACTTATCGTTATGGTAATTATTATTGTTTTGTCGATTCCGGTTTCGATATTTATTTATGTTTCGTTTCATTATTATCATTATTATCATCAACACCTTGTGCAAGTCTCGGCATGTAGCCGGCACCTATGTAAATCTTACGGACGTAGTCAAGTAGGATTCTCTTACAACCTTCTTACAGACCGATCTTACATCAGGCTTAAGCAGGTACGATCACTTCCTCGGGGTCAGAAAAGAGTCTAAATTTATTTTACCCACAGCTGCTCTGATAGATGTTTACTTATGTTGATTATTCGTATTATCGATTATTGTGTGCCAAGTGTTGTGGTAAATGATGAATTTATTGCACGTGAACAAATAAAACTGAAAAATTAGATTGTCAACGACTCGGTAGTAATATTTGTAATAATAATAATATTAACATATCCACCATAAAAACGGACTAAAAATAAAACAAAAAATCAGCCCGAAACCTATTAAAATAGGCAATTGAATTGCATATTTTGTGGCGGCTTCTATTCAAATTAATTTCAAAACAAAGCTGTGGGTGCTTCTTCGTCGTTCTGACCATCCGTTCAACAGTCAATTAAAACTTTCTTGTAATGCAGTGCTTTAACTACACGGTGAAGATTGATTTTATTATTTTTTACAGCATCTATTATATCTAATGTATCGAAATTCAGTTTTCCAACGGGTTTAGTTGGATACGTGAGCAGAAAAAACACGATCACCGCACTTCCGGTCGACCGTCTCCATAAGACGACGTGCTTCGGTAATTCAAAGTGCTCGTCTTTGCAGTTTTATTACGAAAAAACTAAAGGGTCAAAATAGCTCAAACTTTGGCAATCGGCGCATAAAGTATTCGTCAAAATCATATTAAAATGACAAATCCGAAAGTTGGATTTGTAGTCATGATCGTACCTCCTTAACTGTGTAACTAAATCGCTTTATTCGCTGTCGTTGTTGCGTCCAGGAAATTCCCAGTATCGTCCGTGCTCATAAACTTTCTCACGATATGGTCTCGAGGTCTCGACGATAACTACCTTCTGCATTTGCTCATACGTCTGCGTCGGGAGCACGACGATAGGCTGGGCGTCGCTGAGTTGTTTCGACATCACTCCAGTTGCTGATATAACGATTGGCACTATTCTGAGGACTCCGACCTCCCATAGGCGCTTTATTTCCATCGCAAGTTCCCAGTATTTCGCGAACTTTTGTCGGATGGTTTTAATCACGTTCGGTTTCGGCAATGCAATGTCAATTACGGTTGTTGGCTTCGCGCTTTTGTCGATCAATGTTACATCTGGTCTATTTGCAGCGAACGTTTTGTCGTGATAGCTCTGCCATAATTAATATTTTACATCTCATTATCCAGGACTGCCTGTGGTGTGTACTTGTAGTACGGCTGCGATTCGTTAGTTAGCTGATGTTTACTGGCCAGTCGCTAATGAATGAGGTTAGCTACCATGTCGTGTCAGTGTAGAGATACTCCCTTGACGCGAAGGAGCCGGCATCTTGACGTGATGGGCTCAATTTTCTCGAGGCCTAGATGACATTGCCTGCACTTATCGTCCTGTATAATCCGGGCCCTTCGAGTATTTCGCGATCTTCTTCACGCTGTTCGTTTCTGGCATTGCAATGTCAATTATGGTTGTTGGCTTCGCGCGTTTGTCGGTCTGCGTTATATCTGTATAATCCGCCGGGTCCTTGGTGATATATATCTTGGGTAGTTTTTCGTGCCAATCACTTGATCTTGTATGGTAATCATAAAATCTTCACCCACCGGGAAGGCGGAGCATCGACTGCACCACTTGTTTGACACTTCTTTGTCAACATAATCCTGGTTGAGGTCATGGTAGTCCGCCATACAGTTGCTTTCTGGCTCATGACTGCAAGGTACTTTTCGTAGCTGCTGGTGATTTCAACGTCGTTTATATAATATTGTTCTGCCAGGCTGAATGTAGCGTCTTTACTTGCTTCTCATGAAGAGTGATGATATTGATCAGGCGCCTGTGTCATTAGGATCTTAGTAACTTCATCGTGTCTACCGCTGACCATGGATAGCAATACCCGCCCGCTGTTAAACCCATCACACACGCCTTTGCATAGCATACCATTACGTAGCACGAGATGTTTCCACCAATCACATTACGTTATGCTATGCAAAAGCGTGTGTGGTCAGCTTTAGTTTGATCCTGGTTAGCCGCTGAAGGCCTTCCAGGTCTGTACGACTCCATTTTATTATTACGAAGGAATATGTCAACACTGGAATGGCGTAGGTATTGATTTCCGTGATTAGATTCATCGCCACCAATCTACTCCTGCGAATTTGAATGAGCCGAGTCGTGTAGTTGTTGGTAATATTACTCTTCATCGGATTGTGCTCAATCAGCCTTGCTCGCATCACTTCTAGGTATTTGTATTCTTCACCGTGCTGCATCGCCACGACGGTTCCCTGTTCGCCACAGGGGTCGTCTCCCCCTCGCATCGTCCTCTTCGCTGTGTGGATAAACTTAGACTTCTCTGGTCCAAAGTCCAGCCTTGCGAATATGTCCAGAAGGTTTTGTACTCGGTTTTCGTTGGTCGCGGAGAGTTTGTGGTCGTCCATGTACAGTAAATGTGAAATGGTGTATCCACCATCCCTGTCGATATTTATCTTGAATCCGTACTTGGGGCTGTTCAGTTGACTCGACAGCGGGTTCAGTTCGAAACAAAACCACAGCAAACTCAGGGCATCCCCTTAAAAGATCCCACGCCGACCCCCAATTTTATCCGGAATTGATATTATTATTGCTATCTTTATCGGTACCGTTATCACGTCATCAAATCACCAATTCACCGTTCCCTACATTCAGTAATCAAGATTTTTTTTGGTAATACTAATCACTGCATTACCAGTAGTCGATACGACCGCATCTCTCGCTGGTAAAGAAGATCGCTTCATACCTGACTTGCTTATTGCATATGTCACTATATAGAAATATATTCAGTACGAGAAAAAAATTAGAGGCGATCTTCTTTACTCGCCACCAATACAGTTGTACCCGCTGTGAGTGTTGCAGGGATCTGTACGACCGAGAACTTTATCGCTGACCGATTGTAGTGAACGCTCAATTAGCGACTCGATGGCTGTGATGAGACCACGGTCTTATATACAGGTCTGAAAACGACCGTAGTGGGGGTACGCACTGTTAACGAATTCACGTTTGTTTCCAATTTTCGCCACTACGTGGTATTGCTATCGGCGAGTACGTGTGCGACAAGGACAGGGCATCTTCAGTCCGTCTCTCTTACTCTTCTCGATGATCCGAAATGCACACTACTTCTTTTGTGGGGGGGGGGGGCGAAGGTGGAATAGAGGTAGATAAGAATTGTGGCATAAGGACGGGGGATGGTCGAAGAGAATAGAAGTGCGGCTTGTAAAAAGGGGAAGATCCTGTATGGCTGGAAGACCAATGCACATCCGGGAATTACCGAAAGCCACTTCCGAAATTGTTCGAAATCTCTCGGTACTCGAAAAGTCGAGAAATTATTATTCGACATCCGGCACCCGGTGTGACACGTGCGTGCCGCACGCATCTTCGGCATGTCGATGAGTTTTCAGTAATACCCTGAAACAACGGTCCACCTTCGCCAGCTTTATGAATATTTTTCAACCTACAAATGCTCGTTGACGCGAACAGAGGTTATCGAGAACGTTGTAATAAAAAATGGAGCAATAAATGGCACGGGGCACGGTCTAAGACGAGGCAAGGGGCGAAGGGAGAGATCACAGAAGACCGTCGGTGGGAGGTACTCGCCGATAGTAGCGACGGCGGTGGCGGCGAGCGGAATGAGAGGTGAAGCTCGTAACGCTGCCTCACGACTCCATTGAAATCTGGCTTCGTTTCCAGACCTGTATGTAAGACCGTGGATGAGACAATAAAAGTAAAGACAATAATAATAATGATGATTATGCTACAATTGTATGCCACGCGAGGTCGCTGTTAGGGGCTGTACGAATAAAGCAGTCGCAATCACCGCATGAAATGAACAGTTTATTAGCCGCTCGTCACCCTCCTCTCTATTGATTTCATGCATCTAGTCACAAAATATATATATATATATATATATATATATATATATTTGCCAATAGTTCAACGAGTTTCAACATCGGTAAAGTTTTGCCTTTTTATACATACATACACACACACATATATATATATACATATATATATACACATGCACGGTTCACATTCTATAATACTTTTTACACGGCTCTCGAAACTTCGTACATTTAAGTCGGAGGTGCGCGAAGTACGCCGAGAATGCAGCGACGCTTTCGGCAAACATGCCAACTCGTTGCGCGTTTCATTTTCTCGCTGCGCCCAATCTAGACGCACTTCGTGTAGGAATGTCTAATTTTTTTGTTTCATTGTTTCCATCGCTTGGCTTTCAACTATATTTTCTTTGTTTTTGTTGCTTGTTCCGTAATCATCGGCCACCCTAATCATCGTTCAACTACAGTTTCGCAATCAAGGTTCGATAATGCGCCACGCACCACAGTCGCATTTACCTACGGCGATACGAATCGAATCGAATCGTGTAGCTCGAAGCGTTTTCATATTATTGTTATTCGACTTTAGTTACGCTTTTTTCTACTGAGAGAGATACCTATCCAACTCTCTCTTTCTCTTTCCATCTCTTATATTATGCTCCGTCTCGCGTGATTCGTTCATTTGACTTCCAACGCACCCAAGTGTCGCGAAATAAATATCCACGTGTGAGAAGAGATCGCCTTTATCGACAAAACCATCAAGAACTCTTAAAGAATCTATGATATCGAGCGTTATTTTTTTTCACGCATCATTTTACGATCGGTTCTAACAATCGATTTGATGTAGCATCGTGGCGAGTCGAAAAACTCGCATCCACGCAAACATTCCAGTTGAGCTTCCGTCACTACTGCGACGAATCGCAAATCTTGGCAATGTCGTCCTCGACGAATCACGTCGTCGCGATCTTGTCTTGTCGCGCAACCCGGCAGGTGGCGCCGTTGTCGTCGAATCGCTCTCAGACTTGCGCTCCTTTTGCTGCTGTTGCGGCGAGTATTTCATTCTGTAACAATGCGACACCGTGTGGTTGCCGGGAGAACCACCCGAGAACGGAAAACGATACGATTGACTGATTTTGCCGCGATGGAGGGGGAGGCAAACTACCTACTTCACGCAGGTGGGTTCTGATTCGTTTAACCGGTTTGTAGAAATTCAGGGTACCAATGAAGGGGCTCTGCTGCCGCTTTGCGACGTTCCAATGTTTAGTACATCTATGTATTTACATATCGGATGTCACTGAAAATTGCATACTCGAAAACTCCATCCATTGTTAATTTTAAACGAAAAACTCCGAGTAATTTGAAGGGTTTGTCAAGATCTACATTTTGATCGTATCAGATGTTTTTTTACGACCACGTTGGTCCAATCGGGTAGTAACGATTATACAGGGTGTCCCATTCAAAGTGTCACAAGCCCCTATGTCCAAACTCACTATACGGAAACAAGGTTTCAAGTCAACGTTGTTTGTTTCTAAGGGGGCAAAATATCAGGACCAAGAAGACTAGTGGTAAGGAGTACGAACGCTTACGGCGATCATGATCCAATAACGTCCACGAAAACCCAGTTATTAGTAGGTGGTGGTTTCTCCCTGGTAAAGGCAGGGGCGCTATACGGAGTGGAAGTGTGGGGATGGACGAGAAGGGAGGAGGTGGAGAAAATGCAAGGGAGGTTTGTAAAAATGGCATTGGGCTTGGCAAAGAATACACCGAGCTATCTCTGGAAAATGGAAGCGGACAAGAGAAGTATCGAGGTTGAAGCAAGAAGGAGGGCGAGTAGCTACATGCTAAAAGTTGTGGAAATGAATGAAGACAGATGGCCGAAAATTTGCTTAAGGGAAGAGCTCAGGAACATCCTGAATGGGAATGCGTCAAAATGGGGAAATGAGCTCAGAACAGCGATGGAGGAAGTTGGAGATGGGAGAGTCCTGGACTTAATAAGAAATAATGGGAATAAAAGGGCGATTAAGGGTATGTTAATGGAAGGAGTAAACATAAAAAGGGACCAGGACATACAAAAGGATTGGGGGGGCATTAGTAGATCCACATTCTGCAGCTACTTTAAGGGGATCAAAGAGAAACTAGGAAGAGAGGATTTTTGGGAGGAAAAAGATATTAGGGGGGTCATTAAAGAGGAATGGGAAAGGTTGAGATGCGGAAAACTGGAGAGATCAGGAGAGAAAGGTTACAACAACTGGAATTGCAGAGTATGTGGAAAGGAAGAGGAGACGCTGGAACACATTTGGAGGTGTGGAGAGGCGAGGAGACAAATTAACAATAAGTGGGTAGCAGGGGTAGACAAATGGAGAGGGGACAGAGTGGGGGAACACCTAAGAGGATGGTGGATAGCAACGTTAAAGGGGAAAATAGTTAAGGAAGTGGCGGAATATACTCTGGCATTCAGGGACCTCGACGAAGCGGGCTCAGGACTACGCGAAATTAGTTTATTAAAAGACTCTAAACTAGTAGCTGGAAGCACGCCAAAACGACCGAGTATCCCTAAGGAAACGCAATAGGAGTTAGCCTTATTATTTGTTTATGTAAGGCAAAATGTATGCAGAAGAATGGAAAAAAAGCGAAAACTTGTAACGCAAAATGTAAATTGGGCCATGTCACAGCAAATGCAAGACATATGGAATAAAACAACTAGTAGTTGGTGGTTTCACCGCATGCGTCGCTGGTACATCACCGAACCGAAATGAACTGAGCGACAAGAACGCAACCGACGCTATCCGCCATGGATGTTTCCCGCTTGTCATCCATTTTGGAATAAAGCTTGTGCGGACCGTGCAGACCAACAAATTTCGCGAATTGAGTTAGATTTAATTTAAAAACTTGTGTCTCGGTATAACATATATTTATCGTGATCTGCGGCGAAAACGATTAAACGAGTGTTATGCATTTTCTCGTGTTTATGAATGAATTTTGTTTGTTACTGCTTTCGCAACGAAAAGAAAACATCGACTTAATTTCTGCATTTCGTTATTATTCTTTATCTGTGCAGCGTATAATAATATGTAAATATGATGTGTGATAATTTGTAAAACTTTTGTCAGGATTGAAAAATCTTATAAATTTTCTTGTGTCTATAAATAAATCTTGTGTTACTGCTTCTGCAACGAAAAAAAATATTGTCTTAATTTCTTTATTTCGTTATTATTCTCTATCTATACAGCGTATCATCAGTGTGAATATGATGTGTGATAATGTGCTTTTGTCGTGGTTCAAAAATGTTATCAACTTTTTTGTATTTAGAAATCAATTTTGTTTGTTACTACTTCCGCAACGAAAAAAACATTTACTTAATTTCTGTATTTCGTTATTGTTCTTTATCGGTACAGCGTATCATAATGTGTGATAATTTGTAGATGTTTTGTCTAGATTCGAAATTCTTATGCATTTACAATATATCTTAACATGTGAATATAATGGGTGATAGTTTGTAAAAGTTTAATCTGGATTCAAAATTCTTATGAATTTTCTTGCGTCTCTAAATAAATTTTGTTCAGTGCTTCCGTAACGAAAAAAAACATTGACTTAATTGCTGTATTTCCTTATTCGTTATCTGTACAGCGAAGCATAATTTGTCATCATTTGTAAACGTTTTGTCTAGATTCAAAATTATGAATTTTCTTGTGTCAATAAATAAATGTTATTTGTTACTGCTTCCGCAATGAAAAAAAAACAGTGACTTAATTTCTGTATTTCGTTATTATTCTTTATCTGTACAGCGTATAAAGATGTGTGATAATTTGTAAAAGATTTGTCTCAATTCCAAATTCTTATGAATTTTCTTGTGTCTATAAATAAATTTTGTTTGTTACTTCCGCCGCAACGAAAAAAAAAAATTGACTATATTTCCGTATTTCGTTATTATCTATATAAAAATTCCCTTCACAAACTGGTTTCACAATTAATTTGATCAAATTACCACTCCATATGAAGAAGCCACGGGTGCTTTTGCATATCGTACGGCACTGGTTTAACAATTAATTTGATCAAATTATCGCTTCATATAAAGTATCAAAGGGTGTTTTCTGCATATTGTACGACACTGGTTTGTTGCTAACTTCAATTCGGTTCGGTAGGAGAACAACGCACCTCTCTCATCTGGTTTTTCATGGACATTTCTTCAACTCTGCGTTCGTACTCCTTACCTCTAGTCTTGTTGAACAGGACTCTCAATTCAACCTCAGGATCAGTCGTTAAGGTTTATTGTATATTTGTGAGCTGGCTTCGAGAGCTCTTCAAAATACAATAATTACGTGTTTTTTCGTCGAGTTCTTTTGAGCTACGAGTATCCGTACGGCCAACGCGATCGCAACGACCTCAGAGCCAATAATGGGTAAAATTCAACCATTTCGCGGACCTAATTTACTTCCCTACAGGATTTGCACAAAAGTTTGAACTTCTCTACGACGTCTTGCGTCGAAAGTTTGTTTCGCGTGAATCGCCGATGACGAGAGTTCTTCCGTCGGCGATAAAAATACGAGTATGACGATGACGATAATTCGAATAATTCAAGGAGCACACGACGTAGCCGATTTGTATGTTTTTATGTATCGTTGATAAATCTACTCGTTTCCTGGTCTCGCGTGTGCGCGACTGTTGCGAAATTTCAATTTATGCCTCGCGCTATCAACGAGCGTGGCAAAATAACTTGCCGCAGTCGGTCATGGCCGCCGGTCCATTGCGTATATCCCTCCCTACCGCCCTCTCGCCCTCTGGCGGACGAGTTGAAATCGCGTAGGAACTATGAGACGTGTGTAAAACGCCCAGCGACTGTCTCCCCCCCCCCCCCCTCCCCTTTTATTCGTATCAATGTACAACACAAAACTTATTTCGTAACTGCCTGCGCCGCTCTAGAGATGATTCGCGTATGGTGACGTTACGTACCATGTTACGCCATCGCGTAAAGGCAAATATTGCCGCAAGACCCGGAAGGTTCGTAAGAAGTTAAGCACGCGTCGTTTCCGGCTCGACCTAACCTCACTTTACGACTCTGCTATTATAATAATATTAATAATGAAGATGAGAAAAATGATGATAATCGCGGTGACAACAGCGATAATAATAGTATCCATATTGATAATAACAAGTACACTTTCCAGATCAACAATTTTTCCGAAGGTCTGAAAAATCTAAGCTCAATATACGTGTGTACATACGCGCGCGCACGTGTACAATATGTCGTAAGCAGTTTCGCGCACGCGTGACTCCGACGGTCAAGCTACAGCTGATTCCCTAGACCTACTTTTCAGGCGATATGATCCGGGGAGACCCTCACCTATCTCGGCCTGCTCATTGTGCAGCATTAATCTTATTATGGACGCGGGGACGATGCACTTTTTTACGTATTCACTCTTGCGCCTTGCGCTCAGAGTTGAACAGAAAATGAAAAACGAACGGAAAAGTAATAACTAATGGCAACTCATGAACATAATTGATAATGAAAAAATTGATTATTAAAATTTAACAGACAAATAACGCGTGGAAATAAAAAATATCTCAGGGATATAAAAAGTTACTAATAAAAATGAAGAATGAGTAATGACAATGAAGAAAAACGAATGAGAAGAAAAATTACAAATAAACATTCCACTAAGAAAAAGATGCCTTTGAATTTCGTGCGAATGTACTGGATCTCGATTCGGTTTCATTTTTTGTTTGTTTTTTATTTCATTTTTTCTTTCATACATTTTTGAGAAACGTTTCTTCTTAGAAATTTCTTTTTCAATCAAAACACGCGAGTAACATTTAATTGCGAAAAAAAGTGTATGAAAAATGTTTTTCTTGAAAACCAAGTATCTAAAAAAAAGTTTTCCAAAGAAAAAATGAAACAGAAAAAAATATATATATATAATCGAAAACCAGCTAAATTTGTAAAAATTCGAACAAGTTTTTCGCTTTAAAAATGTTTACTAGTTATTTTTTTCAATGTAACGTAGAAGGTCAAGTCCGACTAGATTTAAGAACGGCAAGAATAAAGCGCAACCCCGAAACGAAGTGTTCGAAAAGGCGATGAAAAAAAAAACAAACAGCGAACACGCCGGAACTGCGCGAGCCAATTTGTCAATGACGGAAGATCTCTCGTATACGACAATTTTCGATTCGTCGTAACGTTTTCGAGTGATGTTGATGCAACGTTAAAAACGACCAACGAAAGGCCATCGTGCAGTTTCGTTAATAGTGTCGGATTTGCATTTTTTATTATTTGGCTTCAAGAAACTGCCACTTCTCGTGATCTGATGATTTGGCCTCAGTAATGTACACTCGAGATACGTAACCCACTCACACGTACACAGTAATAGTAACAATGGCGAATTCGTGGATGACAAAAGTTCCAATTCAATTGACAATAAAAACTTACGTGCTTGCGACGGCAATGCGCGCTCGTTGAGAAAAATTTAGTGCGAAAACGCGCGATGGAAGAAAAGAGGCACGTAACGCCGCACGTATGTCGGTCGGGGGCGCAGCGCGTTCTGACGGCGAGTGTGCCAGTTCGCTAGGTGAGCATTCGGATCGCCGAATAAGCGAATAGCTCAAAGTGGGGGAGAGGGAGAATGGCGCGCGCTCCTTCGGGGATTTACGTAAACCGGAAAGAGGGCGCGCGCAAAGAGGCCGCACTGAGCGAAAACCAGTATTTTTTTCGCTCCACAGGAAACGTCACCGCAAAAGCGGCTTTAGAAAAATTAAAAAAGCCATATTTGCAATTGTTTTTCTCATTGTTGGCCTCGAACGATCATCCGTCACTCGTAAGGCATTTATTTACAAATTTATTATATCGCAGCTGTACGTATGAAAATACAGGAACTCCTGGCCACCGTGGGACACGCTCTCGCGGCGCAAATTGGCACTTTGAAGGTGTGTGTCGCAGGGCCGAGGCCGCGGATCGACCCGCTCCGCACCACGATGGGCCGCAATATATATATATATCGAGCACTTATTTCTCCACGGAATAAGAGCAAATCTTTTATCCGTTTGCCAAACACCAGCAATGTACCCCAACCCTCTCGGTGACCCGGTTTCTCAAGGTTCTGCATTCCAATTGAGATAGGTCTCGACTTCCGGAAGTTCATTAAATAGGCGAAACTTACTAAGAATAATACAAGTGTATTCTTCATTGCCTTAGTATGGCATTAATTAATTATAATCAACGTGAATCTATCTTTGATGCGCATTGTATGACATTAATATTAATAAATGTAAATGTATATTTGATTGGCCGAATATAGCATTCATTAATATCAACTCACTTTAATGGATTGCCGATGGGTCCAGCATTACATGATTGATATTAATTCATGTAAATGTACTTTTTATTGGCCCAGTATGACGTTAATTGGCCTAGTAATTTTTATTGGCCTAGTATGACGTTAATATTAATTCATGTAAACGCACTTTTGATTGGCCTAGTGTGACATTGACTTATATTAATTAATATAAGTGTGCTTTCGATTGGCCTAGTATAACATTAATGATTTTTAATCAAAGTAAATATATTTTTGATTAGCCCAGTATGACATTAATTAATAATAATGAATGTAAATGTATGTTTGATTGGCCTAGTACGGTATTAATTAATATCAATTAATGTAAACGTATTTTTGTTTGGCCGCATATTACATTAATTAATATTAATTAATGCAAGCATCTTTTTGATTGGCCAAATATAACACGACAGTAATTAATATTAATGTATTTTTGAATTGCCGCATGCGACGTTGATTTATATTAATTAACGTATTGGCCAAATGTAACATTTTTAGGTAGTTTTGCAATTTTTCGTGCCATGCCCAAGGTGTGGCATCGGTCCCTCGGCCGTTTGGCGCTCAAACCCTTCCTGTCCACGCATACGAGCGGTGTCTCCCGTTCGAACCGAGCCACCTTCATATCGTCGAAACTTGACCCGAAAATACATATTTCACACGATAATCTAACGTTGTCAATGTTATTTTTTTTCCTACCTCGTGTCGCTCCCCGCCGCGGGTATTTCCATGTTCCCGTGTGTAGCTGGAGCGGCTGCCGAATCGACGGGGAATCGGGCCGCGAATGTCTTCGCGCTCCAGCCGGCGCTCGTTGGCGATCGATTGTCCCTGTTGGGCGAGGAGTTGTAGGAGGATTGCCACGAGTAGCGAGACTTGTTGCTCGGGGAGCTCAGCCCAGCGGGTCTGGCCAAGTCCCTCGGCGAGTTCGGGTCCGTGGGGCTCTTCGAGCTTCGGCAGCTTCCGCTGCCGCTGAACACGCGATTCAACCGGATCCTCAATGAGCACCTGTCCCCACGTCGCACCTCGCAACTCGCGTCTTCACCGCTCGACTCGTCTCGCTCCTTGTTCATCAAACACTCGTTCGAATCGTTGCTCATCTTCACTTTCCTTGTGTCTTCATCCTCCTCTCACAAATTTACCCAAATACAAAAACACACGAAACAACCACGCAAGAAAAAAAAATGGCAAGCGCCGCACGAATCACCCTGAGCGTTGTGTCCCAAGACTGTGACCCCGAGTGAGCCGCCCATTAATCGAGTGCTCGCGTCGCCGGACGAGACTTCCTCTCGGGAATAACCGCATCCCCTTCCTCCCTCGGTCTTATCGCACCAAAAGAACCGACGAAGGAACGAAAGAACGATAAATATACGTGGTGCGAGATCCAATGTGTGGAAGCAACACGAGGGATTTTTCATCTTTGTTTTTTTCGAAAGGAATTCAAACTCTCTTCTGTGATCATGGCCGAATCTGTATTTTTTTTTCATTCACTCCCACATTCTCCGTCTTTCTCCATCTCTTTCCATTTTTCGCTTCATGCATGTGTCCTCTTCTACATCTCATTCTCACCGTATACTCGACGAGTATATATCGGTATATGTACACTAACGCACGCGAACGCGGTATATGTATAGTGCATAGTAGCGCATACCATGTCCTATGTACTACTTTAGAGTACATAGGTCTATATATATATATATATAGGGTGTAAAAAAATAAATCCATTATTTTTACATGAAATTCAAGGCAAAGATAATGGATTTCTTTTTACTACACCTAATATATAACAATAATAAGATTGTATTACTTTCATAGTATATACTGCCATTTTTTTATATACTATAATAGCAGTATAATACTATGTCACATGGTATACGTGTGTACTATATATATATATGGTAAATATTCGGGCTCCTGCTAGAATCAGGCCAATTTTCTTCAAGGGTCCAAACAAACCCAAATAAACCTAAACAACCTCAAACAACCCCAAACAAAAATTAGCCTGATTATGACAGGAGGCCCACTTTCGAATATTTACTAATATTCGCCATAGTATATATTTACGCGCACATACATGCATATACGTATATGTATGCATATAGGGTAGTATATAGTATACATATATGTTCTATCTACTACCATCAGAATCCATCGTTTATAAATATATACGTATATTATTGTATTAATTTTATAGTATATATTATAAACGCATTACTTTTATGGTATCACATAATATTGCATAGTATACATATACTACGCTATATGTGTGTGTGTGTATATATATACACGCGTACATGCACGAATATACTATTAATAAGAAATCACGTATGAATGTCTACATAGATGACGGATGCCAGTGCATTTTCGTACTGTACACGGTTAATAAATAATGACACAATTAACAATTTGCGGAGGGAGTGTGTCGGGACGTTTCCCAGAGTCGACCGCAAATTCTAATCGAAAGAAAGAAAAAGAGAAATATCGTCGGTACGGGGTGTTTCAACTGGAGGGAAATTGTAATCCATAGGAACGAGCGTATAAAACACGGTTATATAATACGCTCTAATAATTTTCCGCCCAGTCAATTTCTTCTTCTTCTTCATCTTCAGGTTTTCTTTGTCGTTGCTGTCGTTTACTCCTTGCTCTCGTACTTATCCGATAAATTACGATGTGTATATTGCCTACGTTTGTTTAACAGTAACAATTCGATACTAACGAACGATCGAGCGGCTGCGGCGATTCTCGCGTCGGGTCGGGATTTTTTGTTCCTTGTTTTTCTTTTTTACGAGATCGAACGCGCGGTTGTGTGTATTGCGAAATGGTATTGAGTCTTGTTGGGTGAGAGGGCGAGAGAGGGAAAAATCGCGCACGATTTTTGGTTTTCGTTCCGATGATAATTTTACTAAAATTTGCCTAATCGTGGGCGCGGTCAGAGACCGCGACTCTCTCGCTATCTCGGCTTCGTTCAGCCACCTCGATCCTCCTCGTCGCCTCGCTTGCTTCTCCTGTGGGCTCGGGTGATATCGTCTCGTCCGAAATCACTCGTTGAGAATAATTCGATCGTTGGCTCGCTTTACTTGGAGGCCTGCTCGAGGTAGGCGATCAGGTCGCCGCGCTCCTGGGGCTTCTTCAGACCGGCGAACACCATCTTCGTGCCCGGAATGTACTTCTTCGGATTCTCGAGGTACTCGAAGAGCGTCTCCTTTGTCCAGGTGATGCCTGCGCGCGGGTATTATCATTTGTTCGTACAGTATAGCATTTTTCGTATTATTATTATAAATGGAAAGAAATATTTCGGTCATTAAGGTAGTCCCCTATCGACAGGCTTCGTTTCATTGGATTTTCATGACATTTTTTTCAGCTTCTCTAAATATATTAATAATCGTCTCTATAAAATTTCAGGGTCGGTTATCGACCTTCTTACAGAGGAAAAAAATCTAAAAGTTGCGTACTTTTGTGAAGGAATCCCGAGACGACATACACAAACCCATTTTCCGGTCGCTACAAAAGTGTATACGATAGTGAAAATCCGTCAGATTCTTAAAAATAATCAGATTTACACAATTAACGCTTGTAGAGTAATCCAATGCTCGCAGAAAAAATACGCTTATTGACCTAATTTTCTTGTAATATCAAGTTTAATTTGAACTTCCGGTATTGGATTCATTACCACTTGCTAGGATAAAGAGACGTGACAGCAAGGCAACAGCTGACTGTAGTCGTAACCTCATCTCACTCATTCGAATTTCCACACATACACTAGTCACAAAAATTAAAGGATTTTTAAAAAATTCCAAATTTTTGGGTGATTTTCAACAGGCTGTAAATCGGAAGAGAATGGTCGCATAGCAAAAAAAAAGAAAATTGAAGCTACAAGTGTCTAGTTTTCGGATCCGGCTATGAAATTGTTTTATCATGGACGGTACAATCCTGACAACTACCGAAAAAAAAAATTTCCAAATTTTTGCTTCTCTTCAAAAACGTCTACGAGCTTCAATTTTTTTTTTTAATTCCACCGCAAAATTCTTTCAGGAAATTTAATGCCCTTTAATTTGACGTCCTCAAAAAGTGTGTACAATGATTTGCTGCGGAGATACCGTCGATCAAAGCAAAAAAGTCCTTTTTAACTTTGACAATCAATAACTCGGGAAATCATGATCGTACAGGAAATGAAAGTAGGGTTTTGGAAACTGCAAAACATTCCCTATAAGACTCTGACAGTGGCTTTTGATGAATTTTTTTTTTTCAAAGCGATACTTTTAAAGAAAAAACTGAGAAAAATGTTGAGAAAAAACCATCAAAATTCGTCTATTTAAGGATGTTTGAGTAACTTGGTATAACTTTGGATATAATGGATGAACGAAGGATATCGTCGGTGAATTTGTCAACCTCAAAGTGTCCCGGAAAAACCCTGAAAATTTCAAAGCGTTGCGATTTTATTTTCTTAGTACCCTGAAAAGCTTCAAATTCATCATTTTCGCCAAAAATCACTATTTTGAGCAATTTTTCCATTTGACAATATGATTTTCGGGAATTTATTGAAAGAATAGTATTGGATCGAATGTTTTGAAATCTCGAGGATATATTTGTATATAAATTATATATATACAGTGATTTTTTTGTATGAAAACAAATACTGAATACGCTGAAACAAGATTCAAGTCGATCGGATGATTTGTATTCGAGTGAGAACTGCAGCAAATTTGAAAAATGTCGTTTTGAGAAAAACGCGTTGGAAGATAAAAATATCCTATATCCTGCCAATGAGCAGCTGCTTCTTAGAAGGCTGTAATTTAAAAACTCCTTGAGATCTGCACTTGAAATTTTAGTATGTTTTTCTTGAGGGTATAACTATCGAAAAAACGCACAAAAAAAGCGATTTTTTTAAAGCCGCACCCTTGCGATGCCCCTTAACAGATTTACAGTATTAGAGCTACCCTGCGAGACGTAACAGTTCTCAATTTAAATCGTTATCATTTATTACTTTGGTATACTCTGTTATTATATCACTGTTCTCTAATGATAGAACAATTATTTCATCAAATTGCAAATGATGGACATGTAATTTTTAAGGTAGTCCTATCGCTTCACACTAGTCATACCACTGATCATACTCGAGACTTGTACAATTTATATTTTTAACATATGCAAAACAAATAATTTATAATATCTAAAATTTTCCATTTGTAAACTGTTCAATGAATGTTCACGTTTAATTAGAAAAATGAAAAAATAGCTATTCCAACGATTCGCGTAGTATTTCTAGGTTTGATATTTGGCAACATTCGTTCTATCTCCGTCTCTTTTTACTCATTCAGGCGAGTTTGACCTCCGTGCTTTTCAACGTCGTTCTGTCAAAACAATGTCAGGTGCGGCAAATGTAAAGCATTGTATTCGGGCCACGACTGGTGAAAAAGCGTGGAAAATTTGTGTCGGCGAAATATGTCGATTAAAAATGAAATATGTGTGGAAATTCGAATGAGCGAGATGAGGTTACAACTACGGTCAGCTGTTGCCTTGCTGTCACGTATCTTTATCGTAGCAAGTGCTAATAAATCCAATACCGGAAGTTCAAATTAAACTTGATATTACATGAAAATTAGGTCAATAAGCGTATTTTTTTCCGAGAGCATTGGATTACTACTACAAGTGTTAATTATGTAGATCTGATTATTTTTAAGAATCTGACGGATTCTCACTATTTTATACACTTTTTTAGCGACTGGAAATTGGGCTTTTGTATGTCGTCTCGGGATTCCTTCACAAAAGTACGCCATTTTTATATATTTTTTTTCTCTGTAATAAGGTCGATAACCGACCCGGAAATTTTACAGAGACGATTATTAACATATTTAGTGGAATTTAAAAAAAAATTATAAAAATCCTATGCATTGAAACCTGTCGGTAGGACTACCTTAAATATTGACTGACCGTGTACGAGTGTGTAAAATAAAAATCATTATTGTTGTTACTGTTGAGTAATTATTACTACTATTGTTTGTATTGTTATTGCCGTCATTGTTGATGTTGTTCAGTCATTAATAATGTCGTTTTTGATGCTATTCAGTCATTATTGTGATGGTAATTACTATAAATATCTACGTTATTATTATCGCGTCACTATTGTTGTTCGGTTATTGCTATCATTATTACTATTGACATTATATTATGATGATTGTGAATGTGTGTATAAACTAATGATCACTGTCACAGCTCAATGTCAAGATGCTGCACGTAATACATGAACTTGAAAATGTCGAAATTGGAGGGAGAAAAGAAAATTACCCTTAGCTTTGTTGGCCTCCGTATAAGAGTAGCCCGCCGCTTGACCCGTTTTCCTACCGACCATACCGTGCAGGTTGGGGCCGACCTTGTGCTTGCCACCGGCCTCGATCGTGTGGCACTGAGCGCACCTCTGCACGAATATCTTCATCGTTCCGCAAATTAATGAAAAGTAACCGACAAAAAACGGAAATACGGTCAGAAAAGTTGGGCAGAGTCTTGACAGGGGTCCATATATTACGTCAGCGATTTTTTTTGCTGTTCTGACGTGGAAATTCAGAAAAAGGAGTTAAAAGGGATACGCGGATACTCTAGGTCGGTGCTGTAGGAAGGAATACGAAAGTTTGGAACGCATACATTGGGGCGGCACAAATTTGAGCTCTACATTTTTCCCTTTCTCATCATGCAATTATCGTCTTTGACGAAGACAAAAATTGTCACGGAAGTTGCGAGCGGTCAAAAAATATTCAGAGGTCGCTCAAGTCTACGAAAAATTCAAGTTTTCGTTAAAAAATCAATTTTTTTTTTCGTCCGCTTCTCACTCATGAATTTTAGGCTTCATGATTTGAAAATTAACCACTAAATGATTGGCCGGCTAGGGCTTTTGCGCGGTTTATTTAAACATTATAAAGCGTTAAATGCATCGATGAGAAGTGAACGAAAAAAAAATCGATTTTTTAACGAAAATTATTTACAATTCGTGGGAGGCTGGAGCGACCGCTAAACATTTTCGCTAGCAGCTTTCGCGACAATTGTTTTTTCTTCAAAGGAGACAATCGGATCGTGAGAAAAGGGAAAAAAATAGAGCTGTAATTTGTCACCCTACTTACTTGAATGAGAGAAAATGAAAGAAAAACCGAATAAGGAAGTGGTAGATGGTTTGGACAAGTGGCGAAGGGGCTACAAAAAAGGGAAGGCACTAGAAGGAAAAATTAGCAAAGAAATGAGAGGAAAACCGATCAAAGAATTGTGCAAGTATATGAGAGCCTCCAAATGCATGGTAAGAGAGCAAGCATAAAGGAGAAAAGGGACGAAAGACAAATGTTAACAATTTAAAAAATAAGGAAACGTGTAAAACGGAATACAATAAAGAACTATATTATACTATTTCGTTATTTTTCTCGCTGTCATTTTAACAAATAAGATATTTGACACCACGAAATATCTCTATAAAGTATAAATGTCGTATAAGCATGTGAGAATGCAAAAATATTGGGAGCAGAAAAGAATAAAAGGAGAAGATCGAGAACAGTGGGCTAGAATGAGATGCGGCAATGTGGGGAGGGAGGGAAATAAAGGGTTCAAAGAAGAGTCTTGTGTACTGAGCAGGAAGGGAGAAGAAAATTTGGAGCATATAAGGCAATATGAGTAATTTAGGAAAATGATAAGTAGTGATGTGAATGATGATTTTGGACGTTTGGGGAACGTTCAAACGCTGATAACTCGGGAACTCATTAAGTTATCGAGAAATGTCGATATGTAACTTTTTTCGTTTTGAAGCTAATTTTCGTTAACGAGTATTTAAAAAATGATTAATTATCAATGTAAACGTTTTTTCTTCTTCTAAAGTGAAAACTTTTGTATTAAAAGATGATTGACTTTTTAATTTTTTTTTCGAAAAATTCTTTGAAATAGAGTGACCCATTCTATGATTTTTAAGACCAGTCGCATCATGGGCCCATTTTCTCTGCTATTTTTTTCGAATTAATTATATTCTTTTGAGGCGATTTTTATCATTTAAATCTCCAACAATGCTATTAATGATTTTCTAATTTCCAATTCGGCATCGACAGGCCCGAAGCGGTTTATTTTTCATTTGTGTTGAATTTAACGAAACAAAAATGTTATTCAAAATTATTATTTTTTTTTTATATAAAAAATGTTATTCCAAATTTGTTTTTCTTTACATTTAGCGTAAATTAAGAATAAACCGTTTTAGGCCTGTCGATGCCGAATTGGAAGTCTAAAAAATCATCAATAGCTTTATTGGAGATAGAAATCGTCCAAAAAATGATTAATTCGAAAAAAAATTGAAGGAAAAATGGGCCAACGATGAGACTAGTGTTAAAAATCATAGAATGGGTCACTCTAGTTTAGAGCATTTTTTGAACACCTTTAAAAAAAAAGTTTTCACTTTTGAAGCCAAAAAAACCTTGTCATTGATAACGGATAATTTTTCCATATTTTTTAACGAAAGTATGCTTCAAAATGAAAAAAAAAGTCACGAGTCAACATTTTTCGATGCCTTAATTAGTTCCAGGGTTATCAGCGTTCAAACGTTTCCACAAAATCCGAAATCGAGATTTTTTGAAAAATTACAACTCCTAATAGAAAAGAGTTGAAAATCTAAAAATTGGTTTGGATATTTCTTTTCCAAAGTACAATTTTACAACAACAAAAAATCAGGAAAATTAAAAATGGCTGGGCCACTCGCTAGGTGAAATGGCGTGGAATGTCCCATATAGACTTAACAATGGTGTAAGAGACAACTATGTAACCGCCGTAATTTGATATATTCTCAAGCCCAACAGGCAAGACGGGCTAAACAAATCTATCTATCTAAAACATTTGAAAATATAAAAATGATCAATTATATTAATGTGATCCACGTATTGATATGTATAACATTATTTTTCACGTGGTCAATTTGAAGATACATCAATTCCGAGGGATTTCAACCGGTCAAGGAAAAAATAAAAGGTCACGTATTGCACGGTCGATTTTCATCACCAGTTGCAAGCTGGTACGCACCGGTTTAAAATTACACACCCCGTTGGGACACCGAGCAAGATATTTAACGAAAGAGTTATAGATAAATTGTACGTAGCGCGTGGATCGAGCAAGGCAATATGGCGGCGCGCGAGGGGCGCGTCTCCCCAAAGATGGCGCTGCGAGCCTGATCGAATTCGAGTAGAACGCGACGCTACAGAGATCTGTCCTGCATAGGCAATGTATAGCAAAGATTCTCCTTACCTTCTTTCCTTTCTCAACGTCACCTGCCGGTACACCCATGGCTATTGGATTTTCTGAAAATGTTTATTTCAAAAATTGTCATTTCTTGAGAATTCGATGGAAGATTCCTGTGGGCGATTTTTACCCTCAGACTGCACTTCAACATTGCTCGAAAGAACTTTTTTTTTTAAGTTGAAGGGGCGAGGAAGATTCAAAGATCGACAATAGCGAGAGAATTCCTGCTAGTTTGATCAAAGGTCAAGAAAAGCCTCGATGTCATAGGCACCAAGCTTATTATCTAACACGGGAACTTTTGACGGGAGATGAGTGGGGGGAGGACGTCCTCCGATTGTGACACACGCGCACGCGCCATTTCGCGACCCTATGCCGATTGTTAGCGCCCCGCAACTCTTCGCGTGATCGCGCCGTCCTTGCAATTAAAAGAAGAAAAATGCGCCGTCAGTGCACGCGCGTGATTTTTGCGTATTTCTTCAATGGCAAGGTCAACCGAAGCCGACGGTTGCCCAAGTTTGGCCTTTTTCCAGGGAGAACAAAAAAATTGCCCCTTTCGAACGGGTAACGTGCGCGAGATCGCATACATCCGACCGATTGTCGAGCATTGCCACGGATCGGCTCGTGGAATTCCACGAACAAAGGCACAAAACAATTAATTAAAAATAAAGCGACCGAGAAATACGCGGTGCTGAAACCTGAGGCAGTGGAGCACTGGCTCGGAGCCAGATAAAAGTTACATAACGCCCCTGGGATACCCAAAAATTATATCGCGAAGCGGTGTATCTCCGAATTGGGATTTTGAAAAAGATAAGAAAAAAAAACACGGGTGCAAGGGAGGTGATCGAAGCCATGACGATTCGGGAACATTCCATGCTGATGTAACACGTGCTCGAATCGCGGGAAACGCCATGTCGTTTGCGTGAGTGGCCTACAGGAAATACGAAGAATCGTTCGTACACTAGGCTGACGCACGGTTTTTCTTTATCCCGCACGCTCACACGACGATTTGAAAAAGGCGAATAAAAAAAAACTACCGGGCACTCGTCACTCGCGACAATGGCATTTCGAAACGCCGAGAATCGATTCAGTTTTGAAATTCTTACCTTGTGCTGGAGACACTCGACGCGTGTATGAACGTTGACCGAGCTGATCGTTGTCCGACCGTGGAATAAACTCTGCGATCGATCAGCGAACGCCTCGTACCGTTGTACCCCTCACGAGGTATGTACGCGTGCGTGTATGCTGCGCTTGTGTGCTTAAGTTCAATTTCGATAGCTGACGCAACATGGCGTTGGCGAGACGAGGTGCTACGCGCTGCCGATGGATGACGCCACTCTGCGTCCTCGAGACGCCGAGGCGTACCAACTCGAGCATTCAATACTGACTCGACGGATTTCCCGGCTGGCGACATCTCGCGGTGACTTCGAGAATCCCGCCGACTTTAACAGAACCACTGGTGACATCTGGCGGCGATTCCAAGAGCCGTGTAAATTTTTTTTTATTGAAAATAAAATTTGTTAGGCTATAGGTCAGACCTACTTAGCCAAGTACATAGTCAAAACGGCGGCTACAGCCTTCTACACGCATCGGATGCCAGGCGTTGATTGTGTAGTCCTTTTGTTCCGTGTCCGCATCGGAGTGGTGATCATTTGCTTCAAGTTCGTTTGTTTTTTTTTTTTTCTGAAAATGGCTGCCAACGGCTCTGGGCGCGCGAGGTTCAATTAAACTAGTGTAATGGGCATAGCTCCCAAGAGCCTTGTAAAAACTCCGACATCCAGCTGGCGACATCTCGCGGTGACTCCGAGAAACCCGCTCCATATTAAATTCCTCAAAGAACTTTGATAACCCCGAGGGGAACACCGCGAGAACGCGAATTTTCGGTGGTTTTAGGGACTTCCGGTTCGATGTCGCACGGTTCCCAGGCCTCCACGCATCGGCGTGTCTCGGTTTTTCCGGTTACGCGCGTTCCGCGTTCCGTTCCGCGCCCTCGGTTCTTTGCCTGTTTACTTTGTCGCTTTGTTTTTCCTTTCCTTTGTCTTCGCGCTTACTTGTGGTGTTTTTCACGTCATGCTTTCCTTTTGCGTTAATTCGAAAGAACAGCGTTCGATCCTCGTTAAGCTTTGAAAAAACTTACGGACGCGATACAGATATATTCTTGTGTTTATATAAATACATGCGTACAATCGCTGACGTTTCGCAGCTACGAAAGAGACCGAAATGGAGGAGACAAACGATGCAGCAGTCGAAACGGAGAAAGCTCTGAAGAGATTTCTCTGCTTTCTCTACGTCGCGAATGACACTCCTCATTACATTGCGAAGCAACGGAATGACGATGATTATTATGCCCAAGGGAGACACATGCGATCGGTGGAGATTTTGGCCGCCGACAAAAAAACCGAGCTTGTACCCCTCGACAAAATCAAATTGGTATTATAGCTGCATCCACGTATATACACACACACCTATGTGACTTTTGTATATTTACGCCCGCGATATAATTGACTGAGGTCGGGACAATAATTATTTCAAAATTTTGTACCCAAATACGATCTAATCCGATCGTAATAAAAAAGGCAATGCACACAAGAAACTAATGTATTTTGGAAATGATATATGAGGTCTAGTAATATTATAATACTAATAGTAATATTATAATACTGAAATAATAATGGGTTGAAATGATAGGATGATTGAATATTAAACAATAAAAACTGTACATACAAAAATCGCAAAATTATACAATCATAAAACCAGCAAATAAATACCAAAATGGTGAAGTACTGAAATTCTAAAATAAAACAATAAACCACTGAAATAATATAATTAAAAAATTAGCAAAAGAAAAAATAATACAATAAGGAAATGATGAAATACTAAAATCGGAAAGTACTGGAATAATGAATACTAAAATTTCAAAGCACTGAAATACTAAAATTCTGAAATATAAAAATGTTAAACGTTGATGGTGAAAGATTTTTTTTAAACTGAAATTCTCAAGTACGAAAATACTGAAATTCTAAAATATAACAATGCCCAAGTATTGAAACGAAATGCTAAAATAGTAAAAATACTAAAAATTTAAAAAATTGTTAAATTCTCTCAATCTGTATTTCTAAACAAAAAAATTGAGCATAAATTTTTAAAATATACAAAATATCTAAAAAAAAAACACTAACATTAAGAAATGCTAAAATTCCTCAGTACTATAACGCTAGAATGCTAAAGTACCGAAATACAAGCATTCTAAAACAAGAATAACCTATTATTTTTTGATAGACTAGACTTATTCTCCGTTACGATAAACCAAAGGAAATATCCGTTTGCCGTACACTATTAGTTTACTATTTCTGTCTCTCCGTTTCTCCCCTGGAATTGAAATGAACCTAGGCGATGGATTCGGGCCTGATCCGCAAGCCGAACACCCTGATGTTTGCCCTGGCGATGTGCGCCCGACAAACAAAGAGCGAGAAGCTTCGAGGCTCGGCGTACTATTTCCTGGCGGAGCATTGCAAGGACTGGAATGCCTTGGCGCTCTTCGTCAAGTATGCCTCGTACCTGTGCAGGCTCCAGCCTAACGCGACTAACGCCGCCAAGGGTCGAATCGGCTGGGGTCGCGGCTGGAAGAACGCGGTGAACAAGTGGTACGTCGATCAGGACGCGACGGATCTCGCCATTCTCGTCGGACGACGCAAGGCCAGCTACGGCTGGAGTCACAAAAACATTCTGAGACTCTCGCACTTGGACCTTGACAGCCTGGACGGTAGGTGAATCTCCGTTGACTTAGGCTCGAGACGCATGACAAAGCGCGAGCGAAAGGTGACGATGATGTTTCATCTCAGTGGAGAAGCGAGTCGTCGTCAAGTACGTACTGGACGGTCTCTGCGCGACCTCCAAGGAGTACGGCAACGACGCGACGGCGGCAAAGCAACTCGAGTATCTGAGGCGAGTGGAGGAATTCCGGAGATGCAACAATCCGAACCTCGTAGCCGAAAGATTGTCCAAAGGGGCGGGCTTCACGATCGATCACGTTCATCCTGCTGCACTGAGAAGCAGGAAGGTACGTAGATGTAACCGGCGCTCTGTTGCAAACCAAACCGTTCTCTTTCTCACCCTCCCTCTCTGTCGAAAATTGGGTTGGTTAACAGTCAGGACCAGCAAACTCTACTTCATGGGTGTTATGGTTTATAACATTTTGAACAAAAACGCTCCTCAATATCTGATTGAAATCTTTCCACTTGCCCAGTCATCACTTTGCTCAGCTCGTCGTACCATCACTAATGCTTTTCTCATACCGTTTCATCACACTGCTATTCTCCCAAATTCTTTCGGCTTAGCTCCTATGTTTTTCTGGCATTCTCTTCCTTCAGTAATTAAAACGTCTTCAAACCTCGAAATCTTCATATCGAGATTATTCTCTCATCTTTTCGATCGTGATGTGGATATCTACTAAGCGAACCGCCACTCCCACTCACGTATGTGTATGCTAGCGTATCTCCATTCGCACTTTATGCTTTTTGGTCTTTCTAAATTACTTACATTACTTTACAACCCGTTATTTTATTTGATATTTTACTTTATATACTTTTCCCTCACATATATTATTCTTTGCATAGATTACTATATCGCATATTTTCTTGTTTATTATTATTTTCTTGTTCATTTTTTGTTACTATTACCATTATTATGATTATAACAGCTATTATTATTATTTTTAAAACCATTTACATGATGTTTACTCTTACATTTAAATTGAGGTTCCAAACCAAGGCATAAAATATATTTATGAATCATCCAATCAATTGATATCTCTCTCTCTCTCTCTCTCTTTTCCCCTTCCGTGATCGTGCATGCCATTGACTGTCGCTAGCTAACGATAACGAATACTGTCGCTACCGAGTTATAATAAGTTACAGAATCGCGCTACTGTGCGCTTTCTTAGGTCTGGCAGTGCCTCCTGGCCGACACGGACATTCGCACCGTTCTCAAGTACCTGCCGAAGCTCAGCCAGCGCGGCTTCCTCTTGAGGGACTCACCACTCACGGAGCCCCTCGTTCGCTCTCTCACCGATCCCAACAATCTTCAATGGAACAACGTCCTGCCACTTGAGATCCTGGCGGTACTGAATCTTTACGAGGAAGCGCCACGAGTGAATTGGCTCTTTAGATCGAAAGTGGATAACGTTGAGTACGACGACACCGCCGTGGAGAAACTAAACGGGATAGGCTTGACCCCACTGTGCCCTGAGAGCATGGCCATCTATGAGTTTATGATGAGGAAGGCAAAAGCGAAAGATGCACAAAAAAGCGAGGAGTTGACAGCGAAAAAAAACGACAAAGTGAGGAAAGCAAGAAAGGGAAAGAGCAAGAAGAAGCAAAAGAAGCAGGAGCAGACGAAGGAGGAAAGCGAGAAAAAAGAGAAAACTGAAACGAAGCCTAAAAAGCCCGTTCCGAGGAAAGCACCGAACAAAAAAATTCGCGACGCTCTTCTCGATGCATTGAACATATCGCGAACGATAGTAAGTACGCTCCATATCCGCCATTTTCTGTCGCATTATCTGTAACGTCTAAAAAAATAGAATACTAAATTAACGCAAATGCCAAACTATTATATGAAAATACTCAAGTTTTCAAATATTGGAGTGAGAGAATAAAACAATAAAATAAGATACCGATGAATGACCAAAATAGTCAAGTCTGAAAAATTCGAATACTCCAATGTTAAAGAGCTGAGAAATTAAAATCCTAAAATGGTAAAGAGCCAAAATGCCAAAATGGTAAAGGGCAAAAATACTAAAACTTTAGCTTTACAAATAAGCGAAGTGGGTAAATATTCGGAAATGTCATTCCTGTTAGAATCGAGCTGATTTTTTTTGTGTGGTTTCTTACAGTTAAAAAACATATTTAATATTATTATGGTAGCGCGTCAACAAAAAGAAGCAACACTTGACCAGTAAACTCCATTGTGAAATATAAACTGAATATTTTCGAAACATTTTTTACCTAAGTGTCGATGTATATTAGTGTGTTTACTTTCGTGTTGTCCAGTATATTGGTGATCTATTCGCACATTATATTTGCATGTTTAAATTTTAGCCGCATCTAATAAGAACCGCTTGAGAGCTCGTTCGAAAGTTGAAAATCGAATTGAATCAATGTAAAATTAAAGTGAAAAAAATGTCAATGCATTAAACCATTATGCGCCATTAAAATATAATTTAATACAAGGTTTAATAATCATAAAGAATTGATAAGAAAATGTACAGCCTGTTTTTAGCGGGAGTGACACTTCCGAATATTTACCGCGAAATGTCATGTCATCAGGATATAACAGGCTCCAGTACGCGTTCCTACGTCATAAGTATCAGAACACCGAGCTCGAAGAAAGGAGGTCACGCCTGCGTCGACGCCGGTTTACCAATCGCACTTCCGCTCCTCCATCGCGATCTCGCACCCCCCGACGCTACCTCGATAATCTGCTATTCGCCACTCCACCGAATTGGACGCGTCGCCGAAATAACCAAGGACATTAGTTACGATGAAGCTTTCGCGAGTTTCCTCAAGGACCGATTTTGGCAAACCGGGGATTTGATATCCATGCCACTCGGGGTGCTCGGTTGGTGTTACAGCCTGGAAAAGAAATGCGACGTTTTCATTGACGTGCAGTCCGAACCACCGTCCAAAAAAACCTTTTACTTTATTCGCAAGTGGAAGGAACTCACGAACTCGCCTCACACTCGGTAAGCCTCGGCGTCGTAATAACTCGTTACTTGCTTCGTAATCCTGACGAAGTCCTTCAACGCACTAAACCATTCTTTTTGCGTTTTCAAGTGTCGTCAACTGGGTTGTCAATCGAGGAAAGTTCGAACTCAAAGGCGACTATTGGCAGGAAGTTCTCACGATACAGGGTCGCGATCCCTATGTGCCTTTCATCATCGAGGCCTACGCCCGAGGACTTTTTTAACCGCCTGATTACTCAAATATATAAATATAAATATATTTATATATATAAGTGATACAGGAATATATAGTTTGATAATATCAATAATAAATTATTATAATTATCACATTATTTATATTACGTTCTGTACAAGGTAATGATAATAAACTTTTTCAACGAACGATTTTTCAAACAGAGGACCCTGGTAGGGTATCATTATAAGTATTTCATTTCTTTCGAGTTTTCGATAAATTTGAAGCTACGGGAATATACGAACACACACGCATATACGTTTGTTTGGGTTTGGGTTTGTTAAATGGTATACTCTGGAAATAACGGCGACTACTACCAAAAATTACGGAATCGATTAATTTAAAATAGAACGATTTCTTCGTGTATTTATTTTGGGGAGATTACGATATCTGACGCCTCAATTTGACCATTGAATTATGAAATATGGCTGAAAAAAATACGAAAAACAGGAATAACTTTTTTCGTTTCGAGCCTTGGTTTTGGATTTACAGCGCTTCGAATAAAAAAAATGTATTTTTCCGATTTTCGATGTAAATCGAATTTTCCGCGTGATTGTTTTGTCGTACTTTGTCGTTGATTTAACGAAGTTGGCTGCAGACCATTAGCGTTATCCAGAATACACCACGTGGAGGTTGTCCGCATTGGTATTCTTTGGCCCTGAAAAGGGCTGTTTTGCGTGGGCGTGTCTGTGATAGCGGAGATTAGGAACCGCGGGGCATCATTCCCACATTTGTATCTACTCAAAATCCTCTCCGCTGTGTGTTTGGGTCATCATTGGTTGCGTTTTCAGCTTTTATTTTGCTCGAGCCAGTTTTTTGGAAGCTCCGGTTAAAAAAAAAGTTTCTTCTTTCTTTGGTTCTAATTATTTTTTCTTTTCTTGTGTTTTTGTAAGTTACGTTTCTGTTCTTGTTTTTTTCTCGACATAGCGCCTTCCGAAGAAAGCTGCATTAACGTAAACCAGTTAAATCGCTTTTAAGGCCTTAGGCCACAGCAACGGGTATAAAATCATGTGCGAATTTAACAATTTTTTTTCGTATGAAAAAATGATTCACTCATAAAATTAATTATACATCTATTTAGTATGAATATCAAGCTGTTAGATTTTTGTTTTTCGATGTACAAAAGGGCCGACTACTCGAAACTTCTCGAAACAGCTTTTTTCCAATTTGCGTGACAAATAACTTCAACAATTTTCACTCGATTTACTTCAAGTTTAAAAGTTATGCTCCTAATTGCATTTCGCAGAGAAGCACGTACGGAATTGCTGATTAATCGAAAACTTCATTTTATGAGCAGTTATAACGAAATTTTCCACTGCAAATTCATTTTTTAAGTTCAAATACCTACAATTTATGAATAAAACAATATTTTTTAAATTCTGCACGTACTTCTCTAGGTATTCTAATGTAGATTGACGAGAATTTTTGTTTTTTGTTCTAGGTAAAAAATTGTGGATGCTAAACGTCACGCCGCGGAGCGCATTAATAAAAGATAACAAAATAAAATATTCGTAGTCGGCCATTTTGTACATCGAAAAAAAAAAAAAATGTCTAACAGCTTGATGTTCACAGTAAATAGATGTGCAATTAATTCTATGAGTGCATCCTTTTTTATACGAAAAAAATGGTTAAATTCGAACATGATTTCATAGCCGTTACTGTGGCCTAAGGCCTTAATAACGTACAATTCGTAAAATATGCTGTATCTTCTAAAGGGAGCCAAAAACGCGATTTTTTTATTCCCAAAAAAAGTGTTTCTTTTGGGGCAGATATGAATAATCCACAGTCAAATTAAGGCGCCAGAGATATCGTAATCGTGCTGTTTTTTCTGTTAAATTTGAATTTATTTATAATTGCTGAATTTTTTATTCAGTTCACCGTAATCTTATCGTTTTGTCTGTGTGGGTGTACACATATAGTTTCCAATTCACAAGAAAAAATCATGCAAATCCACAATAAATTCACAAGGGATGTAGTTTCCAAAAGCGCAAATTACGAAATTTTTCACGTCTTGCACACTTCGAGAATTCCGCGGCGATTTCCACAGAGATCTCGGAAAAAGAAAAAAGTAAAACCCAAAAAGATGTCTTCGAAACGCAAGCAACCCCTCTACAACGAGAGAGCAAAGGGTAATAGAATTTACAAACAAAAAAAACCTCAAAGCTTAGTAATTATTGAAAAAATGTTTATTATCGTGACGCTGATACAATGCCCAATCATTCGCGGATGCACACACATACACACACAAACACGCACGCATGCATACATTTAGTACACCAGTGTATTGTACACAGTACGATACATTATTTTCTTGGGCTAACGATATACACAGGCATACGCGATGACGACACGCGCGCTCGTCCACGCACACGATGAGAATCACGGGTCGGGATGTGATCGCGCTCACGCCCCGGATTACGCAACTAGAAACGCGACCTTATACACGATTATGCGCAATGGAAACCGTACAAAAAAAAAACAAAAAAATAAAGAAAGAAAACAAATTGAAATAAATTAACAATAGAGCAGCTGTGTGCCGCTTAACGTTTGCTCCGTTTTTCCCCTTTCTTTTTTCCTTCGGAACATCGCAGGCGTGGGAGAACGTTATTGACCGACTTATTCGCGTTTTATCTTACTTGTCTTTGCAATAATCGTCCTCGTAGGCGCATCGATCCTCCCGTGCGATAAGTTACTATTTTTCGGATAGGCCAGCACGATCCACAAATTCATCGTCCCCGAGAAAAGTCATTACGGAGTTTTTGGCTTTCGCTCGAAAAGTTAGCAGCAAGTTTTGCGTTTCATACTAGCCAATTAGCCTGCATATAGTAACTCACATTCCATCAACTAGTAATTACCAATAGTTACCAGAAAATTATGTATAGATGCAAAACGAAGCTCTAGATGAAAAACAATTCATTATGATACAATATTGATGATAAAAATAATCAATATTCAATATAATATTGAAGTAGAAGAATTTTCGCGTGTAACTAGGTAGTTACTTTGTGGAGATGAATTTCCGGATCATGCCCGACTTACCGCCATGATCCCCCCCCCTCTTTCCTCTTCTTTCGAGGAGAGCGCAAACGTGTTGTTTTCAATTCTTTTTTTCTTTATATCAGTCTGTTAGGGCGAAAAATAAATTCGCGCGCGTTTACGAAGGTGATTCGACGAGATGTTCTTATTTCAAAATCTTTACAGCTCGTCCTTGAGATCATCCTCGTCGGCCCCGGTGGGTGGTACGCCGCCGGCGCCTCCGGCACCCTGATAAAGCTTGGCTATAATGGGTTGAACGATGTCGGATAAGTCCTTCTTCTGTTTCTTGTACTCCTCGGGGTCGGTGTCCTGATTCTCCTCGAGCCACTTGATCGAGGCATCGATGGCTTCCTCCATTTTGGCTTTATCGGCGTCCGTGAGTTTGGCGCCTAGTTTCTCCTTGTCGGCGAGTTGATTTTTCAACGAGTAAGCGTACGACTCGAGCTCGTTACGGGCCTCGACGCGTTCCTTGAGCTTCTTGTCGTCGTCGGCGAACTTTTCGGCGTCCTTGATCATCCGTTCGATGTCGTCGGGCGTCAAGCGATTCTGATCGTTTGTGATGACGATCTTTTCGCGATTGCCGGTGCCCTTGTCCTCGGCGGACACTTGGAGAATGCCGTTCGCGTCGATCTCGAAGGTAACCTCGATCTGGGGAATGCCACGTGGCGCTGGTGGTATGCCGGTGAGATCGAATTTGCCGAGGAGATGATTGTCCTTGGTCATGGGGCGTTCGCCCTCGTAGACTTGGATGGTGACGGTGTGCTGGTTGTCCGAGGCGGTTGAGAATATCTGTGACTTCTTCGTGGGGATAACCGTGTTGCGGGGTATCAGCTGGGTCATGACGCCGCCAACGGTCTCGATACCCATGGTCAATGGATTGACGTCGAGCAGAACTATCGCCTCGGTGTCTTGTTCACCGGAGAGCACGCCCGCTTGGACGGCCGCGCCATAGGCAACGGCCTCGTCCGGGTTGATCCCACGGGACGGCTCTTTGCCACCGAAGAACTCCTTCACCAGCTGTTGGACTTTGGGGATCCTCGTGGAACCACCCACCAGCACGATCTCGTCGACGTCCTTCTTGCTCATGTCCGCGTCCTCGAGGACCTTCTGCACGGGCTTCATCGTGCTGCGGAAGAGATCCATGTTGAGCTCCTCGAATTTCGCTCGGGTCAGCGTCTCGGAAAAGTCTTCGTTCTCGAAGAACGACTCGATCTCGATCCTCACCTGAAATACGAAGAGTTTATTTTAAAAAACAACTCGAGTGGTAACGGGTAAAAAAAAATTGCCTTTTTTTATGCGATAGGCCCATAAAGCATTCGTCAAAATCATACAAAAATTTCAAATCCGAAAGTTGGATTCGTAGTAATAATCGTGACTCCTTGAAGAATACTCTTGCATTGTGGGAAACGCAACAAGATAGAGGCCCGGAAGGAGTGAAATACGAACCTGGTGATTGACACTGAGTGCTCTCTTGGCCTTCTCGACCTCGCGTCGGAGTTTCTGCACCGCGCGGTTGTCCTTTCTGATGTCCTTGCCCTTCTTCTTCTTGTAGAGCTTGATGAAGTGGTTCATGACGCGCTGATCAAAGTCCTCGCCTCCAAGATGGGTGTCACCGTTGGTCGCCACGACCTCGAAGACGCCGTTGTCGATGGTCAGTATACTGACGTCGAAAGTCCCACCACCGAGATCGAACACGAGAACGTTCTTCTCGCCCTCCTTCTTGTCGAGGCCGTAAGCGATCGCGGCCGCGGTCGGCTCGTTGATTATTCTCATTACGTTGAGGCCGGATATCGTGCCTGCGTCTTTGGTCGCTTGGCGCTGGGCGTCGTTGAAGTATGCCGGCACCGTAACCACGGCGTGGGTCACCTTCTTACCCAAATAGGCCTCAGCGGTCTCCTTCATCTTCGACAGGACCATCGCCGATATTTCCTCGGGGGCGAATATCTTCATGCCCGAGCTCGTCATCACCTCGATGTGCGGCTTGCTGTTCTTCTCGATGACTTTGAAGGGGAAAAACTTGACGTCGTTCTGGACCGTCTGGTCGGACCATTCGCGACCGATGAGACGCTTCGCGTCGAACACCGTGTTCTCGGGATTCGTCGTCAATTGATTCTTCGCCGCGTCACCGATCAGACGCTCCCCGTCCGCGGTAAACGCCACGTAAGACGGAGTTATGCGGTTACCCTGGTCGTTCGCTATTATCTCCACTCGGCCGTTCTTGTACACGCCCACACTGTCGACCGAGATAAAAAGAAACGAAGATGACATTTTGCGTCGGCACGACTTTTTACAAGGTTTCGATTAAGGCGGACAACCACTTTGGATGCATCGAAAAATCATTTTTTTTTTTTTTTGTTGCTTTCATTAATCGTTGGCATTTATTCATTCACTTGGCTTGAAAAATATTTATTCATGACCAAGATGAATGAATAAATATTTTTCGAGAAAGATAAAAAATAACCTTTTTTTTAACAAACCTCGTATATGAATGATAAAGACTCTCCCCTCCCAACCACCGTGATGGGTCGAAACATTCGATTTTATTTTGCCGTTTCTCACAGTGAACATATTCGAGAATGTGGGAAAACAATTTGAAATATTCAAAAGTGACCAAGTGACGGACGCTTTAGTGAGAACAGGTAGCGCAACGATTTACACGTGCTAAAACTTTCAATCGCGTGTTTCTCGAACTTTTTTTTCAATTTGCGGGAATGATTACTCGAAAACTAATTGATGCGTCACCTTCAATATGGAACACGTTTGCATAATATAACTCATGAAAAACCAAACCCAAAGTTCGAAAGATTAGATTGTTTAAAACATATTTATTAGTGGAAAATGCCGGGAAAAATTCTAAAAATCGATCATTTTTCTTTCAAGCACGTTACAGCATTCAATTCTGGATTTTTGGTTCAACATTTAGGTACATGTTCTTTAGAAACATTTCAAGAATGTATGAAGGTTTGTTGGACTATTGCCGATGCGAATTGCGAGCTGCGCAATTCCTGCAAATCGACAACGATGACTGTAATCAGAGATTTATGACCTCAACTTGCAAAGAGAAAAGACTGGAATAATGAGAAAAATGAGGAAAGGCAAGATGTTGCATTCCAACGATGCAAACTTCAATTTTGTACATTCTTAGAGGAGAATACTCACCAAGAGTAGGTTGTTCCGAGATCAATTCCAATGACCGTGCCAATGTCTTCCTTCTCCTTCTTCTCCTCCTTGGCAGTCGCAAGGGCTGCCAGCCCTATGACCATCAGAGCCAATGCTCCCTTCATTTTTTCCGTCTCGCTGTGTCGCCTACGGCAAAAAACTAAAAAGATTATGATATTGGTATTGGGGATTGTATCGTTCTTTTTTGTTTTTGAAAATGAGATTTTTGAGTTTTTGGTTGATTTGAAGTAATTCGTTTGATAATTTCTTAGTTCATATGAATTTTTGGAATTTCGTTGGTTATTTATTTTATTGTGAATTTTTCTTATTCGTATTTTTAAGCTATGAATTAAATTTAATTCGACATTTTTAAAATTTCCCATTGATTAATGAATATTCAAAATTCTATTTTAATTTTATGATTCAATTAGGAGGCTTCTTGAGATTGTGAACGAGTTCCTTTCTGATTTAAAAAAAAATCCGATTTTTGAGTTTGTCTTTTAATTTTTTTGTAACAATTTGACAATTTTATTTTTATTTTTTAACGAAAATATAAGTTTTTTTTGTGATTGTGAGCTATACTTTTTTTTTCTTTTTCCAAATTTGTGTGTGATTTTTGCTAGTTTATTTGCGTTTTTGGAATTTCGTTCAATCGTTATATATATTGTCATGAATGTTTAAATTTTGTTTGGATTTGTTTTTGAATCGTAGTTTTATAACGACCTTTTGCATTTTTCTTGATTATTTGTCACTTTAATTCATTTGTTTTTCATTGAACTTGCACTAATTAATTTACATTACAATAATGAAAATTTGAATTTGTATTTGCATTGAATTTGAATTGAATTAATTAATTGAAATTATATCAATTCAAAATTTAATTCGAATCGATTTTGAATTGAATCAATTGAAATTATAGTTAAATTCTACTTGAATATCATTTTTTAAGTTATTTCAACATATTTTATTTTTCACGTATTTTTCCTTCATTATATATCATTCGAATTCAAATAAATTCAATAAGAGCTAAATGCACACCCGTAACGTTACCTTAGCCTCTGATAAAAAACAACGCGACTCCGAAAAATCAGAAATGATTGCAGCGATGAGTTGCAATTTATTGAACGAAATAATGCAAAAAGATCGTGTCTTTCCAAGCGTATAATGATTAATTTACGTTGTTTAAGGAGGAATACTTTCTTGTCATCGATCGTTATAAGTAATGATTCTTGCTTGGTTTTCTCTTAAATCTTTTTTTTTTTATCGATCTTTTCGTCAGCACGCCATGTAATGGCCCGAGCGAGTTCACCGACAAAAAGGAGAGAACAAGTGTCAAATGAACTGCGGACGAGGATGTAACTACGGGAGAAGTTCGCCAGCTGGACTCGCGAAGATTCTAGAGGCGTGTAAAAAAGAAGGGCTACGTGGCCACGAGGTCAAGCTCTGCGACTTTTCGCATTCTCGGCTCCGCGCTACTCGTTCCGCGAGGATATCAATGTCGGGAGGCGGAGGCAAGTCGCGCCGGTGCCTTTCAAAAATGCTACCAGTAATTCATGAAAATTAGCCGTGAAAGTCGTTAAATAGCGAAGAAAAAATAAATATTCGAGTACTTCGTAGAACTTCGGGAAATTTTCCGCGAGAAAAAACAAATATTCCCCGAGCTGAAAATACGTGCGGGGCGTGAATGTTTTTCCTTAGCGTCGAGCGTTCGCGTCGAGCGTCCGGAACGAGACGTGGCAAATTTCTCGACCACTTCGCACGGCCGTTTTTTCGCTGATGAAAGGGGGAAAAGCCCGAAGAAATCCGAAAAACGTTACGCGTATGATTTTTTACTTACCGAGTAAAAGTGTCTGAGGCGTTCGCAGGAACAATATTCGTCAAAATATCGTCGTCCCACACTGACCAGCAATATATACAACGGAAAGAGAAAATCCGAAAGAATACGTCCGTGCTCTGTTACGTTTGAGAAACGACTGACTGCCTTGGCATTCAGCGCCGGCATATTAACGGGATAGTATAACGTCGTGGCCTGCGGTGATTGGCCGAGCGCGAGACGTGGCAACGGAAATCTCGCGACTCATTGGTCTGCGCTGAAAGAGTTGGCCGCTCTTTACTGGCCCACGTCGCGCATCGTTCGCGGCGCTGCTGGAACGTTCTCGATAAATGTACGTGTCCTTCTCTCTCTCTCTCGCGCGCTTTTCTTCAATATCTCCCGGTGATAAGTGGCGCTTTATTTGCCGCAGTGTCACGGATAAAAGCGGCGAAAGAAAACATCGATAACATTCGACTTTAGCGCAATTGTCTTCGAACGAACAAAATAAAGGACTTCGATACGGAGAGGTAAAATAAGGGAAAAGGAGAAAAATTTCGGTGAAAATATGTACGACGAGTAGCGCCTTTTAAGGGACTAATCGACACACGGGCCTGGGGCACGTGCGCATGCGTCATCCAGATGCTGGGCGAGTGCAAGACGGCGTTAGCGGCGAAGACGGTGGAGCGAACGAGACATCAATGACGCCCTAGCAGTTGAGCGAGACTAGCGGCCGCCACGGCAGAGCAAGAGAGACGCCCAGAAGAATCTGTGTTTCGAATTTCAACCGTCATTCTGACGAATGTTTCCTAACGGGAGTCTTTTTCCATCCAACCTCGGACTCACCGAGCCGAACCTTTTTTCTCCGTTAGACGAATCTCTCGTCCCATTTTTAGCCACACCATATGTGTATTTATTACAACATACACCGCGCGCGCTCCCAAAGCGGAAAAAGTCGGATTCTCCGTACATCGCTTTTCCACACCTTCTCAATTATTGTTTCATTTCCGCTTTGTTCCGAAAAATAAGAAAAAAAAAAAGTGCGCTCCCGACACTTAAATATTTTTAAAACACGAGACGCCAGTTCGCTCAGAATTTGCTCGTAGGTTGCAGCATGTCGAGGATGAGAGGCGTGAAATACGTGATAATGCAATCGGCCCCGGCGCGTCTCATCGAGAGCAGCACCTCGTTGAGAACGTTCTTGAGGTTGATCGCCCCGTTGTTCGCACCGTGATAGAGCATCGCGTACTCCCCGGACACCTGATAAACGAACATCGGATACTCGGGATACGTGTCCTTGGTGCGACGAACAACGTCGAGATATGCGAGACCGGGCTTCACCATCAGCATGTCCGCGCCCTCGGCCACGTCGCGTGCCTGAAATTTACGAAAACAAAAAAACAATGCACAAATTCAATAAAACCCGTTTCAATTTTGAAAAATATTTATTTTCATGATTTACAAATAAAAAAGTAATTCTATAATAAGTAAAGTAAAAAAGTAAAAATGTTCCTTATTTACGAATAAAAAAGTAAATCAAGTGAAAGTAAAGAAAAAAGTAAAAAGTAAAGCAAAAGTAAAAAGTAAAAAATAAATCTATCAATTTATTTCGTACGGCCTTTTTTTTCTTCCTTGATTATCGCAGTTCTACTTTTATATTAAGATGGGACGAAAAAGAAGAATATTACAGACGATAACAACAAAATCATGACAATATTGATGACGAAGACGATAATACACAATGATAAGGCTGCTAATCAAAAAGACGATTATAATGATGATGGCGACAATAATAATAGTGATAAAGATAACACTGATAGTACGATGACTATAATAATAATAATGAGTATCATGAAAATGATAGTCATAATGAAATGCCCCAGTTAAATCTTTAAACGCGTTTTTCTCGAAATGAGATTTTTCAAATTTGCTGACATTGTAACTCAAAGAGCAATTATCCGATTGACTTGAAATTTGAACTGAGTACTCTTGAATATATTTACTCTACAATGACGTAGGATATTTTTGATTGGATGAAAATTGACGATTTGGCATTGAAAAAAAAGACCGTTTTATAGGCAAGAAAACAGACTTTTTTTTTCATAACTACGCCATTTTGTGAGATTTTGTCATTTTTCGAAAATCCTACGTCATTGTACAGGAAATACCTTCCAGTTTAACGACATTTTTTTCTTTTTCGGTTTCGGCTACTCAATCGGCCGGAATCATCGCCGACAGTGCATAAGTCGCTTGGATCTCAATAATTTTCTATGAAAAAATGATGCAATATAGGTCAAATATAGCCAAATATATTCTTAATTATGCGAAACATTTAATTGAGTACTTTTCTTCCAAAAAATTCCCGTAAATCACCCAAATTTTCAGCGTTTACACTGGTATAGCCCCTTAAGTTCAATCAGAAATCGAATACAAACAATCATAATAGGAATAAATAATAATCATCAAAAAGTTACCGCAGCTCTCGCCGCAAGGCCGTTGCTCCCCGGTGGTAACTGATAACACTTTCGATCGCCGAATTTCGGAGCGGACTTTGAGGCATCACGAAAAGGTCCGTAGAACCCAGAAGCAAATTTGACCGCGTAGGACAGGACAGCCACGCGATTCGCCATACCGGCTTGATTGAGGCCATTCTTTATCGCGGCGATCCTACCGTCCATCATGTCCGAAGGTGCGACGATTTGCGCTCCTGCAAAGATCACAAAAAACATGACTTTCCACCACCAGACGTTAAATTTTCGCCGGATTGGTCGAAAAATTTGACCGAAAAAAAAAGTACAGTTTTTGAACAGCTGAGAATTTGTAAAAATCATTATTTCACCAGCTTTGGCATAGGAAACGGCAACTTGGGCGATTCTCTCGATGCTGGAGGCGTTGTCGATGCTTCCATCGGCATTGAGAATACCGCAGTGGCCGTGAGTCGTGTAAGGACAGAGGCAAACGTCGCACGCTATGACGAGACCAGGAAACCATTCTCTCAAGAGCGGCAAAGCCTGTACGATGGGATTCGACGAGGAGTCGGCGTCGTTGGCCCTCTCGTCCTACGGTCAGGCAAAAGTCAAGCGTCGGCGTTAAAACGATAGGCGGGTTGTTGTTTTTTTTCCGATCGGTACGATACGCGTGGATATTACGAGCACGAAATTACTTTTTCCTCGTCTTTTACAACTCCAAAAAGAAGTATAGACTGCAAACCTTTGGAGACTAGGGGCTGCAGCATCGGTCGCAACCGATTTATTCCGTAGCGATAAACATCCGGCATACTGGCTATCGAGTCTTTCGCGTCTGGCTCGTCCCTGGGGAAAAAACGATGCGAAAATTGACGATTAATTTGACATTCGTGAAAAAGAGTTTGTTTTTGTGGTCATGGATTCAAATTCTCGCGCCATTTTCGACGCACTTGGGCGGCTGGAACGTTTGTAGGTTATGTAACGGGGATACGAGCGCACGATCTAGATCTTCTTTTTATTGCCAAGTAATCCAAGCCCAAGTGCATTCACTTCTCATTAGCAGATATTTAAAATTGGGAAGAAAAGATTGCGCGTTATTTGTCGGTACTCGCGCGAACGGAGATTCGTTTTTTGGAGGTTATGTATGGCGGATATGAACTCACAGCACGAAGATCGGGTACATGAGATTGTTAACGGTGATCTCGGTGTTTCTCGATTGCCATTGTCTCAACAGGGGATGAAATATTCCGCTGTGCAGGATATGCCTTGCCTTGGGTTGCGTCATTTTGATTAGGAATTTCTCGACTACCGAGATGTTTTTAACTATCGAGCTGCTAAGGACGCACGGTCTCTCGTTTGCGGCGCGTTTCAGCGGCGGGAGGAACGACCTGCGTTATCGAATATTTCGGCTACTCTACCTACCCAAGTGGACCTCTTTTCAGCTAGTGAAAGAAAAACGAATTCCCTGTCATATGCGTTACGTAAATTTGGCGATGGTCACTCTTACACGCTTTTCGAAGTAAACCCAACAAACTCGAGCCTGCTTGGCGCCGGACAATTTTTGTTGCAAAAATCGTAATTTCTGCGAGGCTTTAATTCTCGCGCATGGAAAACTGAACGCTAACGTTACGCGAGGATTCTTCGTGCGAGCGTAGTTTTTTTTTCCAGCGTCATGTTTTATTAATCGCGCAATCATGACGAGGTGAAAATTCGTGTTTCGGCTGCTCGAATCTGTTTCTCATTAATTTATCATTAATTTGTAATGATTTATGAAAACAACAATTCCGTCTCGAGTGCACATTTTTCCGCAATTATTAATTGGCTTTTTGAAAAATTCTAGCGACAGTTCGGGGAAAATTGATTTTCATTGAATTTCAAATTCACGGACTGGAAGTTGCGGAAATGAGGCGAGAGTCTGGCCGTGACGTTGACCAATGGGCGCAGTCCTAAAAATCGGAAAACGCCAATTTCATTCTTGACGCTACGTCCCCATCTTGGTATCTCTGATGCTGCTCCAAACCCTAAAATGGACGCCGACAGATTCTCATTTGTGTACCCAGATTAGCGCCAAAGGAAAAGCCACCAATCACGAGGACCGACGGAGTTGGCGAGCCTGACAAATTTTCAGGACTCTACCAATGGAACATCGCGTCGAGAATCCCGCCCGGAAGTGCGCCTCGGGCGCGGGAGTTCCCAGCTTACGAACAAAGCGCGCAAGCACTAATATCAAAAGAAAAAAAGCAATAGCGAAAAATGTTATTCAATGCGACATCCGAAAAAATACTCAAAGTTCTCGATCTTCCTCCAGCACCGTATCAATCGAAACTTCTGGTTTCGAAACCTAAACCGGAAACGGGAGGCAGCGTAGGGTACGCGCAGAAAACGGATACTTTTAAATCTGAAACAAAGGACGGTGTCAACACAGCAGAAAAATCCTCGTCAACATCGCGAAAGTTCATACGCGTCAACCGTTCACGGAGATCGCAAGGATTTGCGACGTTGAGAAAACTACCCGTACAATGGTGAGTTAAAAAAGCAAAAAAAAGAGTTTAAAAAACGAAGAAAAGTAATCGCATTGCTCGAGGGTTCTTCATCGCGAACCGTACCCAAGTATTTGCAACGGAAGAAATATGTAAAAAAAAATACAATCAACCGGAAGTGGCCGTCGATACCCGAAAAAATTTCTCGCGACTGTTCGATTCTTTTTCCTCTTTCCCAAACTCAAACATCGCCTTGGAAGAAATTCTCCCCGTCCCGAATGCCTATCCCAACGTACGAAATTGTTCACGTCAAAAAACGAACACCGGAAGTACGATCGCCGAGTGTTCCGGAAAAAGTTGATTCCGTACCTAATCCGGTTGATTTGTTCTTTCTCGGTTGCAACTATTATGAGAAGTCTAGCAACGCTGAGCGTCAGGCGGACGAGATATCAGCCATCTCTAGTATCTGTGGCAAGGAAGAGTTTGCCGCATGGCCGGAGGGTTGTTGGGTGCTGAAGGTAGCGCCGCTGCTCTCCAACGGTCTTCTGGAAGTCAAATATTCGAATGTGATTCACAAGCACTGTCCGCGCCGGACCTACCGTCGTTTCTCCGTGAGGAGTTTGCCTCCTTGCGCGCTGCAGCTGCGTCTTCCCTCGGATTATCCGAGTCTGGCAGGGCCGCGTTACGAACTGGAGGTATCCTGGTTGCCGCCTTGGGAAACGTCTCTCCTATGTCAGCGGCTGGACGAGCTGTGGCACGAGAATTTCGGCTCGGAGATACTATTCGTGTGGCGCGACTTTCTGCGCTTCGAGGCCCTGGCTCACCTCGGCCACGACGACGTTCTGGACTCGTCGTTTCTCTTTGAGCTTCACGCCGAGCCTATGGAACACGCGTTTTTGCTGCGATTGACCGACCAGCGAGTGCGCAATTACCATCTTTTCGCTCATCCGATGGACCATCTGGTGAGCTATGACGATTCGCGCGAGGGTCGCGCCTTCGCCGAGGGCACATACAACTGCGGCATCTGCGCTCGGAACTTGCCGGGCTCAAAGTGCAGCAGGTTCACAGAGTGCGGCCACGTCTACTGCAAGGAATGCACCACCGAGTACTTCGTCGAGAGAATGAGCGCCGGCCGTGAGTTGATCTGCCCTGGCTTCGAGTGTCGTTGCGCCGCGCACGCTGCCCAAATTCGCGAATTGTGCCCCGGCGAGCTGTACGCTCGCTACGAGAGGTCTCTACTCGCCCGGGCGTTGGAGAACATGCGCGACGTCATCTACTGCCCGAGGAGAACTTGCGGCCTGCCGGTCGCCAAAGTGCTCGGAGAAACGCTTGCCCGCTGCGCCTACTGCGGCAATAATTTTTGCTCCTTCTGCGCTAAGGTTCCGTCCCTTGTCTTTTCCTACTCGTCAATGTACTCCCAACGTCGGCTGACCGTGACACGCTTGACAGGCTTATCACGGCGTTGCACCGTGCGTCTTCAGTTGTCTCGACAGCGGACAACTCGTCAAGGAGTACCTCAACGCTGACAAATACCAGAAGGCGAAGCTCGTTGAGAAGTACGGCAGACGAATGATCCAGTCCGTCGTGGAGGAACGTCTCACCAAAAAATACTTGGAGGTATTGTGTGTGTGTGTGTGTGTGTGTGTGTGTGTGTGTGTGTGTGTGCGTGCGCGCACATGTGGATCTTGAGAGGTATTAACTTTGGGAAAAAAGTTGTTGCGGACAAAAGTTTCACCGTCTGTAGGAAGAAAAATTACTGTGTCTTTCATTTGGTCGCTATTTTCAAGATTATTTCCAGGTCAATTCTAACTTTTCAATGGAAACCAAGATTTTTTCGGAATCAATTTTTATGCGGTAAAGTAGATAACTTTCGTTTCACGTCCATTTTCAATGTTACGAAAATAGACGAAATCGAAATCGCAGAGAAAAAAGTTCCGGACCAAAGTTATCCATTTGAGTACGCTAGAAATCATTTGAAAATAAAAAATTATGTTTTCCATTGAGAAAAACTAGAATTGACCTCGAATGACCTTGATAACTGCCAATAAGTTATAAACACCAGTGTCACGCGTCTTTCTATTCATTATTGTTCGTTATTTTTCATTTTGCGGCCATTCTTCGAGGTTATCGCGGTCAACTCTAGTTTTTCTTCCAACGGGGAACAACATTTTTTATTTCGGAATTATTTTTACGTAACAAAGTAGATAACTTTTGTTTCAAAGTTTTTTTCATTTTACTTCAATTTTCAAAGATATCTTCAAATTTACACAAATTGAAAAATTGAAGTCTGAAAAAAAAGTTTCAGACGAACGTTATCCATTTTGTTGCGTTGAAAATAACTTCGAAATAAGAAATATTTATGTCTACCGAAAAACAAAACCTTGAATGACCTTGAAAATGGCCAAGTAAAAAATAACCAACAGCGTCACTTTTGTTCCCCAGAACGATGAAGCTTTTGTTCAAAGCGCTTATTCCCCAAAACGCTCACTTCTTCGGACATTTCGTTGTGCAATGTAAAATGGCGCATCCCGGCGTTTTCAATTTTCCGAATGTTGGTCGAAAAAGGCTAGATTCATTATAGTCTCTCGATCGCTCGTTCAGAAAAATACGAAAGCGTGCCCTGTGTGCAAGGCTCTGATCGAGAAGGCCGACGGCTGCAACCAAATGAGCTGTCCCCGCTGTTTCGTCAATTTCTGCTGGATATGCGAGCTGCCGATTGCCAACAAAAATCCCTATGACCATTTCATCGAGGCGGGACGGAGGAAGAACAAGTGCTTCGGCCGTCTCTTCGAAGGTATGCAGGGAGCCGAGGACGCCGAGGACAACGATCGGGTAATTGACGAATAATCGGAGGCTCCTCCGCGCCCTACTTCGAAAAACCTTTCAATCTCTTACGAGAATAAATATAATCTGTATTTTCTTATATAATATTTACACGTCGTTCGGATGGGCACACATACACATCGGGTGGGGGTCAAAAGTTTGAACAATCAATGTTCAGAACGGCCGAAATTTCGAATGCAGTAGTGGCGAACGTAAATATGACGAAAGTTTCCAGTTTCGAATTCATTTAAACCGAAGGGCCAAAACGACGATCGGTTAAAACAACGATGGGCAAAAATATCGAACGGTCCGGATAACGAACACTTGGGATCGAGTAATACGTTGCGTGCGCTTTAGAGGGAAGCTTTGTTCGTTATCCGGACCGTTCGATATTTTTGCCCATCGTTGTTTTAACCGATCGTCGTTTTGGCCCTTCGGTTTAAATGAATTCGAAACTGGAAACTTTCGTCATATTTACGTTCGCCACTACTGCATTCGAAATTTCGGCCGTTCTGAACATTGATTGTTCAAACTTTTGACCCCCACCCTACACATCAGGGTGTACCTTTAAAAAAGGTGATAGAAAAAAAGAAAAAAATGAATGCCAAAATCGAGTTATTCGACTCGAGTCCAACTAGCGGCGCCCGATCAGTTTGTGTACTCTGTTTTAATCGCGATTATCTCGGAAAAACGTCGATTTGATCTGTGGAGAATTTGAAAATTAAAAAAAAAATTCGAATGGCTTCATGATGTGCCACAATGATAGTTTTTTTTAAGTCGTTTTTACAGCCGGAGCGTTCAGTATTAAGAATTTTCGAGCGTATTCAAAACGTATTAATTACTTTATCAATTGCGTTAATAATATATTTGCTAATAAGTCTCATTACGTTACTGATTTGCTTACTAATAACTTTACAAATTAACTTACTAATCCATTTAGTAATTAATTCGTTTGATAATCACTTTATTGATTACGTTGCTAGTCAATTAGTTTACTAATTGATTGGTAGCAGTTAATAAAAGTCAAATTAGCGGTCAATTGGAGTCAATTAACTAGGGAAAAAGAAAGTCGTCGAGCGCAACCACTTGAACTTCAGTTGGAGAGGTGAAATCTGGTATAGATTATTTTATATGATCGTACTGTTTAAAGCGGTAAGGTGATTTTTTTTCGAAAAATAGTATAAAAAAGGAAACTTCTTTAACAGCGTGCAAAAAAACGCAACAATGTGCGTAGGCAAAAAACGCCCGAGTGTTTTGATAATACGAGACGAGAAACTGCTCCGTTCTGTTATATATCATTAAGGTATTACTTATTGATTAGTTGTCGATCAGACTTTTCCTTTGTCATTGCTTATCGTCGAGAGAAATAAGGCATTGTTTTTCCAAAAACTTTCGGTTCGTTTTCGACGCTTCCGGTATGTTCCCGAAGTTTCCTATTCGTTCCGAAAGCTTCCGATACGACCCCGAAGCTTCCTGTTCGTTCACGAAGCTTCCGGTACATTCCAAAAGCTTCGTCTACGTTCACGAAGCTTCCGGTTTAGCTTCTCAAGCTTCCAGTTCCTTCTCCTCTTTTTCCCGTATTAACTGGCGACTGGCCGATGCACTTCTGCGTTCACTTGATCCGTGACCAACTGTACTTCCGTTTCGGCGTTCGACGCCTCGGACTCCCGGCGTGTCTCGTTATCGAGCGAGTCTGCAACAACGATAATTGTATCGCGTCAATAAAATGTTTTGAAAAGCGTACACAAAAGATCCGGACAAATGGATTTTTTTATTATTCCAATTGTCCAAGAACGCGGCGAGTGTTTGGACAGGTTTTTTTTGTCTTTTCTCGAGTGCATTACTCTCTCGTTTTTTCCGCCTATTCGGGTTACTCACCTGCACACTCGGGATCACATTTGGCGATTTTGTTTCGCTTCTCGCGATATTCTTCGAGATTCATCTCTATCACGGTCATACCGAAGAACCAATAGCCGAGACTCGCTCCCGCCACGATCGCTATGGCCACGTAAGCGTTGTACGTCATCACTGCGAGCATAAGCAAGTATCCGAGGGTCGTGTGAGCGCTCCAATGCAACACCTCCGCGATCCACCTGGTCCACTTGAGCCTGCGATCCGTTTTTAATTTCAATCGATCGAATATGCGGTCATGCGAAACTATTGGGAGTACAAACAAGTATCCGCCGTTTGACAAAAGGTGGCCCTACCAGGAGGTTATGGTTGAAATCGTCAGATGTAAGACGTCATATCGTACCCTTGAAACCATTTCTGCTTTTGCCTGTAAATTTTCAAAAATGTCTAACGATATATCCAGCCAAAACTGGCCGACGTATAGCTAAAAAAAACTAATCGACCGATTCTGATGAAATTTGATATAAATCTTTCTGACCTTATTGTCTACAACATGATCCTAAATGTTTGTGAAAATTAAAAAAAAGAATTTTTGCAGCCATTTTTTTCGGAAAATTCAATCTTTTCGTTTCAAAGCGTACCGATTTCTTCGGTTTTCAAATTTTTTTGCGTTTTCTTGGTTTCTATGTTGTGTATGAATGTTAATGAGAGAAAAAACTTTGTTGGTTTTTTTCTTCAGATCAACGACACCGACTCTACCCGTCACACCGTCTGACAACATCCACCGCAACTCGTTTAGAAGACCGTGCCACCTCTCCATCTTTAAATAAACAACTACCATGTAACAGCCAAAAGTAGTAACAAAACATACCCTGACTCCCAAATATGGCGAAGAAATATTTCTTCTTACAGAAAATCAACAAAATCCGTAATTTTTTCTTTGCCTAAAGGTATCTCCCCCCCTCAACTGTAACGTTAACAGAGCATTCCATTTATCCAGTGCCATAGAATCAACTCGACAGCAGTTTCTTTGTCATCGCCGTGTGCACTCTCCTAATGGGACACCCCAATGCATAAAAACGATCTCCATGCTCCGTACCACGAACACAATTGTGTAGAAGTATAAAGGCAAGTAACTTCCATTCCTCCCCATGATTTTATCACCGCGTCTAAGCCTACCAATTCCTGCCGGTGGCGGCATGGCCGCGAGGCGCCAGCTGCGTCAGAAGAGACGAATTTTCGGAACCGCCGAGCGTGTTGGCGCCCAGCAACGAGACTGTCCTCTTGTGCAGTCTCATCTGAAAGACTTTCATGGCCTCGTAGATGATGGTAAGGGACACGAGGCCGGCGCATGTGGCCAGAAGGCTCCACGAGCCGGCGACATCGTAGCCAGCAAAAAGGAAGTTACGCAGACTCGCGCTGAACCAAAACCACATGTGCATCTGGCGCGCGGAGAATTTTCCATTAGACGAAAGAGAAGAAAAATTTGTTTCGAATGTGAAATATGTGTGTGTGTGTGTGTGTGTGTGTGTGAAAAATAGCACGATAGAGTGCGTTTTTGAGGTTATGTAACTCACCTTGTGTGCGGGGCTTTACCGAGATATCTCTTATCGGTGAGTAACACTGTACGTTGACAGAGTCCAAGATGCATTGTATACAATGGAAATTGCAGTGGGGTTGACCCAGCCTTACCTGGGTGCTTCGTGTCGGAGGCGCCGAGAGTGACGCGACATGTCAATGTTTTCGCCAGTGAACGTTTTTGGCAATAACACACTTTTTATGGCTCGAAAAGCACTATTTTGGAGAATTTGCTCCGCTGTGGACGAAAACGGGGAGTGAGGTTAGAATTTCCGACAAGTACAGACATTCTAACCCATTTTCGAGATTATGTCGTATTTTGGCAGATAAACAGACGAATCTTGTGATCCTCGAAGGAAAATTAACGGTTCGAGTAACATGGTCGATTGAGATCACACTGGGGAACAAAAGAGATCAAGAGGCGCGAGCTGAGGCGACGGTGTGCGACGCCATCGCGGGCTAGCGTGGTTGCCGGGCAACGAAAAACCGGAAGCGCGTCCAAGACTTCTGGCGCTCGAATTTCGAACTACGAAATCCCTTTTTTTTGGACGCTTTGTCTGGTGATTTCCCGGGGAATTCGACAACCGCGACAGTGGCGCGATCTTCGAGTCAGCGTTGAGCAGTGCGCGGTCGTGCCGAGCCTTCGCGTGGGATTCACCGATCTGGCGTTTCGTCGCGTCGATGATTTTTCATACACGACGCGTGTATCGAAAACACGAAAAGTCGCGAGCGTCGTGTTTCATTCGCGTTTATTTCTCGTCCGCATTGGCAAATTTCGCGGGTCCAAGAGTTCGTCGTGAGAGAGAAAATTTGCGAATATACACAGTCCGTACGATGGGCTCGTTGGGTTAGAGAAGAAAAGGCGTGTGTGGAAAAGTGTTCGCGGGAAGGCCCACCTTGCGCGGCTCGGGCGCTTTTCTTCGTTGCACGAAAATCAACGAAGTATGCAGTCCCAAGACGGCGAGGCTATCGATGGAGGTAAAAGACTGAAATTATTATCGACCGTGAAATTATTCGTTAGGCGAGTGCAATTTCGTTAATTCGTTCGTCACGTAAAGTAGAAGGTATCGATACCGCCGATGACGGAAGTCCCTATGTGTACCTGGGCTTAACCTCTTTGCAGTTTCTCATTGGAAACGCATCCAGGATTGTTCTCTTCAATCTTATAATTTCCTAATTAGACGAATAGAGGAACAAAGAGCGTAACGAGATCCAAACATTTCGAGGATTGAAAATGGTATCGGGATTAAAAATTGCGGTTAAAACTTCAATGAGAATTCTGTAGTTAACGGCCACGATATGTCCGCTAGCATAGAAATCGCTCTGGAACTGAGACACATCGTATTCGTGGAGCACCGATTTGTGGGTTACGCCGGGCCGTTACGCGAAAACGACAGCCCAAAAATTGAGTAAAATACTTAAAATTCAAGCGAGAATAAATCTATCAGAAAATTTGTAGTCAATCGTAAAATCTAAGCGAAAAGTTTGTTACGTTCAAATACATTCTGCAGCTCGCTTTCAATTTTTTTTTCCTGGCTAATCAATGCATCTTGAAATTGCTCCTGTCACAATACTCAAAGACTAAAGCCCTTCTGGGAAAAGACAAAAAGGGATATGTTGGCATTTTAGGAAAATATAATAAGTCCGCAGAAAGATGATTAATGAGAAAGAGATGGTGTAGAGGAATAAATGAAGTAAAGGATAGAAATGGTAGATGGTACAAGGTGCAAGAATCTGAGGCATAGTAAATAAGCAAAGGAATATGTAAGCAGACAGTCAGTGCATTGTAAAAAACTGATCAACGTTGTGCTAATAAAACTCAATTGATTTACCAAAGCTCCTCCGAATAAAAAACAAAGGCAAATTTTGAGAACTTTTCTAATGAGTACAACGAAAGCAGCTAAAAAATTGAATTTGACAACTTTAATGATCGAAAATACCAATTTTTGGTTTTCAATCGATTCACACAATATAACGTTTCAAAAATGAATGAAATTGAGGAAGGTATGTGCGTTTATCGGTAGGTACTGCAAACTGGAGAATTTTAAACACGTTTTTTTTGTAAATGACCTTTCCAAGATTGGTGGCCACGATGTCTCAAAAATGGCAGCACCAATCAACTTCAAATTTTGTCACGATTCTTTTACATATTGGAAAGCAGTGCTTGAATGAAGGAACTATTTTTTCGATGCATAGTTTTTTTTTTTAACGAGAAGGGGGAATTTTTCTCACCCAAAATCGATACTTTTACTTTCGACGGTGACGATTTTTTCAAAAATCTATATTCAATTGAATCCTTCGTGCAAGTAGTAGACAATTTCATGCAAAACCTAAACGCATTTAATCTTTTAATTTCGATCGATTCCTTCCTTTTTCCTTCCTTTGAAAAAATACCTTTTTTCAAAAAGGTAGTGCGGATTCAAACGGAAACTTCTAATTTTGAGCAAAAAAATCACACGTAATTGTTTATGAAGAAAAAGTTAATAACCAATCGCAAATTTCGCACGCAGTTCCATGGAGAATGCATGCTCAAAAATACAAGTGAAGAGTTGCATATTTAATCTAGTTGGGTTTGCAGCCAGTTTAAAAAAAAACACTTTTTTGCTAAACAACTGCGTTTAAAGTTTGTACAAACATTTAGCAATAGAAATTTTCTATTCGTCTTCAATTTGCAGTGGCAACAATGTTGAAGTTTGCATCGTTGGAATGCAACATAAATTATGACTTTTTGTTCTCTAATGTCTTTCAGCAAATCTTTTAGCTCCGAAGGTCTCGTAACAATTTTTTTATTTGTTCATTTAGAGATCTATAAGGGAAATTTGCAAAAAACATTCTGTAAAATAGTGGAAAGAAGAAAATAAAAAAATATAAAATTTTCGTTGCATTCCAACGATGCAAACTTCAACAGCATACTGACCTTCCAACTGAACATTATCCTCTTCCGTTTCTCTTCTAAAATTTGGAGAATCCTCTAGCGTCCACCCGTCAACAGACCTCCATCGACAGAAACACGACTTACTCATCCCGCTTTTTAAAACGCATCGTTGATACCACTTTACTAATCTCGATTTCCTCTTTTTTTGCCTCGCATGCACGAAAAGGTTCTCCATGGAACGAATCGAGCGGCTGCGAGGAGGATCGCCGTTCGAATCCGAAGGAGGCCAAAAAGTCAAACGTTTTGCCGCTCTGGGGCAACGAGAGGACCATGAACTTGAATCCCCTCATTCTGACCAACATCCAATCGTCTCACTACTTCAAAGTCAATCTCTACGAGCTTAAGACTTATCACGAGGTCATAGACGAGATTTATTACAAGGTGTCGCATTTGGAGCCTTGGGAAAAGGGCAGCAGAAAGACAGCGGGACAGACCGGCATGTGCGGAGGCGTGAGTATGCTTTGCACGGGGTCGGGGGGGACACGCGCACGCGCGTCTACGGATTCGCTGACGCGTGGTATCGTAAATTCAGCGATTCGTGCAGGTCCGCGGCGTCGGCGCTGGCGGTATCGTCTCCACGGCTTATTGCCTGCTCTACAAACTCTTCACGCTGAGGCTGACGAGGAAACAGCTAAACGGCCTCATCAATCATCCGGACTCGCCCTACATCAGGGCCCTTGGTTTCATGTATATCAGGTGAGCGAGAGACGGGGCTTTCGAAAAAAATTTGGAAAATTTTTCGTTGCCGGAGGAGCTCCGTAAACTCAACTTCAAAACTCCAAGTCTCTTAAGGGGGAAGATACCTTTAGGCGAGGAAACAAATGCGAATTTTCATGATTTTTTTAAAGGGGTATTCTCACGTCAGACGCTGAAAATAGGCAATTTTCGTGAATTTTTTTGATCGGTTTATATCATAGATATCGATATAAAAGTTCTTACACTTAATAAATACACTTTCGAAATACATTTAAAAAATTTTATTTATTTAAGTCACTATGTATAGACGAAAATGGAAGTTAATAAATCTCCTAAAAATTGTAGGTTTGCGCTGTTGATGAAATCTCGGAGATGGATCATCCGAAACAAAAAAATCAAACGGTTTTGGATTCAGTTTATGGTATTTATTCAGGTTAATGGCTATAGCGGATATCATACGATTTTCGATATATGCAAAAATAACAATATGGCGGACATTTATCGAAACAAAACGTGGTTTTTTACCGTTTCTGGGAAAAAATTAATAAATATCAAAACTCATAAAAAAACCTTGATGTGCGTTATAGCTATAGTTGTAAAGAATATGTGGTTGGAATTTCGCAAGGATCGGTTCAGTAGTTTCGAAGATTTCATCAACAAGCCGTCGAAAAACATTGTTTCGAGAAAAACGCGTTTAAAGTTTGTTTGGGTCACATAAATGCATAGCATTTTTTTAAATGTATGTCGAAAGTGTATTTACTAAGGAGGTACGATCATAACTAGAAATCCAACTTTCGGATTTAAAATTTTTATACGATTTTGACGAATACTTTATGCGCCTACTGCCAAAATTTGAGCTGTTTTGACCGTTTAGGTTTTTCGCAATGAAACTGCATAGTTACTGAGTTACCGAAGCACGTCGTCTTATGGAGACGGTCAACCGGAAGTACGGTGATCGTGGTTTTTCTGCTCACGTATCCAACTAAACCCGATGGAAAACTGAAATTCGATAGATTAGATATAATAGATATGGTAAAAAAAATGAAAAAATCAATCTTCACCGTGTAGTCAAAGCACTACATTGCAAGAAAGTTTCAATTTCCGGTTGAAAATGGTCAGAACGATGAGATATCACCCACAAACTTAGCAACGTCGCGAGTAACAGTTGATGCGTTTGGCGAACATAACCCAGCTTTGTTTTGAAATTAATTTGAACAGAAGTCGCCACAAAATATGCAAACAACAATTTATGGAGTTTCATCATCTATCACGTATCCATAATATGTATAATTATATTCTGCCTGTCGTGTTTATTCCGCTGAGGTAATTCAAACCTATTTTAAACGGTTGCCGGCTGATTTTTTTTGTCTTTTCAGTCCGTTTTTCTGGTGGATATGTCAATATTATTATTACGAAGATTGCTACCGAGTCGTTGACAACCTAATTTTTCAGTTTTTATTTGTTCACGTGCAATAAATTCATCACTTACCACAACATTTGTCACACTATAATCGATAATACGAATAATCAACATAAGTAAACATCAATCAGAGCAGCTGTGGGTCAAATAAATTTAGACGCTTTTATGACCCCGTGGTGATCGTACCGCCTTAGGTGTAACGACTTTTATATCAATATCTATAATATAAACCTATTTAAAAAATACAAGAAAATAGCCTTTTCAGCTTCTAAAGTGAGAAGACCCCTTGTAGGAAGGATTTCTTCACCAATCTCGAGACTTAGGGTATGTTTTATTACTACTCTTGGCTGTTAGATGGGATTTTTTTTATTGATCTTAAAAAATGGCGGCGGTATGGCACGGTCTTCCCACTGCATTTTCAAAACTAGCGGGACTTAGCTAAAAATGTCAAACGCAAACAGACAAAAGTAGTAACAAAAAAATACCCCAAGTCTCAAAAATGGCCATAAAAAGTTTTCTTTAATTTTTATAAATGATAATTAGCAAATTTTTCCCTCGGCTAACGTGATCTACCCCCTTAAAAATTCCGTAATTCAAACGAGTACGGGCTGACAGCGTCCCAACGCTCCGATCTCTCGTTCTTCCGGTCTCCAGGTACACGCAACCCCCGGCGGACTTGTTCTCCTGGTACGACGAGTATCTCGAGGACGAGGAGGAAATGGACGTGAAGGCGGGCGGCGGCCAGGTGATGAAACTCGGCGAAATATTGAAACAGTTTCTGACGAAGCTTGAGTGGTTTTCGACGCTGTTCCCGCGGATACCGGTCCCGATACAGAAGGATCTCGAGCACCGTTTGGGCGAGAGATTTCCCCAACAGATCGCGAACGCGCGAAACGCAAAGCCGCCGATTACGTTGAACAATCACGGGGGCAAGTATAGCGGGACGAGCACGAACAACGGCGGAGGCGGGGGCGGTGGTGGTGGTGGTGGTGGTGGCGGCGGCGGCGGTGGTAACGCCGGGAGCCGCAAGGACAACGGGAGCAACGCCGCACCGAGGACACATCATCAGCAGCAGCCGAGGCACATAGCGGACGGCGAGGCGCAATGGGGCGAGGCCGAGAGAACGAGCCAGTGGCGAGCCAGGTGCGTCTACGTGGTATGAATACAATCACGTTACTAATTATGCCTCTATCGTATAATTCACGCGACGATCCCAGCCGATACTCGGATGGGTGACAGTGGGGTAGAAGTTTTGGGCGCAAAAGTCCGCTAGAAAGCCTCTTTTAAAACTTTGATATGAAATATCTTAAGTTAGAAACTTCAGAGTGCAGCGACACAATTTCATTAATTTTTCACAGTCACGTGAACTAGCCAAAAAGGAAAGCATACTCTATGTTATTTATCGACGAGAAAATGAAAATTGAACGTTAAGGAAGCTGCTCGGGGTCGAGGGGAACGCATATGCTGCCAACCCTGGATAATCGAACTTTCGGTTACGTGAAATAAAAGAATTTCAGCTAATAAATATGTGGAATGCATATATTTGACTGCTTAGAAATGTCATTAATCTTTTTTGTTCATTTACATCGCGAATAAGTTATTAACGAAAGTTAAATGTGGCAAACGCGCCATTTAATTCTCAGTAACTAGTTTCACTGAGGTCAGATACGAACGCCACATCGTGATCGCGTAGCTGTCAAATATCCTTTGCGAATTTCGTTTTATTCTTCGGCGAAAATGAAAACATCGAGGGGAAAAATGCAAACCGAAAAAACAGTACAATCGACGGTTGGAGCAAGTACAATCTGTAAAGCGGCGGAAAAAAGTACTTTAGCCGGAAAATGAATGCGCAGTCGAGGGACGAAGCGTAATTGATTCGAAGGTTATGTCGAATCACATGCACTGCAGCTTCTGTAAAGAATGATTGAAAATATTTAATTACTCTTTACGAAACCGCGGTAAGAAATTTATAGCGAGCAAGCAATAGTTGGTGCGGTTCAAATTTTGGCGCTTATTCAAAATGGCCGACTCGACAGCAGCGTTGCCACGTGCCGTAGGGCGCTTTGTCGTTTTACGCGAATCAGCTGAAATTTCCTGTTTTATTTCACGAATATCTCGATAACGAGACAGACGAAACGCTGTACTCTTCGTCGAAATTATTCATAAAAGTCTCAAGAATTTTGTTGCGCTAATTTCCATTCAATTCTTACTATTTTTATTGCGTTGCGACAGTCGTATTAGAGTTCTCTTGAAGCTTCTGCTATGTCGCCCGTGTATAAGAGCCCCACTTGAATAATTAATTGCTCAACAATCACGCAGACGAAGTACTTGAAATTTTACACCGAGTCGTAACACCTGTTTGCAAACATCCTCAATAAATCTCAGCAAATTCTCACGATTTTGCGATAGCTGAGCAACCTCCTTGAGAGGAGTTGTTTGGATTTCTCTCGTGCTTTGGGCCCCGAAACGTCAGCATTCATAAATCGAAGCTTTCTCGTTGAATCGTCACGTTCCAGATCGGACGAGGATCGTAAGGAGAAGCACAGGGCGGAGAGGGGGGGTGGAGGAGGCGAGAGGAAACGATCGCGAGAGGGCGCGGAACGCGAGACCCGAAGGGATAAGGAGAAAGAGCGACACTGCGGGAGATCCGGAAGTCGAGACCGGAGTCGACGCAGTCGGGACTACAGGAGTCGCAGCCGCGAGCGATCGCATCGCGATCGGAGCAGAGATCGGCATCGAGAGAGAGACAGACACCGTGATCGGTAAGCCTCCGAGTCTTCCGCCACCGCCCCCGCGGTAAATCAACGCGGAGAACGTTCCAAACTTCCGGAAGTCGATTCTTCAAAGGGCCGTTTGATTTTGTTGACAGGCGAGTTTCGCCGTTCGACTACGCGGCGGAATTGGCCCGCGAGAAAGAAAGACAACGAAGAGATTGAGTTATTCCTAAGATTTAACGTTTGTACAACTGTAACTAATTCAAATGTGAGAAGATGGGAAGGGATAATAAATCGAGAGGAAAATGCGGACGGAGGTGAAGAGAGATAAAGAGGGAAATTAGTGAACGACGGAAGAGGATACCCGACCGACAAACGACGAAGAAGAAACTTAGAGCCGAGCCATTCGCGACACGCAACCACATCATCGTACCACAAGCGGATACTCCTTGGTATTGGGGGTACCAGCCTAAAATTAGTTCAACTTGTAATGTTACTGATTATTATAACGTCATGTAGTTTTCATGTTTTTTTTTATATAAAAAATAAATGAATAAATTGACGACCGGATGAATGGATGTCTCGTCGTCTTGACGAGTGCAAGGTCCGAGGCGAAATAGGGGTAAGTCAATCATCGTTCGATTTTACCCTCTTTTTAACGAGTTCTAGGAAAATTAAAAAATTCCAATTTTGTCGATAGTAGGGGTTGTCGGGAATAATTGTATGAAACATTGATTTTTGGCGGACGGGACCGACGTTTTTGCAATCGGCGATCATTTTGTATTGGGTTTATTTGGGAATCTGGAAATCGACATTGTCTTTTATTTATCCCACCATTTGGCGACTTTTGCAACATGGCCATTTTTCAATCGGTCTTATCTCAACTGCTAATTATCTATTTGGCATTATTAGCTCCCATTCACGAGAAGAATTTTGACAGACTTAAGTAATTGGACCACTGCCGATATCTCAGATCATTCTGCCCAAAATCGCGAAAATCGACATCCAAAGAGGCTCATAGTACGAGAGCCCACGACCCAAACTTTCGTCCCGTAGTATTACGGCCGAAACAGTATAAAATCGATAGATTGGACGAACCTGAACCCAAAAATGCTAATATCAGTCATTTCGCGCGTAGCGTCTGTCCTAAGTGCATTAAAACAGAAGTCAAATTTGACTAAGCCGCATCATAGTTTTCCTTTTGATTTGCAGAATGTAGTTGTTCTTCAGACGCTAATAGCTCAGTACCCAGACCATTCCGAAAAAAATAAATGTGGACATTAAAGCATATCGTCGGAAAATCATTTTTATAAGTAAATTTGGCTCAGTTGATGCGGAAAATATATATTTGCAGGAAAACGCGTCTGAGCCTTACAATTTGCCAAACCTTACAATTTGAGAACATTTGAAAATGTTGAGAAATTTTACTAATCGGTAGCGTTGCATCCCGTCTGAAAACTGTCAGGCATGATAAACTAAGTTGCCCAAATGAACAATAAAATTGATATCAGACAAATTGAGTGCAGCACCTATCTCATAGTACAAATTATAGGCGATATCGAAAATGTCTAAAAACAGTATTTTGGTAATCTCGGAAGCTATAGAAAAGACTTTAGATTAGGTTCCGACCCGCCCCCCGCCCCATTTTTGGCGATTCGCAATAGTTTTCGAAATATTGAACTAAATTTTGTTTAACGTTAAGGTTGCGGAACTCATGCCGGTACCATTTCATTTTTAAAAAAGTGGAGGTAACCTTTATTGTGCGTCAGCGCCTTCATCGATATAAAAAAAAATGGTCGCATTTGATGGCCCCCTTCACGCCGTATAACTTTTGTCTAGGACATTTTTTCGTGACGTCGTTATTAGCGAGTTATTTCGGGTGGCAAAGATAAGAGGGGCACCCTGTATATAATGTATCTGCTACGTCTCCGTTCGTGTTATATATGTTATTTCGTTTTGTCCAAACAAACCCAAACCCAATAAATATTGCGCTTCGCCACAAATCCATTGAGGGGTTGTTTCGAAATATTAAAATAAAGGTTTGTGTAACATTTCAGCTCGATCGGGGGGGGGGGGGGGGGGGGGGGTCCGGAACCTTACCCAGTAAAACAAAATATATGTAGATTCTACCGAAGCTTTACGATTTTAAACATTTTTTCCTCGCCGAACACCAGAAATAAAAAATCGTTTAATCTGTGTAATTTTGCGTGCGGTTAGATGGGCAAGACGTTCACGCTACGGGTGATGTAATTTTTTCTGGTAATTTGGCACCAAGCAAACCATTTCTAACAACCGATTAACTCAAACTAAACCTATTTAAACATTTGGAAAACAAAACCCACTTTGCCGATCGTAAACCGTATACCTATTCCATATTGAACTATCAAGGCTTGATAAAAGGTTGTGAATCTTGACTAGCTAATGAAGACCATGCTGCCAACCTCAATGTCCGCGAAGTTGCCGTATTTCGGCCACTTAAAATGCATTAACGGGAATCATAAATAATATCGTGACATTAATATAAAATGGGATCATTATGTTACTCAAAATTTCATTCTGAGTTCTATAAAACATTCGGTGACGCAGCTTTTTTTCCCTCATAATCTATAATGTTATACTTTTTCAAGTTGACAGTAACACACAAGTTCTTATTTACGTGATACAAATATAAAAATGCATAATTTTCCATTTAATTGTACATTTGATGAAAAATTAGCATATACAGAATGTATCTATACACCGGATGCAATTTTTTGAGGCTCACCGAAAAAAAATGTATAAACCCTCGTTTGACTCAACTGAACGCTCCAACCTTAAATTTGTTGACATTTTTTTACATGCACTCAGGTCAGGTGCTACGCGCAAAATGTCTGAAAGCGAAAATTTTCGTAACGAAATAAGAATATATGTATATTTTCAATATCAGACGAAATATGATAATACGGTCTGGCAATTTTTTTTTTACATAGCAGAAATAGGCCTCGCCAAAGCTGCTACGTTTCTAACCGTGACTGCCCACCTAGTCAGGTCTGGGCTCATCTGATCTATCGATTTTATACGGTTTCGGCTGTAAAGCCACGAGGCATGGTTTTTGTTGTGGGCTCTCGTACTATGGCAAAAAAATGATCAAATTCGATAATCCGACTTTGGGGCGATCCAGGGTATCGGCAGGTGGTCCTAGCTGGATTAGTATAAATCCATTCGTAAGCTAGATCGATTTCGCGCAAAATGAGCCCAGGTAAATGAGCCGCCCCGCCCAAAGTGAAAAGGGCGATTCTAGAAAAGTCGAAAGGCGAAAAGATGCACGTTCACGTTTGTGTAAATTGCCAGCAAAAAATAGCGAACCGTGTAATCGAGTACGCGAATATGTACTGTACACGTTACAATGGAAACGCGTACCGCATGCTTGGCGTTACGTGAGTTTTCGCTGCTGCGTAATCCCCGCACACGATGGAACAACAAAGATGGCGCCGAGTGGCGACCGCCGTGCGTTTCTAGTCGCGTACTATCGCGGTATTTAGTCAAACATGTGTACAATTTGGGACCTCAGATGACAGCGAGAAACGGGCCAATTACTGCGAGGTAAAGGGATCAAGTTCTTCTTCGTGTATTTTATTCCCGACCTACGAGATTCGTGTCCTCGTACTGGCAATTTACCGTAGACACGAAGCGTTTGTCGTTACCATCGTAACAGCTGCCAGGGATCTTTATTTTTACACACACACACACACACACACATGTATATATACACACGAGGTACGCGTATACAGGGTGTGCCAAAAGTGCAGACCGAAAAATTGAGGGCAGGTGGACAGTGAAATCGCAAATACACAAGTCCTCTTGCATTTTTCTCCGATCGGTCATTGATTAGATATTGATTAACTTGTGGTCACCGGTGGATCCGGTCGAGCGCGCTGTAAGACGAGCGAATGGAAAAGTTAAGAGTTTCTTTTCAATTAAGGCACATTATCGCCCAAAAGTTGATTCGGCATATGTAAATAAATTGAGTAATTGATTGATTTTTTTGGATTTATTTAATTGATAAAAACTTACCGATTTATTTATTTAACTTAATCTAATTGTATTAATTCCATTGATTTACTAATTAAATTAATTTTCTATTAATTTACCATTAACAACTAATTAAAATAAAGAATGATTTAATTGATTGAAAATAATTTTCATTTGTCTCGTTAATTTTTTTAAAGAAATTAATTATGATAAATTAATTAACTAGGAAAGGGTGTCACTCAAGAAAAGAATGATTAATCAATTAACGAAGATTGTCGTGCAAGGACTCAATTTTCGATTACTTGATTACCGAAGATTGTCGCCCAAAGAATGAATTATTGACGAATTAATTAACTGACGAAGATTGTCGCGCAGACTCAATTATTGATTATTTAAGTAGGGAAGATTATTGTCCTAAATGAATGATGAATTAATTTATTGATTAAGATTAACGTCCAAAATTTAATCATTAATTCATTAACGTGGATTGTCACGAAAAAAATTGTTATTACTTCATCAATGATTAATAGGTTATTGATTAACTAACCAAGGCCGTCGCCCCAAAATAAATAATTAGTTAATTGATCAAGGAAGATTGTAGCGCAAAGACTAAATTGTCGATTAATTAAGAACGTTCCAACAATTCATTATTAATTAATTGAGTAACGGGAATTATTGATTAATTAATTAAGATTATCGGCCAAAATGCAATCGTTAATCCGTTGACGAGGATTGTTACCAAAAAATATTAATTAACGTAGTTTATCGTACAAAATTAATTATCAGTAAATGAATTAACGAATATTGTCGTCCAAAATTGATAATCAATCATTTAATTAATTACAAATATCCGATGAACGATTGATCGGTGAGAAAAATGGAAGAGGACTTTTCTCTCCGCAATCCCGAAATCCGCCTACTCTGAAAAGTTCGGCCGTCACTTTTGGGACACCCGTATATGCGAGTATCCGTATTGCTTGCAGATGATTGGCCGCCGCTGCGCGCTGCTCGCGCTTGGCGGGCTTTTGATTCTCGTTCTCACCGTCAACGTATACTTCATACGTATGATAGTCGAGAGTTCGCCGGATCGAGCGGAGCTGGAATCGAGAAATTCGCCGATAGGCGGAGCGAAATCGAGCAGCGACGATGCACCGGCCAAAGTGAGCGACAATAATCGCGGCGCGAAGAAATCCGTCGCCAAAGAAATGGAGGATAAAATCAAAGCTGAGATGCGCCTCTTGCCTTCGAATTACTTCAAGCGGAATTCGAGCTACGCTTTGCTGCTGGAAAGATTGCTCAACGAGCTCAAAACAATGCCAAACGTCGGGGACGACATTTGGAGCATACCAAACAACAACGTACGCCTGACTTGCTTCGCTAACGAAAGAAATACGATCGTTGTCTCTCGCAGTCGATATTTTCGAATTATTTCTAAATTCGGACCCCCTCGTTCATTCGTACTTTTAGCTTTGGAGATCAACGACGTTGTTCTCTTATATGCTCTCGCTGAAAATTTGGAGACTTTTCAGTGGCCCGACGCTCACCAACTTTTGCCACCGGCTGCCCCGGAATTGGGCACGATTCTCGAGGCCCTGAGGCGAGCCGAGGTCGCGTGGGTGGACAACGCGTCGGTCGGCACGCAATTGAAGCTGATGCTGACATTGGAGCAGGGCGTCAGAGCGATGTTCAAGCCCCAGTGGTACGCGAGGGACGCGATACTCGAGGGTCCCGTTTACTACGGCAAGGACAGGCACAACGGGGAAGTCGTCGCCTTTCATCTGTCCTCGCTCCTGTCGCTCAGGAGAGTTCCTCTTACGGTCATGAGAAAGCGTAAGCTCGTCGATCTGCCTGAAAAAAAGTCACGTTTCAAAAGTTTTCCTTGATCGATTCTTTCATCAAGTTACGTAACTCCACTTTCTCCTTTTCCAAACAAGCCTGGAGGTACGTAGCCAATATGTTTAAATTCGATTTTTTATACATACATATTATACATGTATATACATTTTATACATGTTAGTACAAGGCTTAAAGTAAAAGATTTTTTGTTTGTGAATTATCTTGAAACAAAATGGCGGCGCAGTAGTCGATGAAAGAAAACGTTTTTTTTATAGTCCTCTACGAGCGTATTCGTACAGGTCAAAATGTTCAAGCTAGAACAAAAAACGAAAAATATTTTGAAAGAGATATAAAAAAACTTGTCCAGTACGTAGGGGTTTTGCGAAATATTGATTTTTAGAAAAATCGCGCTAATATGAGAAAAAGAAAATTTCGTAAAAAAATCGACCGAATATCGATCATGAAACTTTTAAATTTCAACTTATCGAAAAATCCTACGTACTGGACTAGAAAATGTTGTCAAGAAGGTACAGTTAAAGTTTCAAGTCAATCGATGGAAAACTCGAGCCGCCACGCATACGCTCGTGTCTAAAAACATAGTTTCGCGGAAAATGCGTTTAAAGCCGTTTTGTTTCACAATACTTTTTTTTTTCTGTCACGTTAAGACTTGTACTAACATGTATGAAAAGCCGAATTTAAAAATATTGTTTTGTTTTCTTTAAATAAATTGTCAAAAATGACCCTTGGTTTTGCCTTCGCAAAGGTATATTCCGCCTTAATAAATACACTTTCGAAATACATTTAAAAAACATTTTTTGATGTATTTACGTAACCCAAAACAAGTTTTAAACGCGTTTTTATCGAAACAACGTTTTTCGACGGATTGTTGATAAATTCTTCATAACTACTGAACCGATCCTCATGAAAATTAACCACACATTTTTTACTATAGATTTTTACTATGGCGCATATCAAGATTTAAAAAAAATTTTGACACTTACTACTTTTTTTTTCCAAAGACGTTGAAAAAACACGTTTTTTTGTTTTTCCGAAAAATGTCGGCCATTTTGTTATTTTAGCGTATATAAAAAATCATATGATATGCGCTATAGCCATTAACATACTGAATCCAAAACCGTTTGATTTTTTGTTTGGGATGATCCATCTCTGAGATTTTCGCCTCTAAATAGTGACCTAAATAAATAAATAATTTTTTAAACGTATTTCGAAAATGTATTCATTAAGTGCAAGAACTTTTATATCAGTATCTATAATATAAACGTATGAAAAAAATTCATGAAAATAGCCTTTTTTAGATTCTCAAGTGAAAAGTCCCCTTAAGGGGGGTTCAAAAAATCGGTATTGTTCCGTTTTGCAGTGAATCTCGCGGACGAGGTGCGGCAGCGTGCGAGCCCCGATTTATACGCGACGATGTATCGGGAGGCGAACAACACGTGTCTCTACGGTGTTTGTCACTATTGTTCGCCAGCCGATCCCGTGTGCGGCACCGGCGATACTCTGGAAGGCTCCCTCATACTCTGGCTGCCACCTTACCTCAAGCTCACGAAGCATCGTCATCCTTGGCAACGAACGTACAAACGCAACAAGCTCGCACTTTGGGAAACTGACCCCAATTATTGCGACAAGGTCAATTTACAATATCTATTATGTCGAATCTATCGAATTTCAGTTTTCCAACGGGTTTAGTTGGATACGCGAGCAGAAAAACCACGATCACCGCACTTCCGGTTGACCGGCTCCATAAGACGACGTGCTTCGGTAACTCAAAGTGTTCGACTTTGCAGTTTTATTGCGAAAAAATTGAAGGGTCAAAATAGCCAAATTTTCACACTAGGCGCATTAAGTACTCGTCAAAATCATATAAATATTTCAAATCCGAAAGTTGCTTTCATAGTAATGATCGTACCTCCTTAATATAAGTGCAAGTTCTTCTTGCGTTTGACACGAATATCCCTACAATAATTCTTCGATTCCGCGTCTTCGTAGACTTTCGGCCTTCCGCTACGTTCTTTGTCTTCGACGTCAAACTCACCGTTCTTAAACTTTCGAAACCACTCACTACAACTTCGTTCACTCAAAGCAGCCTCACCATATTCTTCTACAAGCAATCGATGCGCCTCAGCTGCACATTTCTTCAAATGAATGAAGTAAATCAAAAGTTTCCGCAAATTACGCTTATTCGGCTCAAAACTCAACATTTTCGCACGAAAAGAATTCTGTGATGCTGATACGAAATCGCTACTATTTCATGGCCATGGCCTTGCCAGCCATTTCAACCATAACCTCCTGGTGGGGCAATTTTTTGTCAAACGGCAAAGATTTATACTTCCAATTGTAATCGCAATTATTTATCAATTTTGCAAAAATAAAATAAAACGAGAGACAGATCTCAAAAAACTCATAAGTATTCGGTAAAATCGACGCGCTCGAAAATTTTCCATTTTCCCTGATTATTCGTTGACAAATTATTCATTTTAGCTACTTGCCGATAACTTTTTCCATTATTGTTATTCGAAATTATAATATTAATTTTCAATTTTATCCGATTATTCCGAAATTCCGATCGAGTGACCAATTTTTGCTCGGAATTTATGTCTCTTACATCCTCAATAACAAAAGAAGAAAAAAATCATGCAAACTCTTCGTCTGTGCCACTCTAGGTGAAGGAGAGCAAGACTTACGCGCCGCAAGCCTCGAGCCGATTGCTCGATCTCGTGGACACGGCTGTCTTCGATTTTCTAATGGACAACGGTGATCGTCACCATTACGAGATGACGCAAAACATTTTTCACAATCCCGCGGTCCTCTTGATCGACAATGGGAAAAGCCTCGCCAATCCGAATATCGATCACGTTGACATACTGGCGCCGCTCTATCAGTGCTGCATGTGAGTCTTCGAGATCACGGACGAAAAAGAAGCGGCGAACACAAAGCCTTTAAACAGCTTTGTTTTGGTTTTTAAGAATCTCGATATTATTATTCGCAAATGTCAGCCATTTGGGTTGGATCATAGATTCGAAAAACGTTTTTTTTTAATCTCGATATAATTATTTTTGCACAAGTAACAGCCGTTTGTGTTTGGTCGAAGATGAGAAAAGTTTTTCTTTAGAATCTTGATATTATTATTTATCATTCATTTGATAATCATTAATAATTGGTTTGAGACCTACTATTATAAATGATTTACAATAGTAGGTCTCAAACTAATCATTCCTCAAATAATGAAATTATAATTATATTTATAATAGTGGTAAATGGTAGGCATTCGGGTTCGTTTGGGTTTGTTTGCAGATTTCAGAAGACTTTTTTTCAACGCGGTATGATTATTTTTGCATAAATGGCTGCCATTCAGGTCTCTTTGGGCTTGTTTAACGATTTGAAAAGCTTTAATAAGAATCTCGCTTTCATTATTATTCATCATTCATGTAATAACTATTAATAATAAATAACAAATGAAACCGGTGCGATGGTCTAGTGGTTAGCGTGCTCGCCACTAAACCAGCGGACTGGAAGGTCGCGGGTTCGAATCCCGGTCGCGTACATTTCGTCGTGAAATATTTTTCTTCGGCATTTCGCGGCGAAATAAGACTAGTTCCACGACTGGGGGGCGAACTCGATGACCGGCTGTATTGGTATAGGTTTTCCGCAGTTTCCCTATACCCCTGACAGAAATGTCATGATGAATATAATACAGAGGGGGGAAGTCGGCTGCGGCCGCAAGAGGGGGGGAACAGGGAGAAAGATGGAGAACAAAAAGGAGTGTAACAGTAGAGGAAAGAACGGCCATAATGATGGGAAAGAATAGGTAACAAACGCGAAAAGCGTGTACCTAAGGAAAAAACCATACCAATAATAAATAACAAATGATGATAAATTGGATAAAATAATTTGTAAAAGTTAATAAACTTAATTATCAAATAATAAATTCAAAGAGATAAATAATTAAGTATTATGTATCATTTACTTAATAATCGTCATTATTAACGGTTACTTTTGCATAAATACAGCTGTTTGGCTTTGTTTGGGTTTGATCACAGAGTTGGAAAACTTTTTTTCAATCTCGCTATAACTTTATTCCCGAAATGGCAGCCGTTTGGTTTTCGTCAGAGATTTGAAAAACGTTTTTTTAAATATTCCGATTTATTCTGCACGAATGACAGCTATTTTGGTTTATTTGCGTTCGTTCACAGATTTGAAAAACTTTTTCATATTGTGATATTGCTATTTTCGTATGAATGGCAGCCATCTTTTGGTTTTTTTTGGGGGGTTTTTTCTACATCTGGCAAAAAAGTCTTCCAAATAATCTCCGTATGTATTGTGCTTTTAGAATTCACAAGAGTACGTGGGACAGGCTGAGGCTCCTCGGTGGCGGCGCACTGAGTCTCTCGCTGGGCCGAATTTTGGCCCACGAGGCTGCGATGGCCGGCGTTCTTCCGCTCGTCACCGAGGACCACCTGAGCGCGATGGATCGCAGGCTCTTGACTATCTACGCCGTGGTAGAGAACTGCTTGAAGCAAAGCAAGTATGCCTCCAACGTCATACTGGATCATCGATGACATCCGGCGTTAATTTCGAACTCTTAAGAAAAAAATGACTATAAGAGAAAGAAAAAAGCAAACGAAATTCGAACCGACGATCGAGAAACTTTATCGATGTACCGTGTAATGTGAAAAATTGAGTAGAAGCAATAATAATGATTTCACGCGATGGCGTCGCATCCAAAATGTTCGCTTGATTCTCTTGGATCTTCCGCTCGCACTGACGGATCTGACTCGTTTCGTAGACGATATCGCTTTCATACCGAATGTAGAAATTACGATGTTGCCTTCATCGATGGAATTTTCGAAAGTTCGCAGCGACTGAGGCAGAACGTCTGTGTGTTAAATTTCGCGATTGACAAACGCAACATATGTTCCTCGAAAAGAAGTAACTCAAAAACGAAACAAAAAGAAGCACAAAAACAAAAATTGCAAAATATCACACAGCAGGATGACTGGCTATGTGTTAAATTGTGCAATTCACACACTCGAGATTTTTCTTGAAAAGAAGGAAATTAAAACAACCGCGGGAGAATGTTTTGATGAAGAAAAAAAAACATCGGTGATCCGGACGAGCTAGTAAGAAAAAAGAAGCCAACCGACTGAATACTTTTCCGAATTACAATCGCCGAAAAATACGAAATTGCAGTATTTGCACATTTTAAAATTTCGGACAATTTGCATAAATTGTACGTTGCATGCATGGTGACGAATTTTGCCGAAGGACGATCGAAATCGAAGGGAGTAGAGATAAAAAGTGATCACTCTCTCGAGCAGCGATCTTCTTAAAAAAAACATCCATAGCGATGGCGAGGGAGAGCATTCGCGTAGGCTGGACGGAGATCCGCGCAATACGGAGAGCGCGATAACGTATATATAGGTATAGCCAGAACTGAAACCTTCCAGATATAGTCGGCGTGCGGTAAAATAAATAACTTTAAAATTCAATATCTTGAAAACTATTGCGAGTTGGAAAAAATCCTTTTAGGAGTCGTCTTAGAATAATAAAAAGAAGGTCTGTGCAAAATTTCACCTCGATCGGAGGTGGTTGGTTTTCAGAACTTCACCCCTACATTACGCCGATACATTGAATACCCCTCTACGAAACAAAAGTCGCGACAATCTACAGTCGGTACACAAAATTCCGTCCTACCGGAGGAAAATTTTTCTACCGCAACGCTAGCACTCGATAACACGCGTCCCTTTATCATGCGAGCCTAACAAGCTCCAAACACATTATCATTTTTCCAAAACTAATCAATCCCATGAATATTGTATATCCGACTCATCCATTTTCTTTGGATCTTTTGAAATTAACCCTTCCATACAAACTGGAACCGCCCCCTTAATCCTAATTCCTATCCGTTCCGTCGAAAAATATCTAAATATTATCTTACAACGAATCACAACCTTATTGCAGCCCACTCAAATTAATTCATTTCAATTTCCATATCTCATTAACTATCACGTGTTGCCAAATAAACCCAAGCAAATTCTCTTCGAGTGCTCAAACAAGAACGTTTCCGCTAAATTTCACCTCCACCAATAAAAACTATTAAGGACCTTAACGGATTAATTTTTCCCCGACAGAGCTGTAGAATTTATACAACTCATGCATTACACCTACAGCCATGGTCAAGTGGTTCACGTCCATGTTCCTGGAAGGAACAAACATCCTAGAAAATAGAAGGCTTTGCTAGTATTTTATTGTAGCCTAGTCATGAGAAATACTGTACCAACGACAAACGATAAAATATACTTAAAAAAAAAACGTCCATGTTCCTGGATGCAACTAATTTGGTTCGAGACGATGTATGAGTATCTTTTTTTTTCTTCTTCCTCATACCAACTGTTTTGATCATTTTCAAACAAAACGAAAGTACACGCCCTCAATTCAAGGAACGCTCTGGAATACCACATTTTTATTGCATCCCAATCGAGACAAATCCTTCCCCGACTTGTCATGCCATTTTTAACCAGCCACCCCGTATATTGCATATTAATATTCTTCTTTCTTCCAAAGAAACCGCCTGTAAAAGTACAGCCAGACCTACGACAAACAGAGACAACAAGAATACCGCACACACACGCACGCACGCACATACACACACGCACGCGCGCGCACACACACACACACACACACACAGTTGGAGCAAAGAATGTTGAGGAAAAAAAATTTGAAAAAATTCTGCTCGATTCAATACGATGTAACGCAACTTTTTCCTTTCGGCAATTTTCTCTAAACCTCCAAGTTTCTCGTTTCAGCAGCATCTTTTCAAAATTGTCTTTTTGAGAAAAAAAATGCGATACCTCGGTGAAAAAAAATCGTACGAAACTTTCTAAAAGAAGGAAACTATAGCTACTGCTCTATCTTTTAAGGTTCTTCGAAAAAAATGCCAAAAAAATGTCCTGAAACCGTGCAGCCGATTTTAAACAGCCAAAAAAACGGCCATTTTCAAAATGGCACACCGGGTCTAAAAAAATCGAATTTTTTTTCCAAAACGCGGAAATCCGGCTATCTGTTTTTTTCAGAGATATCAAACTTTTAGGGTGGCGCGAAATTTTTCTAGATGCATCCATACTTTTGGTCGGCAGGGTACATACGCTTCGATAATTTCCCATTTATTGCCATTCCTTAATTAACTAATTTATTACTCTTTCGCCAAAAAAATTCGACTCGCCCAGCCCCAGCATAGACGACGAATCATTTTTTTCATACTTCTAATCCATTTCAACTTTCTATCAACTTCATAATTCCAAGCAATACCTCCTTCGTTTAACAATATTCAAAATCTTATTCTTTCCATCGCAACTCGATCTCCGCAAACAAGTTTCCGTCAGACGGTACCGCGTTCCTTTCCACGTCCGAATTTCGCTCAATCCCATCGATTAATCAATTCCTCGCATTAACTCGTTGTACTCGACTCTTTATTTCATTCCGATTAACTATTACTCGCACCCATATTTTTCAACATTCGCCGATTTATTAATCTCTCAGACGGTACAATACTTTCCTCTATACCTATTATACTTTGTACTTTTATCTAATGGTGATATAAACATTTTCATAGAATCGTAATATGAATCGTGTGTGTGTGCGTGCGTGCGCTTTACTCAATGGCTCAGAAAAATTATGCCCAACAGGGTAAGATTTTTACTGCTCCTTTTTCATGTATGGGGCCGCCGTGAAAACTAATCTAATTGAATTTTTAATTCAATATTCGCTTTTGGGTCAACATTCTAGCCAAAATACCCAAATTTCAGGTCTGTAATTCATTTAGTTTACGAGCTAAAGATCTGTGGGATACGGACGAGCAGACGAAAAGAGTGACAGCAATAGGGCTCCGTTTTGCCCTTTGGGGACGGAACCCTAAAAAGGAAAAACGTCCAAGAGCAAAGGTATTAAATAACATTCAAAGTAACCTGTACTATCATGTAGACCACCAGGTTCACGGTCAAAACCATATAAACTTTGTTCGTGAATATTTCTTACTGTAGTTTGGTAATGTTAAGACACCTTATGCACAATTAAAATATTTTCATGTGAAATTAGGGTTCTTCCGAAAAGGAAACTTTCTAATACAGGTTAAGCGCCTTCGTAAGAATTGTTGTCCCTGAAAAGGGCCGGTCGATTTTACGAGTGACTTAAGTCTTCGCACCAGACTTTTTCGGCAACAGGACAGCCTGAATATTCGGCAAGACTCCACCTTGAGCGATGGTGACGCCGGACAGGAGTTTGTTCAATTCCTCGTTATTGCATATGGTAAGTTGGAGATGGCGAGGAATGATCCTAGTCTTCTCATTGTCCCGGGCGGCGTTACCGGCCAACACGACAACTTCTTGCGGCCAGGTACAGGTTTTTGGTGAGACTACGTAAGACTCGATGTCAGAGACCCGAATGATGCTCCGTAGGAAGCGGCCCAGTATTTATAGTTATAGGGGTTCAAGGGGCTCACCAATCGTGGACGAGAGTTCGGAGCGCTTGGCACCGCCGCCTCTGATTGGCGCGGTGGTCGGTGCGAGCTGCAATCTCGCCCCCCCCCCCCGGCCAGCGACGAAACTTCGGTCTCCGTGCATGCTGCTGGTAAACTACGAAACCTACTAAAGAATTTTGGTCAAGAAGAAATAAAATTAAAACGCTTTAAGACGCCGAATCAATGGAGTAATACTCGAGTAATATTATGAGGGTATCGCACACACGATAGTGATGATTAAGATCGAAAAAAAAGACGGTATACTCAGTTAAAAAATTTATCAATCATTAAAGAAGCACACACCACTGTAAAATTTTCGAAAAATCGCTTTTTTTTAAATATCATTTTTGAACTTTTTGAACCTTCAAAAATGTTATGCATATTCGTTTATAGTTGAAAAAACCGCTTTCAAGCGGTTTTTGAGCTACTTTTGAGGGGAGTCTCCGAGCGGTGAAAAGCGCCTTCGGTGATGCCACACCGGTAGACGAGAAATCCCGACAAAAAATAATCGACGAGGCAACCGCTGCGGCCGATCAAAAGGAAAAGACGATCGGGGAAAATAACGACAGCGAGAAGCCGAAGGAGAACGGCGAGGAGAAAACATCGGAAAACATTTCGGGATATCGAGGTTATAAAGGTGCGGAAAAAACCTGAGCCTCAACTCGCCGAGGGTAAAGTGTTTGTCCGGGCCAAAGCATGTGGCCTCAAATTCCAGGCTGCTATGATATACGACAGGGTGTCATCGATTGTCCACCAAAAGCTACGTTCATCATGGGCTCTGAATGGGAACAGATTGAGCCTTGCGAAAGACCATGGGAAAATATGTTCTCTATCGCTCGAACAACGTCGTAACCAGCGCAACGTAGACTCATTTCTCCGTTGCCCGATACTGCGCCGCGTCGAAATTTTCTCGCGTGTGGCAAGGAGACGCCAGGGTTCGCACGATTTTTTTGCCGGAGCCGCGAAACGAAAACGACTTAGGGAGATACCTTTGGGCGAGAAAAGAATAGCTGTTATTTATCATTTTTATTTTGAAGGGAAGATATCGTCATCATTTTTTAGCGATAGGGTTTGCTTTGTTGCTACGTTCGGTTGTTACATGATTTTTTTTAAAATTTGTCGTAACGTTCCAACGAAGGATATAGATGGCGCTCATGGCGGACAGTAGTTCGCGTAGAGAGATGGCGTGAAAGTAGAGAATAGACGAGAGACTAGCGACCAACGAGTATGTAATTATCATTGTCCTTTTTCCTCAATGTTTCTTACAAATAAAGGCATCATTATCAATAAGAGGTATCAGGTTTGAGAGTTATATTCGGTCGAGGTTATACGCTGCAACAAATTAATCTTTAAAAATGCCGGAGGTATGGCACGGCTTCTCAACTGTTTACGGTGGACGTTATCAAACGGCGTGGCACAAATCGTCGGTGAAATCGATGTGAAAAAAAACAACGATGAGTTTTCTTTTACTAATACTTGTATGCAGAATATGAACCAAGAACAAGTGAGAAATGTTGAAAATCGATTGAACGGTGTGCTTTGAAGAAAAAAAGACTGAATTTCCCGAAAAAAATGGCATACATTTTACATCACAAATATACTTTTCTTTATAATGTATTGTATTTTATTACAGCGTACAACGCCTTGCGCTCTTTACATGACCGTCTTTCTTTTCTTTATATTCAAAAACATTTAGGATCATGTTTCAGACAATAAGGTTAGAAAAATATATACCAATTTTCATCAGAATCGATCAATTAGATTTTCGCTATACGTCACGCAGTTTTGAAAATGCAGTTTAGAAGACTGTGCCATACTCCGCCATTTTCAAAGATTAATCAAATTGAAAAATACCATGTAACACCCAAAATAAAACATGCCCGAAGTCTCAAGAATGGTAAAGAAATCTTTGCTTAAAAAAAATTATGCAAATCAGCAATTTTTTTCTCGCCAAAAGGTATCTCCCCTCTTAAAAAGAAAACTTGGAGTTTGTGTAATGGCCTCTGCACACTGCGCGCGATGAGCGACGAGCGATCAGCGATATCCAATGGGAGCTCAGGTATTCCGGAAACCCCCTGGGAGAGTGAAGCTCCCATTGGATATCGCTCATCGCGCGCAGTGTGCAGAGGCCATAAGTCGTCAGAGTGTCCGAATTTCGAAAATTTGCTTCACTTTCAACACCGTACATTGTCATGAGGAATGTCGCCCGACAACGTGAAGTTTTATCGAGCTGTTGTTACGATGTACGAAAATTTACCGCACAGTCGAAACTTTCGACGACGGATAATCTTTGTTTACGCGGTGCCTTTGCTACGCGATACGTACGCGCAGTCAAGCGTGGCGATATAAACACGGCCCGCGAGAAAGCGCGTATATATATATGTATAGAGCGGGGCGCGATTCGCCGTGCGAGCCTGCGCGAACCGGTGAGTGTCACGCGCAGCGCCTGGGATGCCGCGTTTCGAATGTTTGGCTCCAGTGAGCCTCGAGCCGTCACTCAGTACGCTCCTGGCCCGCGCGGCACGGGGATCGTTTCGGAGGTCGGTGGTTTTTCGTTTGTCGGCTTGTTCGGCAAATAAAATCCTTCTGCATCCCTCTCACTCACACGAGACACATGCTTACCTTTCTCGTTACCCGTTTTTTCCTCCTCATCGTCAACCAATCTGCAGCTCGTAGTGACTATTTTCGCGCACTATTTTTTATCCCTTTTGAAGTATAAAAAAGTGTGTGGTGCCAGTGATGAGATGTGCAGGTGCCTCTTTGCAGCAACGTCAAGAATGGCTATTGCGTGCTCCTTGATATCGTCCAGGATCTCGAGGAGCTAAGATCTTCGCGGTTTTTTCTTCTTCCGAGGGCATCGCGAGGACGTGACACTCGAGCCTGCCGGGATCGACCGCTGCTCGATCAGGTTAGCGCTTTTTTAGATCTCACGGTTTGCACCGCGTTTCTCTTGGCGAAAGGGACGGGCGCATAGGTCCGTAAAAGTAGAAAATAAAACAATCATAATCTGAAGAAGTAATAATCATTTATTTATTTTTGAGATTGTAGACTTCGACCGATTATATGAATTATAGGAATGATGATGACAATAGTAATTACAATTCGTGTAAGGTAGAATCCGGACGAATAGCGCGCGCGCGCACACGCACGCACACGCACACACAATTGTCCGGATAGAATGTGCTAAATTGTTAAACAAACTATCCGGAAGAATAACTTACACGTAGTCATCCGAATAAAATGTTTATAATTTTGTTTGGTAGGGTTTGGGTTCGTTTGGCTGGGTTTGCGTTTGTTTGGTTGGGTTTGGGTGTGTTGGTTGTGCTTGGCCCGGGTTTTCTGGTGATGTTTGGGTTTGTTTGGTTTCGGTTGGTTAGGGTTTGGGTTGTTGGATGTGTTCGGGTTTGTTTAGTTTCCGTCGTTTGGGTGTGTTTGGCTATGCTTTGTTTGGACGTCTGTTGTTTGGGTTCGTTTGCCTTTGTTTGGGTGTGTTTGTTTGCGTTTGGGTTTGTTTGCGTATGTTATTTTAACTTTGTTTTTTGGGTTAATTTGTTTGGGTCTGTTTGTTTGGAGCGTTGTTACGCATTCTTCTTAAAAATAAAGAAATGAAAAAAAAAAAAAAAAACCGTTTCGTTCCAACGATGGAAGCTTTACCGTCATTCATTATTATTATTTTTAGAAACATTAATAACAATAATCATAATAGTCATTATTATTAATTATAGAAATATGAATGATGGTTATGATTGTCATAATTATTTTTGGAAATTTTAATGATAAAAATAATTACTGCCATTATCATGATTATTATTTCTGGGAATATTACCGACGATAGTAACTTGTGACATTATCAGTATTATTATTTTTAGGAATATCAATTATTTCAATTCACAAGCATAATCATAATGACAATAATAGTAAGTAACATTATTATTATTATTCCTAGGAATATGGTGCTCTCGAAATTTGCGTCGTTGGAATGCAGCGAGAATTATTTTTTATTTCCTTTTCGTTATTTCAAAAACCCTGTTTAGCATATTTACATTATAGATCTTTGAATGAGCGAATGGAACAATTGTTTGGAGATTATCGTAGCTAATATTGGCCAATGGATATCGGGGCAAATTGAAAAATCATCATTTTCGGTGCATTCGAACGATGCAATAATATGATATCCGAGGTGGCTAAATTTGATGACAGATTTTGGGTCTTCGAGTTGAAACAAATCAAAGTTGCGGCGTACTAAAAGTTGATATCTCGAATAGTTTACGAGAGATCGATATATTTTTGATGGGATGTCCGATTTTATTAGGTATCTTGATTTATATGCGATTGTCGTAAACATTATAAGACTTTTGTTTTTGTAGGAAATTCAATTGTTTATAAAAAAGTTTTCATGAACATTTTTCGATAACTACATTTTTAGTTAAAAAAAAAACAATACGCCTTATCGACGATGTTCAAACGATTAAGCGTAGGTATATTATTCGTTCGGAGTTAGCATACGTGTAATATTTTGTTCAATAATGCTTGGACCGAAGATATGATTGGTAAAGTTACCAACTGTGTATCGTCATTTGTTGAGACTATGACGATGCAGAGACGGTAACTTTACCAATCATCTTTCCGGTCCAAACATTAATAAATAGCATATTACATTATTGCGAATAATCTGAATACCCATATAATATAGATATAATATAGTAGTTTAATCATATTAAATATATCTATATAATCATATTAATTCTTACAAAATCACATATTAGTTCGGTGGGTGGGGGAGGGGGACTGCATCGTTGGAATGCAACGAGCAGTCTTCTCTATTTCTTATATTCATTATTATCCGAAATCATATGCTGCGAATTAGTTTTAAATTGCTAAATAAGAATCCGAAAAATTGTATGTATAATTTTCGTAGCTTAAATCTGCCATATGAAAATGGTCAAAAAAAAAAACAATCCTTTTCGTTGCATTCCCACGATGGAAACTTCAACGTCATCCATACACACATACCCGCAACAGGCCCACGTACACACATACACATGAAAACACACACACATGCATCATACATACACGCAAAAAGTACACACACGCACGACGTTCACAGAAACACGCATATACAATGCGACTTCTTTTTATCTTTATTTCATTTGAATTCAAAGTGAAAAACCAAGAGGTGGTGCATTCTGGCTAACGCTAAACGACTCATTTTTTGTGGGTTAGAAATGCAATTGACGAAAAAATGACATAGAACGTTTTTTGGAGAAAATATAATATCTTCGAAAAAGTTTTTGCGATTTTTTTTCAATAATTGTGTATTTAACGGGATATTAAAAAAAAGCCGTAAATAAAAAAACGGATTTCTGTGCATAATTGTGATTAAGCCAAAAATATTGACGAGATGTTCTATAGGAAATTCAATTGTCTACAAAAGTTTAATATTCTTATTATGTGGAAAAATAAATATTTCCTAAGATATTTGGAAAAGATAAGTTTTTTTTGTTCCTGATAGTCAATATCTCAAAAATGAATCGAGATATCGATTTTTACCTCCGAGTTTTTTTTTCTCAAGTTGAACACTTTTCGAATCTGGTATCAAATTTTGGTGCTCCGAACATCGTGCTCTCACCACATTGTGGAATATTCGTGATAATAATGGTGATCATTATTCCTAAACACAATAATAATGATTACGGAGGTGATAATGATAATGATCAAAATGATTATAAAAAAAAAGATATACTATAAATTGCAGAAACAATGAATAAAAATCGAATGATGATGATGATGATAAAAATCATTTAAAAAAATGAATACACACACTTCTTTTCGAACCCGACAGGGGTGTACAAATACTTGACAAAAAAAACTTCATCGCGAATAATGTATGAATTATGACATTGAAGTTTGCATCGTTCGGATGCAACTAAAATTAATGATTTTTAATTGTTCACATTTTTTAGTCGATCTAGGTAGTGAAAATCACTGAAAGGTTGTCACGTATTTTCATTCGAGGCTCATAAACGTGATTTGCAGAAAAAAGGCTTTGGATAAAGATAAAAATAAAGAAACAAAAAGAAGGTTGCATTCCAGCGATGCAAACTTTGACGAAATTACGAATTACACAACTGTGACAATAATTGATCGGAAGAATGACATTGAAGCTTCCATCGTTGGAATACAACGATATTTTTTCATTTTTATCATTATCCGAAGCTCCATTTTTTCGCAAATCGAGGTTATAAGTCTCTAATAAGAATACGTGAAAACGTTTTAGTGCTTTCGGCAGCCTCAATTGGCCAGAAAAAATTAGCATTCCAAAAGTATTCGTTTTTTCTTTTAGCTGGACTGAAAATAAGTTGGCGTGCAACGAAATCTAATTATTCTTCTGTTGCTCATAATTATTTGACCGATTTAGGATACGTCATCCAACCGGTTTTACTTATCCATATTAGAGATATACGATTTCAATCTATAAATAAAATGATAGATCAGGATAAAAATGAAGAAACGAAAAAAATAAAAAACAACTTACGATGCAAATTTCGATGCAATGATGGTAATTGCACGGCGATGGGCTTGTTTGGGCTGGTTTGAATTTGTCTTTGCGATTCAATTATAATGTCGTGTGTCGCGTTCAGAACGCACGAGGCGTGAAAAATAATGGCGGTGGTGGCGAAGCGTGGAGCGAAGGGAGAGGGACAAAGAAAACGAAGAAAATGAACACCTTGAGAAAATTATCAACGGCGCGTACTAGAACCAATTAAATTCATACGTTGTGAAGTCAAGTGGTGACTCTAGACTGATTTGGAGTCTTCTCGCTCCCGCCTCTCTCTCTCTCTCTCTCTCTCTCTCTCTCTTTCATTCTTCTTCGTAAAATTGTCTCCTCTCACGTCCAGCCTGGCTGGACGTGAATTTAATTTGCGAGTGAAACCTCTCCTGCCAATTATGCGCGCAATAACGAGTCCTCTCTTTCTCTCTCTCTCTCTCTCTCTCTCTCTCTCTCTCTCTCTCTCTCTCTCTCTCTCTCTCTCTCTCTCGCTCTTATGCTCTCTCATAAATTGCATGTTTTCGCTCATCGAATTTACCACCTGTTTGACGATTGAGACAAATTATGCGGAACGAAAAAAAGGCAACAATTTTGGTCGATGAAAACATCGAAGATTAAATTTTGGGGATAGGAGAAGGCGGTTTTTTTATTTCACTGTCCAACTCTCGTTAGCCGCAGATCGACGAATGTGGCGCACTTTTCATTGTCTTCAATTTTGGAAATTGAGGCGTGCGCGCTCGTTACGACGTTGCGCGCACACGACATTTGTGTACATATACAGGGTGTCCGAAAAGTGGTGGCTGAACTTTGCAGGGTAGACTGATCGTGATATTCCGAAGGGAAAAGCCTTCTGTCATCTTCCTCTAGGATCGAACGTTGGCTGGATATTAAGGCGGAACTAACAGTATTGAGCCCGGAATGAAAGGAGGATTTGAACAATCTTTTTGTGGACACCCAGTTGATGGAGTGAAAATTCCGCTTTGGGGATGTTATTCTACATATCTTCAGTATCTTTACAATTTTTTTCACGAAATTTTGTAAGAAAATGGCGTCGCTGAAGCTGGATAAAACGAGCGATGTTTGTCCGGCAAGAGTTCTCCGCAAATTTTATACCGGGAGGAACCGTTTTCAATAATTTGAGCTCTAGATAAGATCTCTGTTGAAAGGTATTTCCTTACATACTTCGAAGTATGTAAGGAAATAGAAACAACAATTTTCGACAAAATGGTGCGTGTTTAAATAAAAAAGGTTTTTTTTAAACAAGACAGATATACGAAATGGATGTAAAAGGTTGTTACATCAAACTATACCCAGATGGACACATAAGGTTACAAAAAATGTCAAGTAAATCGGCGAAGTATTGGCTATGTTGTATTGTCGGTCGCAGGACACTATTAGTGTCTGAAACAATGGAACGATGTTTATTTTATTTGAGTTGTAGACAAGATTGTCCTTCAAAGTACGTAAGGAAATCGAAAAATATCAATTTTTGACAAAATGGTGCGTATTTGAAAAAAAAATGTTTTTGGGAAAAAATTGCCAAAGTAGAGTATTTTGGGAAAGTTTTTAACCTACCAAAAATCTACGTTCTTCGATGTAAAATGTTATTACATTGAATTATCAGGTTACGAAAAAAAATTCAATTCAGTCGGTGAAGATTCGGCAATTTTATGTTGCCGGCCTCAGGACACTATGAGACAAACGTGACTCGCTTCATCCAGATTCAGCACCGCCACTTCTTGACAAATTCTTGTGAAGAAAATGGTAAAGATACTTCAACATATGGAGAACAAAGTCCATTAAGCTTGAGTGGAATTTTCATTCTATCAACTGGAAATTCATAAAACATGTCGAACTTGGCATTATTTCCGAGCTCCAAACTAGCAGTCTCCGTACGATTTTTTTTTTCTTTTTTTTTTTTTTTAGGAAACACTTCGCCATTTTTTCAGGCTTGGGAGATGCTTTATTACTACTTTTGGCTGTTACATGGCATTTTTTAAATTTGAATAATCTTTGAAAATGACGGTGTTATGAGACCGCCTTCTGAAGGGATTGAGGCGGAAGTTGCCAGATGGCGTGACACGTAGTGTCGGCGAGATTAATCTGAAAAAAAAAACAACGAAGATTTTGCTTTCATTAACATGCAGTACATGAAGCAAGAAAAAATGAGAAATGTTGATAATCGATGAAATGATGCGCTTTGAAAAGAAAAGATTAAATTTTCCGAGAAAATGGCTTGATTTTGCAATACAAATTACTTATGTTCATTTTCTAAAACATTCGGGATGATGTTTTAGACAATGAGGTTAGAAAGATTTATACAAAATTTTATCAGAATCGGTCGATTAGTTTTAACCTCGAAATTCCATTTTTAACCTCGAAATTAGCTACACGTCGGGCCAATTGTGAAAATGCAGTTTAAAAGACCGTGCCGTACCGCCACCATTTTGGCAGATTAATAACGAAAATACCATGTAAAAGCCAAAAGTACTAATAAAACGTATGCCGAGTCTAAAAAATGATGAAAATCACGGGGGGAAAACCACAACAAACAAACCCAAACAAACCCGATCCCCTCTTAATATCCAATCAACGATCGATCCTGGATAAAAATAGCAGAGGAGTTTTCCCTTCCGAATATCACCATGTATCTACCCTCCGAAATCCTGCCGTCAGTTTGCGGACACCCTATACATATCCTACATGCGTAAATATTTCATATCGGTCGTTACGTCGTTGAACGAAAACTCGCATTTAAAAAAAATTATCCTCGGCCGCGCTCGCCCACGCATCGCAGTCTCCCCCCCCCCCCCCAGGTGCGTTGCGTCTCAACGTAAATACAGGTAAACACATACATCTTTGTGCGTGCGTGGATCATTGCAAGAGCGCAGCGCCGTCGATTCACACCAAATTTGGCAATTGCGGGAGTCGCTGCTTGTTGTACGCGATTTCGTAATAAGTAAAATTGGGTTCCTTCTCGTTTTGATGTGCGATGCATAACGAGACGCTCGAGACTTTCGCTCATCGTCATTATCATTGCGAGACTTTTTGTTTTTTCCCTCGATTTTATGCAAATCTTTGTTAATCTTTTTTCTTCGCCTCAACGCTTCAATTAATTCTCGTACGTAAATTATTTATATACGAACGTATACGAGATTTATAAAGAAACGAAAACCGCACGATTGCTTCATACCTTCGTTGTAGCGCTCATCGCGCGAGCGCTTTTTTCTCCACCCAAATTTGGAAGTTTTTTTCTTCTCTATTTGACATTGTTGAAATTTGGAAGTTTTTTCTTTTCCTTTCTTTGAATATGTTGAAATATAAAAGTTTTGCCTTTTTCTTTAGGTGCTTGAAGTTGTTGGAATTTGGATGTTGATTTGAATTTCTATGAAATTTTTGAAATTTGAAAACTTATTTGAATTTCTTTGAAATTATTGCAGTTGGCAAGTTTTTTTGAATTCCTTCGAATCCGGTGAAATTTGCCAATTTACTTAAATTTCTTTGAAATTGTTGACATTTGGATGTTTATTTAACTATACTTGATATTTTCAAAATTTGAAAGTTTATTTGAAATTGTTGAAATTTCGGGTTTATTTGAATTTTATTTTAAGTCGTAGAATTTTAGAAGTTTTCTTTATTTCGGAAATCAAAATCGAGCACAATTATGATCAGATCGTGCATTCGGATGCGTGATAAATTTTTTTTTGATGCGTGTGGATATTTTGTGTGCGTTTGTTTGGGTTCATTCGATTCGAAAACTGATTTTTGTTCCTGCTCTCTCTCTCTGTCTCTCTCTCTCTATTCTTCTGCTGCATGCGCGTGTCTATCCGATTGGCCTAGCGTGCCACGCGAATATATATAACGGCTACACGTTAAAGACACTCTCTGAGTGATGAACGGGCTAACATTCGTCGGCGGCATAATTATAAGGGCATACACCGCGTGCCTCCGCTATAAACCCTCGGGCCGCGCGCGCGTCTCATTCTCTTCCCGCTTTCACGAAAAAAAAAGAAATAGTACAAAATACAGGGGCTACACAGTTCGCATTGGACTCGAGCGATTGCACAGCGATATTTACTGAAACACAGTGCTCAAAATACAGTGTGCTCAAAGTAAATTATCACAGTTCCTATACTGTCCTCTTTGGACTCGAACCGCGCTACTGTATCTTTTACTGGAACACACAGTCCAAAATACAGTGTAGTCAAAAGTAAATTTTGACAGTTCAACACTGTAATATAAATTTAAGAAAACTTGTGATTTGACAGTTGGTTAATCTGTTTTATGTACAATGAATGCGCCAGTTATATCGACAGAGTTTATGTAGGTGTTTTAACAGTGAAGTCCTCCGTTCTAGAAACTGGTTAGCAACTGATACAGTTTCAGTTTTGAACCGTTGAACGAGTGAATACCGTTCACAACGTTACACTGTAAGTTTAATTATAAGAATAAAATACAAAAAATTCGGCGAAACCTTTGCTTATAATGTGTGTGTGCGCGCGCGCGCGCGCGTGTGTGTGTGTGTGTGTGTGTTTTTATTTACATATTATACTTTGGTCTCGTCGAAAAAACTTCCTCTCGCTGACAGCACGCTCTTAATCGTCGTAATTGAAATGTTTTTTCCACGACTTTCGACAAACTGCGCTTGGATGTTTGCCGCCGTGAGTTTTCGATTCCTTTTAGACATCACAATTATTGATTAGTCTTCCGCTTTGGAAGTAACAGGAGGCCTCCCGGAACGATTTTTATCGCGGTTCGATTGTGTCTCTCTGAAACCTCCTCAATCTCCCGATCTCAATCCCATAGAGCTGCTGTGGGATGAAATGGATCGGCAAGTGCGCAAGGTCACGCATTCATCCACCGAAAAGCTATGGGAATCCCTACAAAAATCATGGAAAGAAACACCCCGAGAGACATTTGAAAAACTTGTGGAGAGGATGCCGCGTGTGGTAAAGAGCGTGCTGTCAGCGAGAGGAGGTTTTTTCGACAAGACCAAAGTATAATATGTAAATAAAAAAATTAATTATATTATTATCATGGTGTTGAGATCAATCGAGTTCCGACCGGAAATAAATTTAAAAAAAATTTCGCAAAAAAAATCTAAAAACATTCTCATGAACTCAAGAAAAAGTAACGCAACTTTTTACCTTCTTGAGGTTTTGTTGTAAACCTCGTCGTTTTCGTACTCCGGAGCAATTTTCATATTGTATATTTTTATCGAAAAAACGAAATATTTTTGGGAAAAAAAATCGCAAAAATTTTTCTACAAAACGAAATTGAAGCCTAGGCTTCCCCTTTTATGATTTTAATAGGAGAAATGCATAAAAAAGATTTTTACTGTAAACGGGGTCCACTCACAAAACAACAAAAAAACGACAAAAAATGGTCGTTTTCAAAACTGGATGCCAAGTGTAAAAAAAATCGTAAATTTTTTTTTGATAAGCCAAAATGTAGATAACTCCCCCCTCTTTAAAGTGCCGTTGGTCAAATTGGCCTAGCCCAACTACCGGCGAAATGACATAAAGAACCGTTCGGGCACTTTTTCCAACTCTTGTCCGGAAACTTTCCGCCGGTAGTGTGCGTGTGTGTGTATATATATATATATATATATATATACACAGGGTGAGGCACATAAAGTGTGTCAAATCGAAAAATATACATGGTTCCATTTTAGAAAGTAGAGTTGACCTTGACGTAGCTTCAGCGCCTCCACCGATAAAAAATAGGGTGGTCCAGTATGACGGCCTTCTCGAACACTGAAACTTTTGTCTGAAACATTTTTGGATATGATCAATAGTTTGAGTGCTATTGCTCTGTAACACTTTATGTGATTTACCCCTGTATGTATGTTTGTGTGTATATATATATATAGCTTTTTATGCGTTACACTGTCGTAGTCTTTACGAGGTCTGTACTTACACTCAAGGTGTACGCTATTCGCATTGTGGTGACAACGTTGCGTATACCCAATGAGACGCATAAACAATGCGGGAATGCCTCTCTCTCCCTCTCTCTCTCTCTCTCTCTCTCTCTCCTCTCTCTCTCTCTGAACTCGACGTTGTTGCAATTGCGGCGATAGCACCTCACCGGCTGCGGTTTATACCCAAGCTGTATATAATAGGGTGTTCCGTTTATAGCGACGGACTACCTCCTATCTCAGGAAGTACGTTTTGAGCTGCGTAAGAGGCTGGAAATGTTTACGATACTCTTGGTTAGAATTATGCTCGATGGAAAATAAAAAATATAAAAATGCCCTTATATTTACTCCCTTTCTCTCGTGAGAGGAAGAGAGAGAGAGAGAGAGAGAGAGAGAGAGAGAGAGAGAGAGAGAGAGAGAGAGAGAGAGAGAGAGAGATTCATTACGTATTTCGTATGTCTGTTATTCATTTCTAATTGTTACTATTATTACCTATCATATAATAATTATTATATTATTGTTTGAGATTCTCTTTAGGTAGCTTTACTCCGCCCCCCTCTCACTCTCCCTCTTCTTCTAAGAGAGAGGTGAGAGTTCTAGATAAATTATTATTCATTACTTACTATTATTGTTCATTATTATTTATTATTTATTATTATTATTATTACCCATCATATGATAATAATCATATTATCATTGCTGTCCTTTTGTGGGTAGTTCTTACCTCTCTCATGTGCTGGTTCGTTCAAGTTAAAACTGAGAATCCTGTGTTTTATTCCCCTATGGAAACAAATCACTTTTGTTTGAATCATTTATTATTGCTGTTCGCACTTTTGCGGATAGCAGCACGGAACACTTTAAATTGGACACCCTGTACTTATGAACATATTTATATATATATATAGGGAGGGACAAAAAGAAAGTGAGAGATATCAGTAGTGGTTAGTTGTACCGTAGTAGCCCTCGGGACACTTTATGGGTCTCATAAAGCGATAAAGACATCTGTATAAATGTACCGGGGGTCGAGAGGACTGAGGCATATACATTCGCGGCTCGATGGGACTTCCATTATCTCACCTGAAACGTTTGGATCCCCCCCTCCCGACGGCATCCTATTTTTACCGGTGGGGGCGATCACTCAACCAAAATTGAGGAAAACTAACACACACGCGCGCGCGCGCACACACACACACACACGCACGCACGCACACACACACACACACACACACATACACACACAAGAGACAGAGAAGAGACAAAATAGAATCGGTGATATAATATATACATTGATTTTAATATGAATGCATAATAATTATATTCGATTTTTTAATTAAATATCTGCAAGTGTGTGTGTGTGTGTGTGTGCGTGCGCGCGCATTGCGCGTGTGTTCGATGGCTAGTGACAGACATAATCCAAATGAGGGAAAAGTAAAAATAAGTGATGAATATGGTCAGAATGGAAATCAAATCACGGGCATATACAGGGTGACAGCTATAAGATGGCCATGAGTTTTTGAAGGAACTGGAGACTTTGCGACTGAAAAAAAAATATGGTTGTCAAAGTTAAAAAAAAAGAAGAATAAAATGAATACCTACAACTTTATGTATCACTTCCTTTGAAAGCCGAATATAAACTTTAAACGCATGCTGTATCTAATTTCGAACAACTATTTACCTCCGCGCCCCCCTCCTCTGCAGTGATGAGTTTATATTTTCACTTTAAAATTGAGATGAAGCAAACTACTCGTAGTTCAGCAAATTCTACAGCGTGTGACGTAATCGCAGTGTGGAAAAGAGCAAGCATTCCAACAGAATTGAAGCAATACGTCATAAAGAAGATGGCAGAATTAAAAAAAAACGCTCAGCAGGTCTAATAAAAAAAAGAAGAGAATTGGAGCTTACTGAAAATTGCCATAAGATACGAAAATATGATAGGCCAGCGAGCCGTCACTCTTAACCCCGTTTATTGATAGCTTAGATCGACCGATTTGTCTTTTATCGAGAAGTGTGGATTTGCGATCTTCTACGTGTAATTTAGTCGGCGGACACCGCCCCGACCTTGTCACGCCACCAACTTGATATAAATTGATGCGACCGAAAGGAATCCGTTACAAGCTGAAGATGAAGACGACAAAGCTGCGAGCCGCGAACGATATTGCGGAACGAGTGAAATAGGCCACCCAAGGCCACACATACTTTTCGCATTTAGTTATATTAACCATATTATAATGGTGGCGTTAACAATCGATGGCGATTTTTACCATCTTCTATTTTACCATGGGCGTCTTTTGTAAATATTATGAACTTTTCTTTCATTGCACGATGGACATCTATAAGTAATGATGGTGAGGAAAAGAGATGTCTGAGTTGAGCTGAAATACCACACACGCACGCGCGCGCGCGCGCACACACACACACACACACACACGCACACGCACACGCACACATTCACGCGCGCGCGCCGGGTGTCCTATTTTAATCTTACACCTGATTTATCTCGAAAATACTGCTCCGATCACGTATTGCGTATGATGAAACATTAAGGGTTCAAAGGGGCACATGAAAAAAAATTAGTCCAAAATTCAAAATAGCGACGTTAAGATGGCTACTATGTTTAAAAAAATATGGAAACATGGCCATTTTCCGAAAAAAGCTTGTCAGCCCAAAACTAACAACTTTTGTAGGATTTTTTTTTCGCTAAAGTCCGTAATTTTTAGCTTAGAACACGAATTTCGACTATTTTAGCGCTGTGTACAACGTACCACGATGAGATGAAGTCTTTAACAACCCAAGTGTAAGTGTGCGCGCGTGTGTGGGTATGAGCTTGTTTGGGTTTGTTTGATGACCGAAACAAATCCAAAGCAATCCAAACAAGGATTAGGTCTCCGCTGCTCGTCACTTCCGTTATCAAACAAACCCAAACAAACTCATACCCACCCCACATATGCACACTTACAATTGGGATGTTAAAAACTTAACCTCCTCGTGGTATATGTCGGATAGCGCAAAAATACCCAAACATGGCGTTCTAACCCGAATATTATGGGCTTTATACAAAAAAATGTATTCAACAGCTGTTAGTTTTGGCCTCACAAATGTATGCTGTAAAAGTCATGTTTCTATTTTTGAGAAGAAACACGTCGGCCATCTCAACGTTGACATTTTGAATTTTTGACCAAACAAGTCCTTTTACGCGCTCCCCCTTTGAACCCTAAAAGTTTCATTATACTCATATACTTTATCGGAGCAGTATTTTTCGAGATAAATCGAGTGTAAGATTAAAATGGGACACCCGGTATCTATGGCAAGGGACATCGAGAGAGAGGGAGAGGAAAGATATAGATGGGTAAAATCCTGAACACCAGGACGAACGGATTCAGATTATCGCGTGCACAAAACAACTGCTTTTGCAAGAGTCGATAGTCCTGCAAACTACAAAGACCTTGGCGCACGCGGCTTGCCGGCGGTATGGCTCTAATTTACCCCTTACTCGCTTTATAGATACTCTCCTTGTTGCGCGCTCAAGAGATAGGAAACGCAATCGATCATTCCTCACCCGGACGGGAAATATATTCGAGGGTTGGGGTATTAAAACTGTCAGAGGGAAGAATCATACGCGCGGAAGTGGTATCGGAAATGGCTCCGTTCAATTCACTCGCTTTAAATATGATGTGTGATGCACGTACATCGGTAGATATCCTTTTTTCAATATCCCCCAACCCCCTCCTAAGGGTGGCGTTCGCGACGTGAAAATGGTCTAAATTTTATTGTCGACTAGTTTGTTTGCGTTCCTGATGTAAATTTCGAAAAAGTAAATGTGACATATACGTACATCGGTGGATACAATTTTTTCGATATTTCACTCCCGCCTAAGGGTGGTTTCCAGGACTCGTACATGACCGACACATGTTTTTTGCACGCCAAACACATAAAGAAACTAGTTGATTCACAAAAATTGTGAATAAAGAAAATTCCGTTGCATCGCGATGCACGCCTTGACATCATAAATTTCTTGGCTTCGTTTGGCCAACCTTCTCGGCCAATGCTAGTTTCGGAGGCCCTGGCCTTCTAAAGACGGGGGATAAAATTTAGTTGGAGAAAAATGTTTAAAAATCATTTAAGAAACGAATAATCAAGTTTGACAATATGGAATTTTGTATATTGCTGGGGGGGTGTTGTTGCGAGGCCGAGGAAAATGTCGAGTGCGTTTGGCACTGCTAGGAGGGTGACTGAAATTGCCTGGATGGGAAAAATGATCTCGGCAGGACCGGTGTCAAATTGAATCTCGCATTGTGCTTCCTTACGTCCCATTCAGTGTCCCTCGCGCATCTCGTGCGAGGGACACCTCGTGCCTCTCCTGTCCGGATGCGAGAGGAGAGGCGGTGTCCGGTCCGTCAATCAGAAAGCATTCTATCTCTTCCCCGTATATGTAATTTTATTTGCTGCTGCTGCTGCTACTGCTGCTTCCCTCAGCATGCTTCCCGTGCAGACTCGAGGAAATTTTCGTACCTAGAGGAATCATAGCTTTGGACTCTTGCGAAAAAGCCGGTTTTTTGCCATTTTCTTTCGAGAGTGTAAATAGTTAAAAGTCTGGGAAAATATTGACTGTACTGTATTTTTATTGGTGCTCTGGATCCGGGAGGGTTTGTTTGTGGTTTATCATTTGATTGATTATCGCACTTTATTAACATTGTTTTGGTAATTATTCGTAGTTTATTGATTTCGTGGTCTCATTAATTTTTCGTATTTTATTGATTTGATCAGGCCTTAGTTTGTTTTCTTCTAATTTCTACATTTTATTGTCTCGTTGCTTTTTCTCGTAATTCATCGACTTTTTTTCAATTGATTGATTCTATTGTTTTCAACTGATTTTTTATTCGTTTTTCGACATTCATTAAATTGATCATCTATTAATTGTTTGTAATTATTTAAGTTCATTGTCTCGTAAATTTTTTTTCCGTTATTTTTTGCTCGTATTATCTTATTATTTTTTCAATTTATTGATTATATCGTCTTTTTAATTTATCGTAATTTATTGATTTTGTTGTCGTATTGATCTTTCATAACTTCTTTATCGATTTCATTATCTCATGAATTTTCCACTTTCGACGCCAAATCCCACGCTCCGAATATTATTCATACAAAATGTTCCTTGTAAAAAATGAAAGAAGAAAAAAGCTTCTCGACGGACTGTAATGAAAATATATTGTCGAAGATTAAGGAAAAACCAAACGAACAAATATTAAAAATTGTGTATGCAATTTGAATTAATGTGCCGTCATTGAGAATAATTACACACCGTGTCTATTTATTTTGTGGATGCCCAAAGGCGAACGCATTAAGATTAATGCCCCTCCCTCGCCCCACCGAATAGTACTACTCTCTAAAGAGAAGGCTGTTATGTAAAAGGGGGTGCGAAAAATGTTCGTAGACAAAGTGTCATATATATATATATATATATATATAGGCCGTATCCCTACGGTGCGCGCTCCGAGTGGTCAAGTTACCGGATAAGACGAAGGGCGGACAGAGAGAGCGAGAGAGAGAGAGAGAGAGAGAGAGAGAGAGAGAGAGAGAGAGAGTGAGTGAAAATGGGACAGAAAGTCTCGGAGAAAGATTCATATCTCTATCAGAGAAGTTCAGGAGAGCAGGCAATCTATCTACCTACGGTGTCGTAGCACGCACGCTCGCTTTCTCGCCCTTTCGTCCTTTGGTCCTGCCAATGTCGCTATTTCTCCTTCACCATGCGTACATATATACATCGAAAAAAATCGTTGACTTCGTTTGGTTTTATCTAAGGACAGGACTGTCCTGGAAATCGTCTTTGTACGAAGATGCTTACATATATGCAAACGTGACTTTGAGGACCCGAAGTTGTCTTCGAAAGCGCCTTTTCCGATATATATCGTTTTTTTTTCACGCGTACGTACCTCTCGGGGCTCTTCGTTGACTCGACTCCGGATCTCTCTCGGGCCTCCCTCTCTCTTTTTCGCATCTTCTATCGATCCACACTTTATTATTTCAATCTCTATAGAAAAGTGCAATATAGAGCGAGCCATGAGAAAAGCAACAAAAAAAAAACGAAAGCGCGCAGAGAGAAAGCTCTGTTCGGTAATAGAATCCGATAAATATAATGCGTAATGAATAAATAACAGATAAATCATAATTCACGCAAAGGACCGGTGCGATGGTCTAGTGGTTAGCGTGCTTGCCACCAACCCTGCGGACTGGGAGGCACCGGGTTCGAATCCCAGTCGCGTACATTTCGTCGTGAAGTGTTTTTCTTCGGCATTTCGCGGCGAAATCCACGACTGTGGGCCGAACTTGATGGCCGGCTGTATTGGTATAGGTTTTCCGCAGATTCCCTATACCCATGATAGAAATGTCATGATGTATATGATACAGAGCGTGAAGGCGGGTGCAGCCGCAAGGGGGGGGGGGGGGGGGGCAGGGACAAAAAAGTGAAGAAAAGGAAGTGTGGAAAAAGAAACAGTGGCGGAGCGTACCAGTGTCACAGTGGAGGGAAACAATAGGTAACAAACGCGAACAGCGTGTACCAAGGGGAAATAAATAATAATAATTCAGGCAAATAATAAATAAAAATAATGCATAGTGATAACCGGCACCGAATAAACAATCAATAAGTCATAACAGTCGGAGATGATAGGTCATAAATAAATAACAACTAGTACGCTCATACAAATAATTAACGCAGATAATGAGTGATGAATAATCAACAAATAATAACGAATAAATATGATTAAATAATAAAGATAATAAGACTAATAATTAATATGAAGATAATAGGTCCTCTAATCGGGGCCCATAATCAGGTTTGTGGTGTTCCCGATGAGGGCAGCCACCTAGGCACACTTGCCAAAGGGCCCAAACTCTCCTGAACCTCGCCCTGACAATTTTCCGCACGGATAACGGAGCTTCATCTCATTTGTCGTCTTGCCGCATTTTCCTCTCGACCTTTTCGAATAATTCGCTCGCGGGCTATGTTGTCGCAGAGCAGAACGATTAATCTCCATTCATCCGTCTATATTTCTCTGGGATTGCTCGTTTTCTTCGTATCTTTGATTCTCTCTCTTTCTCTCTCTCTCTCTCTCCCCCCCGTTTCATCTTCTGGGATCCTCTCCTGTCTTATGAAAAGTAGGATACCATATGTCCACGTCAAAGAGGGGGAAAGGGCGCGCGAGAGAGACCGATCGAGTCGGCCCTTACACGTCCGACATGGGCGAGGAATATTCCTTTCTCCTTTTCGCTGGAGCATTACACTTTATTTCGTTATTACCATTAGTCTTGCCCCCCCTTCTTATCGCTTCTTCCCGACCGGAATTTACTCGTTCTGTTTTCGTTCACGAGGGACGCGAATCTCGTTCTTTATTTTCTTTTTTTTTCACGCTCGCGTCTTGCAGTTTCGAAACTCCACGAGTGGAGCGCGGAAAGGAGGAATTATCTTCGCGTTCGATTCGAAAGGAAATTCATTCGAGGATTTATAGGAAAATTCCGGGAATTGGTTTTTAACGCTTAATTGTTTGAAACAAAACTGCGGGTAGAGATGCATTTTTTGTTGTTACTTATTGTAAGGTTGCCGATAAGAACATTCCTCGAGGTGTATTGCTAGGATTTTTGGAAATGACAGGGATATTTCTTCTTATAAACTAAAAATAATAAGAAAATTAACAAAATAACGTCTTGATGAGGAAATAGTAGGAAAAATTCGAATGATTCATTATTGCAAATTTGTGAAAACATTTATTTTTGTTTTCAACAAGCATGCCGGGTATTTTTTACACACTAACGAAATTGGAGATACGTGGAAAAACCGGAAGTGACGCAATTCACCTGATAACGCTCGGGCGCAGGGATTTATTGACCTCGATAAATAAATCTCGAGAAATTTTCTTTACCACGTTACGATAAGTACCCCCTGAAAGGGGAAAAAATTGTTTTAGTTATTTTTTCTAATTGATTTGTGTACGGTTTTTTTATTCCGCTATTATTCGCTACACAATGGTGTATCTAATTTTTTTTTACGAAATAGCATCTACGTCCGAATATATATTTATCAAATATATGATAATCGCAATCCGAGGAAATTGGCGACGCGCATATGAAATTGTGACCAAGTCGAATAAAAACATTTCAATTACTTTTTTTTTGCTCGTCAACATCTCCGAAAACAAACCTAAGTATGGCAATGCTGGAAAAATTGAATATCGTGCATCAGGGCTTTTTGGGTTTTTTTTGGGGTTTATGGCGGTCTGCATCGTAATGCGTTTTAAGTAAAATGTTGGGAAAGAGAAATTGATGTTCATTTTTGTCGCTGCGTCACGTGCTTATGTGGCTGTATTTTTTTAAGCACCCTTCAAAGCCCCGCTCTTTCTTCTTTCGCGCGTTAAAACGCACTCACTTGATCGTGCAACGGGGGCGGAACTCGATAGTACTCGGTGCACAAGTACACCCGCCCCCTCTCTTGCACTCTCTCTCTCTCTCTCTCTCTCTCTCTCTCTCTCTCTCTCTCTCTCTCTCTCTCTCTCTCTCTCTCCATCCCTCTCTCTCCCTCTCCCTCTCTCCCTCTCTGTCTTTCAATGTGTGATGAGTTTGGCTATGAAGAAATACGTGACGCAATCTACCCCAAGCTGCGTTCAAGGGGTGGGCAAAAGGGGACGAGTGCAGAGCAGGGGCAGGTGTGAGACTTCCATAGGATCTCGTGCATGTAGGCACATTCATGAAAGTACGACCGGGTAGAATTTTTTTCCATTTATTCGAGAATGCAAAAGTACGGCCGAACTCAGCTTCGGCCCTCCCTCCATCCCTCCGTACCCCTCATCCCGCCTGTACATACATCGCATTCACATTATTCAGAGCGTTCGTATGGAATATTTTGGAGGCAAATCAGACTTTCCACTAAGCAACGAATGGGAAATGTAAAAGGTAAAAAAAGATCGCGGATTCACATGTTACTCGAGGCTGTGCTGAGAGATGTGCCACGAATTGTACTTTTTTTCGCGGCTACCCATGTACGTATTGCAAACTGGCTTGGTATTGGCACTGTACTGATGCAAGAACTGCCACTACTGGCAGGTTACCAAGCGCCAAGCCTTGCCCAAATCAAAATCAGTATTGAGACAGCTTTGGTTTGTTAACACCGGTCCAACTTATGGTGCCGTGAATCGGCTCGACACTGTTTACGGGTATTGGCTCAGGATAAGTGCCCAGTTTTGGGCCAGATATTATTTCCAATCTTGAGATAAACCCTAAATCAGTACTTTGCCGGTACATGCCCGTGTCTAGACTGGAAACTTGGCTTAGTCTTGACTCAGTACTGATGTCAGAGCTGCCAGTACTGGCAGGCTACCAAGGGCCAAGCCTTGCCCAAGTCCAAATCAGTATTGATACAACTTTGGTTTGTTAACACCGCGGTCCAACTTATGGTGCCACGAATCGGCCCGACACTGTTTACGGGTATTGGCTCAGAATACGTGCCCAGTTTTGGGCCAGGCATTATTGCTAGTCTTGAGACACACCCTAAATCAGTACTTTGCCGGTACACGTTTATACATTTATTTACATTTATAAAATAGGACGCTGAATTTCTTCGACGAAACTTTTTTTTTTATTGGTTTTGTTCCAGCCGTATTCCCCTTTTAACGAGCCCCAATCCGCATCAACTTTCCACCTCCCATTCCACTACCCCCCGCCTTATATATCGTCTGTTCTGCAACTACTTCTCCGTCTACCTCCAATTCCACCCCCCCCCCCCCCCACCTGGGGCCGCAACCGATTTCCCCCTCTCTGTATCATATTCACCATGACATATCTGTCCGGGGTACAGGGAAACTGCGGAACAACCGATACCAATTCAGGCGGTCATCAAGTTCGCCCTCCCAGTCGTGGAACTAGTCTTATTTCTTATTTCGCCGCGAAATGCCGAAGAAAAACATTTCACGACAAAGTGTACGCGACTGCGTTTCGAACCCGGGACCTTCCAGTCCGCACGTTTAGTGGCAAGCACGCTAACCACTAGAACATCGCACCGCTTACGACAAATGTATACTATTATCGATTGAAGGAATTAGATATGCTGTAACACTCTTGCATCTCGAATGATTGAGAAATATAAAGAACATATTGTGAATAAATATTTTCAAAATATACATATATGTGAGATTAAATAGTCGGTACGCCAATGATATGTAATCATATGTCGGCCCAGCACACAGAGTTTACCAATACTGGGGCAATACTTAACCCAAGAATCGGTAATCGAGACTGGCACGGTACTGATATGTTTAGTTGCCAGTGCTAGGGCACTGCATCTAACCAGCTTTGGTTACCAAGACCGGCACCGTGCTGATAAAATTGTTTACTGAAACTGGGGTAGTACTTCACCCAAGACTGCGTAGCTAAGACTGGTACGGCACTAATACGTTCAGTTCCCAGTGCTGGCGAAGTACGTCCAGCCGAGATTCAACCATACTTAGTAACAAGAACTGGCACCGTACTGATAAAATAGTTGACCATTACTGGGCCAGTACTTCACCCAAGACTAAGTAACCTGAACTGGGACGGTAGCGATACGTTCGGTTTCCAATACCGGGGCAGTACCGCCAATTGAGAATCTGTCGCCAGTACTTGCACAACTCTGGACCGTATTGGTAACTATGGCGCAATACCGGCATTCGCACATGGGCTTTTTTGTTCGTTTATTTAACACATGAACATTATTATTTTACGAATAAAAATGACTTGCGCCTCTTTTTCGAGTTGATCTACGGGATTTTTTCGATTTATCGTGCAGATTTTTTTGCTCTGCATACGAAGTAGAAAAATCGATTGTTATCGCGTCAACCTCAAATACACGCGAACCTTCTTCTTTGATGAAAAGAGACGCGGGTACGGACACGACCCCTCTCTCTCCCTCTCTCCCTCTTATATACGCATCTGCTTGGCCGGCCAATCACTATGTGAACCTGGGTCCACGTTTTATGTGGTAGTGGGCCGCGTGTACAAGCTTTACTCGTGGTAGGGACAGATCGATAGCATAAGGGGCCTCCAGACCTTATGGTGCCTCCCCCACATCCATTTCCGACTTTCCCATACCACTCTTCAACCCTCTCTCTCTCTCTCTCTCTCTCTCTCTCTCTCTCTCTCTCTCTCTTTCTGGAGTGTTCCTCTCCATGGAGCTCTTTCTCCTTTGCACTTGCACTTTGCGGTGTCAAATCGTTCGCCATCTCCCTCTCTCTGTTCGTCTCTTTGACAAAGTCCCTTATGCAGCCTTAACCCTCTTTCGATACCCTTTTCATTTGGTTTCTTGTTTCCCCCCCCTCTCTCTCTCTCTCTCTGTCTTTCTCCGCGTCCTCGTACGTTGTTCATTGTACTCCTAAAACTAACACGTCTGTTTTGCATTCAAGACGCGTGCACACTACCCCCACTCCCAAAGCCACGAAAACGATCAGGCCTCCGTATCAGCCGCGCCGCGTTTGCGGTCGCGTCAAAGACGCCGTACGTCGTCACCAAGTGTTCAGCGTAAGAGGAAAGCGACGATGCTAGAGTGTTCTGAAAGGGGGAACGATCGATGCTGCCGTTTGGACGAATTGCCGGTTCGTTGTGCTCGTTTAGAAAAAATTGAAAAAAATACCTTCACAGTTGTTTGGCTTCGGGGGCAGTTGATTTCATATCTTGTTTGGGTCCGTTTAGGTTTGGGAGCATTTGAATTCAGATCGGGAGGAAAAATTCCAATGGTGCTGGAGTCTGCATTGCTGAAACGCGACGAAAATGATTTAGGGTTGTACATTTTTTTTTGGTTTTTGCCAAAAATTGTTTTGTTTTTTTTTTCAATTTCTATTCGTATTTTATGATTTTTTGTATTAAAAAAATCCTCTTGTAATAAAAAAAAAATTTGGGAAATTTCTTCTGGCATTGAAAAAATGTTTTCGTATATATGAAAAAAAACAGTTTATGTTCTTTTATAAAATCCATTGTTAAATGAACATGCTAGTGCAATTAAAAATAAAATTGTGTTGCATTCTTAAAACTCGCCTTCAACTTTTTCAATTTCTTAATTTCTATTATGATTATTATTATCATTATCCAAAATGTACTTTTTGCACATCCACGTTATAGGTGTTCAATGAGGGTGCTAAAAAACCTCTCGACTGATTTTCATGGCCTGAAATCTAAAAAATAAAGAAAAAAAGAGGACCCGAAAACATCGGAATGTGATTTTCATTTCAACGATTTTAGTTTTACCATCGTGTCCCCTTTTTACCACCCATGTCCACGTTCGAAATCCTCTAGTTCCAAAACTTCTTTTCGACTGGTCAAGTTTGTTTGGGTTCCGTTCATTTTGATCCTCTGAAAAATGTCCGGATTACAGTCCTCTGTTACCAAATAGTCCCCCCCCCCCTCTCTCTCTCTCTCTCTCTCTCTCTCTCTCTCTCTCTCTCTCTCTCCTTTCTTCGTCGTGCTTGCTGATTAAGGAGGTACGATCATTACTACCAATCACACTTTCGGATGTGAAATTTTTATATGATTTTGACGAATACTTTATGCGCCTATTGCCAAAATTTGAGCTATTGTGACCGTTTAGTATTTCCGCAATAAAACTGCAAAGTCGAGCACTTTGAGTTACCGAAGCACCTCGTCTTATGGAGACGGTCAACCGAAAGCGCCATGATCGTGGTTTTTTTGCTCACGTATCCAATTAAATCAGTTGGAAAACTGAAATTCGATAGATTAGATATAATAGATATTGTGAAAAATCAGAAAATCAATTATCACCGTGTAGTTAAAGCACTACATTACAAGAATTTCAATTTCCGGTTGAAAATGGTCAGAACGACGAAATAGCACCCACAGACTTAGCAACGGCGCGAGTAACAGCTGATGCGTTTGGCAAACATAATCCAGCTTTGTTTTGAAATTCATTCGGATAGAGGCCGCCGCACAATATGCAAACAACAATTTCTGGAGGTTTATCATTTATCACGTATCAGTAATATATATATAATTGCGTATATTCTACCTGTCGTGTTAATTCCGCTGAGGTAACTGAAGCCTATTTTCAATAGGTTTCCGGCGGATTTTGTTTTGTCCTTTTAGTCCGTTTTTACGGTGGATATGTAAATATTATTATTACGAAGACTACTACTGAGTCGTTGACAATCTAATTTTTCAGTTTTTATTTGTTCACGTGCAATAAGATCATCATTTGCCAAAGCATTTGGCACACTACAGGGTGAGGCACTAACCGTTGCCACCTTGAATATCTCGGTAATTATCGACGTTACAAAAAAATGTTTGAAACAAAAGTTGTACCATACGAAAGGGGTCATCAAATGCGACCATTTTTTTTTTATCTCCGTGGAGGTGCTGTCGCACAGCAAAGGTCACCTACACTTATTTAAATGGGACGGTATATATTTTTTTCAACTATCTTGTAGAGCATCGAAAACTGCATGAAAAACATTTAGGGGTCAAAGTCGTTCAAGGTTATTTAAGATCAAAAGGTGATATGAACTTTTCGATCTTAAATGACCTTGAAGGTTGCTTTTTCGTTCGAAATTACCTTTATTCACAAACTGTGAATAAAGGTAATTTCACATAAAAATAAGGTCCATGTCACTTTTTGATCTTAAATGACCTTGAACGACTTTGACCCCGAAATGTTTTTTATGCAGTTTCCGATGCTCTACAAGATAGTTGAAAAAAAATGTACCGTCCCATTTAAAAAGGTGGAGGTGACCTTTGCTGTGCGGCAGCGCCTCTACTGAGATAAAAAAAAATGGTCGCATTTCATGATCCCTTTCGTACGGTACAACTTTTGTTTTAAACATTCTTTTGTGACGTCGATAATTACAGAGATATTCAAGTTGGCAACAGTTAGTGCCTCACCCCTGTATAATCGATAATACGAATAATCAACATCAGTAAACATCAATCAGAGCTGCTGTAGGTGAATTAAATTTATACTCTTTTGGGACCCCGTGGAAGTGATCGTACGTCCTTAATGAAGAACAAAGCAGGCTAAACGAGGGCCAAACGGAAAAGTTTTCGTAGCAGTTTTTTTTAGAGAATGAGGGACAGAGGGACAGAGAAAGAGTGAAAGAGCAGCCAAGAAATGTTGGGTGAGACAAGTGGGTCACGCGAACCCTCTGTCACCGTCGCGTGTCACGTGCTATATATATTGAACCGTTAAAAAATGTCATGTTTCATATACATATATCTGGAACAGCCCTAGCTCTCCTACACTCGCTCGGCGATGCTTTCTTTTTTTTCCTACCACCATCGCCTCAGGACACCTTATCGATTCGCTAGATCGATTTGCACCCCACTCCCCATGGATGGCACCCGATTGTTTCTCATAGGAGTCTTCGGCACCCTTGGCTGTTGGCCACCCCCGTCCGTTCGTACCGCTCTCCCGTCACTGCTCTCCGAGCTCTGGCACGTTCCGTCGAAGCTTCTCCTTTAAATCTAATAAACGAACTAATGAGAATTGCATGTGAAGCGGACCTTTTACGGAGTTCCAGCGTCTTAGGAAAACGGAAGCGTACCTGGGGTGGAGGGCGCGTAGAGGGAGGGTGGATAACTCGAACGACAATCTTCAGCCAAGGTCGAGCTGACTGAGTTGAATTGTTGCGAAAAAAAAGTAGGCCGTCGCGAAGTCCAGTGTAGGGAAAGACGAATTTATATGAGACTATTCTGGTTTTTCGATGATCGTTCGATGGTTTTTAAAAAATTGAAAGATGTTTAGGAAAAAATCAGTTTTTAGGGAATTATTTTTGATTGAATATTTAGGATGATAGCCAGATATATAATCTACCTGTCTGGTTTAATATTCGCTTACAAGAATATACTCACATTTTAGTAATTGGCGATTGTGGCTCGAAAGTGAGAAGTTTTTTGGGAACAAATTATCATTAGAGATTATGATAAAGAAAAACAGGAATTACCCAATGTAGTTGTCATATATAGCAGCAGTATAATTTATTATTTGCATATTTTTTAAGGGGGGTTCCATCTGATTATTTTTGTTAAATAGATGCTATTCGATTTCTTCGTAGATTTTTTTTTGTAATACAACAATTTGAAATATTTCCAAATATTTCTACAAACCATTTTGGCAGATATACCGTCGGTATGCTTTTTCCGCCTGTATTTTGAGTATGAAAATTATTCCTCCGGAGTGTAACTATCCAGCCTTCATAGTACCGTAGCAAGCTGTAGGGGTACTAAAAATTCAACAACACGTAAAAAAACATTACATGAAAGTATTGGGCTTTTATTTTCAGCGTCTGTGAAAATTTAAAAAAAATATCAAGCACAGGTATCTCACAAGAAATAACGAAATGGTGAAATAACGTTTTTCTGAATCATTCCTCTGGACAGCTATAAATCAGCTTGTATACTGTGTGACGGGTGCCGCTAGCTGATCATGCTTGTTAGCGCAGTGTCTTCTACATCTACTTTTCCAAAGATAACGACTGTGTCGTATCATTTTTGTAGCTTACGCCTTTTTTCTACAGACGTTGTGTTGCGTTACGAGGCCGTGTCACAGACGAGGAACGGCGTCTTCAAAAACGTGTCGAGGCCATCACTTCGAACATTTGTTACAATAAATTTTCTGCACGAAAAATTCAATTACATTATCCGGATATTCTTATTGTCAATACCATTACGATTTCCCGTTTTTACACGTGTATTTTGGTGAAAAATCATTCCAAGGTCATGATATCATAGGTCATTGGATTTGTCTGAATATCAGATATAACGTCTAAATAAAAAAAGACATGTCCCCATTTGAAAAACCATTGATAACCTTGAGAACGCAAAGAGAACTATGACCTTGATAAAAGAGATATGAACTTGAAATTAATTAAACTTGAAACTTAAAATTAATTGAACTTGAAATTAATTGAAACTTGAAATGTATTGAACTTGAAGAACCACTGTGAATTTTTCACCGGTGGTGAACGGCGAACCAAAATTCATTTTTGTCAAGGTCATAGTTTTTGCATTCTCAAGGTTATCAATGGTTTTTCAAATGGGAACATGTTTTTTTTTTTTCAATTAAAACGTTGTAGCTGATATTCAGACGAATCCGATGACCTGTGATATCATGACCTTGAAGTGATTTTTCACCAAAACATTTTGCGTTTGTTTGAGTTTTGTTTGGGATTTTTGGGTTTGTTTTCGTCACTCTAAAGGCAACGGAGTTATTTGGGGTGGTCACGTTAAATGGTCTACCCACGTATATGTACAGAGTATTTTTAAAACATTTCAAAATTCAATTTCGAATAGTTGTCAAAAATAAAAATAATATTCAGAAATTATTTTTTTTAAATATATCGAAACCTACAGAAATATCGGCCTCTCCGTTACGTAATACAATAGAAAACCGAAAGAACACCCTAACCCCCTTGGATAGTCTTTCACCACCTTTGCGCCTGCGTTCTCAGCAGCTTTACGAGATCGCCAGCGCGCGCGGATGTGGTGATTAAAACGATACTTCCGGTTGCCGTTATCGAGACCGGGACACGTAAGGAAGAGAGAGAGAGAGAGAGAGAGAGAGAGAGAGAGAGAGAGAGAGAGAGTGTGTGTGTGTGTGTGTGTGTGTGAGAGAGAGAGAGAGAGAGAGAGAGAGAGAGAGAGAGAGAGAGAGAGAGAGAGAGAGAGAGAGAGAGAGAGAGAGAGAGGATTCCAGATCGTATCGCGAGCTCTCGATCACTGTCAGTCTTCGCTGGTATAAAACGACTACTTAGGCCAACCGAGACACGTTGTACACGTAGTGGACTAAAGCGGAACAACTGTTAGAATATAAGGGGGACCTCCTGTGGTCTTTGTCTATCTTGTACCCGCAAGTTTCCGAGATTTATGTGAGGATCTACAACGGCCCATTTTGTTTGAAATTTTAAGTCGAGACAAAAGTTTGGTAATCTCGCCTAATAAGTAACAGACTTGGAGTAATGTTCAGAGTAGTATTGAACTACCATTATAATATAATTATGATAACATCACAATTTCATCATAATAAATGAACGAATAAACCATCGTAAATTAATAAATAATAATAAGGGTAAAACGAAGCTTCATTACGTATTTTTTGTCATTACCTACTAGTTTTTTTTGCTCACCAGGTGAATTACCACCTGGCCTGAAGTTTGCATCGTTATTTTTCTATTCAATATTCTCCAATTAAATATACTGCACAGTTAGGATTCCGTCGCAGAAAAGGGATTGTAAAATCAAATTAAGGGTTTTAGAACAACGGAATAGGCCACCATGGGGGGCGTGGTGGTTGAAAAAAATTGGTTGTTGTTCCGAAAAGCCCATACCTCTAAATAATTTGGAATTTCGTGTACCCATGTATTTTGACTCGCTGATTACGAATATCATGCTGAAAATACCCGCAAGTTTGATTTTCAAGGTCAACACTCACGAAAACTGATTTTTTAACAGTTTTTCTGTTTTATTTTAGTACATATTCATTTTAGAGAAAAATGTTTCTCATAAAAGTTATAGCCTATGAAAATATTGATCTTCGATGTTCCATATAGTTTTAATCTAAAACCATTCCGTTTCGAGAAAAATGGGATAATGGTCCAATAAGTTGGGGAAGGTTCGAGTTTAAGTCAAGTTGGAGTCTTTAAAGTGCATGTTTTTGTTGCTTTTTTGTTTTTTTTTTCATTTATTTGAGTTTCTTTTTGTATTATATACTTTTTTTGCATTCTTTGTGATTCAGCCAATTTTAAAGTGCATGTTTTTCTGCTTTTTTTGTTTATGATTTTTGAAAACAAACAAATTGGTTTCCTTTATTTTCTTTTTGCATTATATACTATTTTTGCATTTTTTGTTTGGGTTGTTTAGGTTTGGTTTTTGTGTTGGGCTTGCTTGGGCTTTTCATTTAATTTTGTTTTTTTTACTTTGGGTTGTTTGGGCTTTGTTGTTTAGATTTGTGTTTGGATTTCTTTGTTTGTTTTGTTTCAGTTTGAATTTGGTTTTTGTCTTTGGGTTTGTGTGGGCTAATGGACATTATCTACATTATTGCTGTTACCGATCCATTACTATAGATAAGTAGATAATATCGAAGCTAAGGAATTTTAACTTATTGGACCATTATCCCATTTTTCTCGAAATGGAATGGTGTTAGACAAAAATTGTATAGAACATAAAAGATCAATATTTTCATAGGCTACAACTTTTATAGGAAACATTTGTCTCTAAAATGAATATTTACTAAAATAAAACAGAAAAACTGTTTAAAAAATCAGTTTTCGTGAGTGTTGACCTCGAAAATACGATATTCGTGATCAGCGAGTCAAAATACATTGGTACACGAAATTCCAATTTGATCAGAAATATGGGCTTTTCGGAACTTTATCCAACAAATCTTGTCTCTCACGGTTCTGAAATAGCAATTTTTTTATTTGCGTTCTACAACCATTGCCCCGATGTCCATACATACATACATACATACATACATACATACATACATACATACATACATACATACATACATACATACATACATACATACATACATACATACATACATACATACATACATACATACATACATACATACATACATACATACATACATACATACATACATACATATATATATATATATATATATATATATATATATATATATATATGCGTGCGCGCGCATGTGTGTGGGTAGGTTTAGGCTGGCTAATCGTCACCACGCCATTTAATCTGTTTACGGGGTTATAATCCACACGAGACAATTTTGCAACGTTTTCCACTCTGCTGCATACCCTATACACATACACATTATATATACATATATATAACATTATCGTCGTCTATTGCAGAGTGCATTAAATGGGCGTGTGCCATTCCGCGTGTATAGAAGACCCTATAATGTTTTGGACACGTATAAACCGTATACTCTAGCATACTCGCCGATGTGTGTGTCTGTGTGCGTGTGTGTGTGTATATATATATATAGGCACACATGGCTTTGGGTCTGGTATATTATAGCACTCGTTCACGCGTTATATACTTACGCGCTCAGATAGAATGCGTTAGGGGTTGTTCGAGCATTGTGTGTGTGCGCGCGCGCGCGTGTGTGTGTTTGTATATGTGTATTACACGCGCGCGCACACACACACACACACACACACGTATAGGGTGGTCCGAAAAGCAACGCCCGAAAGCAAAATGTGAAGGCCCCTTTTCGAGGGAAAAATAGGAAAAAAATCGTTTTCCGAGTTTTCCTGTACCTAGTTTTTTCTTAATTCTCTCTTTCGTCTATGTACTTTCTTATTAGAAACTTGAAAGAGCAATCGAGAGTCTCTTAGTAAACTAGTAAAATTGAGTCTCAATCGCTCTTTTAAGCTTGTAAGAGAATAGCACTTACACACAAAAGATAATGGAGAGAAAACTAAATTACGGGAAAACTCGAAAGAAGCATTTTTACTAGTACAAGCACTTTACTAATATAAGTATTTGATTGACGAGAATACTAGAATTCTCACCAGTGTTTTTTTTAACATCTGAACTTTAGTGACTGATCCTCTGAAAAGGTTTTTTTCTTAACATTTGATAAAAATCTAAGGCATCAACGTTAGTATTCAGTTGGCCATTTATTTATTGCTCAACAGTGCCTTTCGTGAGGATAAAACGAGTATAAAAAGTGGCGAGAAAAGTACATATATGAAAGAGAAGAATAAAAAAAGCTTTTTTTTTCTCGATAAGGGGGAAAAGATCGTAGAGCCTAGATGAGGGTGATTCGGATAGGTATTGATACGAGGCGTCTAGATTTATCTTTTGGATGCCACTTTTCGGGGCACCCTATTTATATACATATAATACGGAACAACCACGACGATACAATACAATACACGGCAGGACGAAAGTACCGTATCGCGCGCAACCACTATAAGCGGTGGTGGCCGCTCGCTGGTCAAACGGGGGTGGCGGAAGAGAGCAGCAGCAGCATTGCCGCTGCAGCGGCGGACGAGTGTCGAGCCTCATTAGACAGCACACGCGGGAACCCGGACTCCCCCGTAATCTATATATTTTGCTTGTACGGTGCAGAGAGAGAGATAGAGCGAGGGCTGGGGTGGGAGAGAGAGAGAGAGAGAGAGAGAGAGAGAGAGAGAGAGAGAGAGAGAGAGAGAGAGGGAGGGAGGGAGAAGCTAAGGAAGGGTACGGGGTCACATGGGACTCCGGAGGACAACCACAGCTCGCTGTCCACTCGTCTGTACCTTGCACACGCGTATATTTCCCACGCGTACACCCTCGCATGCCAACACCCTCTGTTTGTGTGGGTATGTATATATATATATGCGCGCGCGCGCACACACACACACACACACACACTTGCGCGAGCCTTCCACAGAATTATGATTCGGCCGTGTGTCTGCAGCAATATTTATGTATTTGAGGCTAGATCCTGTAAGACCGAATCGGCATTCGGTTTTGGACCGATTTTTGTGACATTATCTTTCTTGGTGTCCGATGCAGTATCGTTTGCCAACTCGTTGGAAAAGGAAACAAAAAGGGTCTGAAGTTTGTATTATTGGACTGCAAGTTTGTTTTTAAATTTTATGTTTTCAAAATCTCGGGAAGTACCCGATGAAATAATACTCAATTATAGTTGGTTTGAAAAGGTGACGGGTCAGGCTATGAGAATATGCAACAAAAAATGAGGCTTTCCATGGAACGTTTTGACGTTGACCTCTACATACCCTTTGCAGCTTGTTCCAAGGTTAAACTCAGGGCCTAGTAATTTCCGCCTGCCACAACCAAACAACTTTTGTTCGAGACATTGTTCGTTCCAATGCGTATTCGATGAGATAGCGGCTGGCCGACACTTGAAACGGGACACCCTGTATACCCCCGCACGATCGTTTGTTTTTCGTATAAAATACTTGTTTTTTTCCCTTCCCGAATTCGGGTTTTTTTTTCGTTTTAATTAGAGACGATTTGTAACGCTTTTCCAACGCGCGTCCGCATTCATGGAGCACGTAGAGCGAGAACCGAGAGACGTTTCTCGTGTATACGAAAGCAACAGTTCATTTGTCGACTCGACGAGAAAGAAAGAGAGAGAGGGAGAGAGAGAGAGAGAGAGAGAGAGAGAGAGAGAGAGAGAGAGAGAGAGAGAGAGAGAGAAAGCGAGTGTTAAACGTGCGTTTATGTGCGCGTTCGCAGCCGCCAACGGGGACCAGGAGTGCACAGCATCGTTAATCACGACGAATTCGTCGTGATTAATTATGCTCTTCGCTCGATTAGCTTTCTCGTAATATCGTACGGTTTCTACAACGCGCGAGCAGCGCGACAGAAAGAGAGCGAGAGGAGGGTGAAAATTTGTATTTCACTTTTACCATCGCTGTCACTTGCCCTTCGTCGTTTCATCAGAAGCCGTATTCGCGTTTGGTTTGGTTCGGAATGGTTTAGCGTTGTGGGGTTTTTGTTTGGGGCTGCTTAAGTTCGTTTGGGGTTGTTTAGGATTAGCTTAGGTTGTTCGGGGGTTAGCTTAGTTTTTAGGGGTTATCTTAGGATTAGGTTGGGTTTGGGTTTAGCTTGGGTTGTTTGGGGTTAGTTTGGTTTGCTTAGAGCTGTTTGGGTTTATCGTAGATCGTTTGGAACTGCATTAATTGTTTGGGTTTGGTTAGTTGTTTCGATTGTCGGGCGTTATTTCGGTTTCGTGTAAGTTGTTTGGAGCTGTATGGGGTTAGCTTAAGTTGTTGGAGGCTGTCTAGGACTAGCCTTGGTTATTTGGAGTTGGCCTGGGTGTTTTAGGCTTAGCTTAGGTGGTTTAGGCTTAGTTTAGGTTGATTGGGGTTAGCTTCGATTGTGTGGGGTCAGCGTAGGTTGTTCCAAGACTGCTCGGCTCTGTTTGGGGCTGCTGAGATTGTTTGGTTTGCCTCGAGTTTGTTTGGGTTTTCTTACGTTGTTTCCGATGTTGCAGATTGCTTGGTTTGTGTTTGAGTTGTGAGGTTGTTGGGGATTGTTTGGGTTTGTTTGGAGTCGTTAGGGCTTCCTTTGGGCGGTTTTCGTTTGCTGTTTGGGTCATTTGGGGGTACCTTTGGGTTCCGAGGCTCGATAAGAAAAACCGAATGAAAGCCGTAGACTTTCTGCGTTTCGCGGCTTTGATTCAATTTTTTTCCGTTCTCGTGATCGTTAGGGATTCACGATTCATGGCTAGTAGCACTCCCCGTTTATCTTCCTTTCGGGGTAATACCATCCGATTATCCGGGATATTTAAGCTCGGTCGCAAGAGAGCAAAAAAGGAGAAAAACGCAATGAAAAAAAAAACGAAAAGAACGAGCGGAAAGCTGGGAAAGATCTTGGTAAAGCGCAGCGAGAGGATATTGTACAAAAGGAGGGAGCTGTTGTCAGAGGGGTTGTAGCTTCGCCGAGAGAGCGCGCGCAGGAGAAGCACTCGCTACGAAATCTCTTCTAGGTTCCTCGCCGTTAATTCTCTTCTCGTGACACAAGACCGTGCGAGGATGTACAGTTATTGGACATACCTCGGTGGCACCGCCGCGGCGGTCACCGTCCTATTATGATTACGTCAAATGAAATAAAAATATTTTTCCTACTCTTTCAAATCTCGGCCTACGCGGACTCTTTTCTATTGGCAGCAATTTATCGATTTGATTCGAATAATTTATTACTGCGAAGTTGACAGGCGATATTCGTGTAATTGTTTTTTCAAGTTTTGACATAGTCGTCTTTTTTGATTTTCCATTTTCTAAGTTTGCCATTGCAAGTTTGTTTGGGTTATTTTTATTTGGACGAGGAAAAAGTTTGCTTCTTTGCATTTGAAATTGAAAGTTAAAAAATGTTTTATCTGGCATTGACGGATGCACAGAGTCAATTAATGAAAAAAGAAGCGAGAGCATTCGGCCTCGGCTACTGTCCGGAAAATTGCCAATAATTGTACGATCCGAGCAGAGCCTCGTCCATGCAACCCCCCACCGCTGCAGCCCTTGTTCGCCCGCGCGCATTTTCCCTTCGAACACGACCCCGCTGTCACTTTGTACCTGAGTCACGTACCTCTTCGTATTGACAAGGCAACCAGCATACATAGGCTATCCTCGATGCTAACCCACCCCTCTGCTCCTTTCACCCTCTCCTCTTTGGCATACCCAGAACTACCTCCTCACTCTTGTAATTTCAGCTTCCCTTCTGTGCCTTTCGTCCTTCTCACTCTCGCCCACGCGCTTTCACCTTCATACGATTTCTTCCTCTTCATCTCTGCATCATTCTTTCTATATATTTATATATAATGGAATATCAACTTATTTTAAGAATTATTTCATCCAACGACTTAAACACATGCGAAATAATCAAGTACTTCGTTTTTCATCTAAATATGTCCGAATTGACCCGAATGCTCTCTCTCTCTCTCTCTCTCTCTCTCTCTCTCTCTCTCTCTCTCTCTCTCTCTCTCTCTCTCTCTCTCCACACGCGCGCGCGCGCACACACAATGTTTTCGAAATATGAGATTGAAGTTTGCATTGTTGGAATGCACTGAACACTGAACTCTTTCTTCTGAAATTTCTGTTGGCAGATATTAGCTACGAAAATCAGTAAAATATTCTTTAGGGTTTTTACTCGGAGATCTAACATTTGTTGATCGGTGAACAAATATTTTGTGTGTTGATTAAAAAGCAAGGAGACAAAAAAACGAATTTTCGTTGCGGTCCAACGATGCAAACTCTTCGCAACGCCCTCGAAATTGGAAAAATATTTTTTTCAGTCGTTTAAAGGCGATCGAAGTTGATTTGAGTTGTTACAAACTTTTGATCTAAACTTTTCCACTTTCCGATTCCGGGGCACTTTGTTATTTAAGGAAAAACCTTATTTCGAGGAATTGGAACAGAGAAAATAGAAACAAGTACTCGAACTACCCCTTCAAAAACTAAGAAATTCCTGCTTCGAAGCGCTTTTTTAAGAACTATTCTACAGTTTTTTTGCTCGAGTCTGTCGATCCTTCAATCTTAAGGATGTTGAGTCCCAAATCGCAAATAATAATAAAATTCTGAAAATTTTGTATAAAGTATTTCAGAGGTCGTGTAAAAATTTCACGACAATTAGGAAGCTCGTTATTGAACAATTAACATTCACATATTAAATGTTGTCTTATGGAAACTGATGTAACTTTGCGAAAAGTTTTGCTTTCGACCTCTCAATTTTGTAATATCTACAATATACTGAAAGCAACGGAAACAAAACGAAGTTTATTAATACATTTTTTTTTCTTTTAAAAATTGTTCTTAACAAAATGTTAATTTTTTAATAACGAGCTTCCTAATCGTCGTGAAATTTTAACACGACCTCTTAAATACTTGATCCAAAAACATACCAAATTTTCCGAATTTTCTTATCATTTTTTATTTCAACCCCTAAGGAGGTTGAAGTAATGATGATAGAATACTGAAAATTTGGTATGTTTTTACATGAAGTATTCAGGAGGTCGTGTAAAAATTTCATGACGATTAAGAAGCTATTTATTGAGCAATTTACATTAACATGTTTCATAGGGACTCAACATCCTTAAAAACTGGTTTCTATGAATACATAATAATATATATTTTTTTAACCATCAATAAATTATTTTCAAAGACGTAAACAAATTTATTTGTGTATATATATATATATAAAATAGATCGTGAATGTTTTGTTCATTTTTTATTGATTTTTAAAAGCCGTCCGAAATTAATAAAAAAACAACTAACTTTAAAAATACATTTTCAAAGACTTCACAAATAATAATACCGATAAAAAAGATTTTCAATAACTTTCACAAATCACTAATAAAAATATCTATATTGGTAAATATTTAGTTTTTTGAAAAATTTCTTATGCACATGAATGATGTACCGATACATTGTTGAAGGCCGAACCGCCCCACCTTTCAGGGCACGATTACCTTTTCATTTTCTTTTTTCTCTTCTCATCGAGCGCTCAAGAGGGACGAAGTAAATTTCCAAAAGAGGGTATTTCCGCGCGGCCGTCTATTTAGTGAATAATGCCGAGCTGAATGGGTATATGATCAATCCTTTAACCCTTCCGGATCCTGGTGGAGAAGGAAGGTGAAAAATATAGGCTAAAACCTGCGTCCATTCAATGCCGCGGGAGGCGGGGGAGGAGGGATGTTTTCGTAGCCGGTCTCATTATATATATATATATAATTTATTTATAATATTCCTTCTTATGCCCTTTAGAGATTTTACAATCCCATCCCTTCATTAAATAATGCAAATACGGAATGTGACAATTTCTTGACAGTTTATTCGTTTATTTATCATGCTTCTATTTTTTATTTTTCGCAGGATACCGTAAACTGACGCGCAGTTATGTCACAACGATGAGCTTGCAGGCTCAGCGACAGGCGAGGTATTCGCCCCAGGACACCGTCAAAGTGAGTAGAAAAAAAAACAACAATATTCATTGCACTCGTTTAACTATATTTCGCATTTGACAAAATATCGAGGCTGTTCGCAAGGAGAAGGCCAATTTTTATTCGTATTGATCGATAGGCGAATGAAAATATATAAGTTTGCAAATAGATTTATTCACGCGTGATTTTTTTTTGGCCTTCGGGTTTTCAGGCTTTCAGGAGGGAAGCAATAAACATTTTAAAAAAAAAACGAGATAGAACATCGAACGAGCCTATTTCGTTTGCAAAGTATTTGTATTCGTTCACTTCTCGTCTCGATCGGTTCAATGAACTTGATCAGTTTCTTGATACGTATTTGTATTTTTTTCTCTTCAATTTGCCGTTTTTTTTCTACTAAATCCACCAGACGACGTTCGAATTGCATTCCTTTCGCGAAAGTATAACGCAATTTGATCTCCCCCCCCCCCCCCCCCCCCGTTCGGTGGGAATTGTGTGTGTGTGTGTGTGTGGGCGGGCGGGTGGGTGGGTGTGGGTACGTGATCACTGCACACATACATACACACTCGTGCGCGCGAGGAGAATTTTCATTCGTTGAATCGCACGTATACAGGGGGGGCAGTGTTTCATCGTAGCGAGACGGAAACTGAGGGGCAGTGATCTGGAGAGGGATGATTCGTACGTGTCTGACGCTACGCGATCTTGTATCACTGCCGCGTGATCTATATATAAATATAAGGGTGATGCGAAACAAAAATCGATAGTTTTTTCTTTGGGGTCATAGCAAAAAATGTGTTGGTGTACGATGGAAAGGAAAACAACAACGCTTCCGCGTAAAACGAGCTATGCAGCTCAATTAAGGCCTCATATACGCGATTACGCCGATTTTCGGAGGTACTTTTCTAGACGCGGTTAAAAAAAATGACGCATATATTGACAACATTTTTCTTATAGATCATTTATGCACATGGTTGAGTATATGTAAAAAAAAAAAATCAGCAACATTAACAAATGGCGGAGATATAATAAAACAATGTATTTTTTTGCACGCACGTTGATGGTGAAAGTTCTTGGCATCGGGTGTCTGAAAAGAAATTAATAATGAATGTATCTTTAGTATGAACCGACAATATTACTTTTTTTTTAATTATAATAAAAATTCGAAACTTAATATTTTTTACTGAATTTTCTGTCGGTAGTTAAAAAAAAAAAAATTTTTGTCTGAAGTTTTTGCTTCTGTGGTTCCCACGATAGGTGATGATGCTGCGAATATGTTGTGAAAATTTCAAAGCGATCTAAACCTTCGTTCAAGAGTTAGAACTTTCACAGGGTTGAAAAAAGCGAATCGTAGAAAAATGGCTTTGAAGTTGGTGGTCGGGCGCGCCACGCGGTATCTATTTTACGCTCTGAATGCTGTAACTATAACAATTTTTGAAATTTTTCGACTCTGCAAAGCTTAAAATATTCCTAACCGTTCAGGCTAATGGAATTAAAAATGGTTTAAAAATGAAAAATTTTGAAATTTTTCGCGTATATAAGGCCTAAAATTAAAAAGGGCAAGGGCATTCCATATAATTGCGTTTGGCTTGAAGCAATTGTTTCTCGCGTTCCAAATGAAAAGGATTGTCGCAAAGTTCATACTACGTATTATTGTCGCGCGCGCTCCCGTGTGCATTTTTGCTGCTTAGAATGATAAGTAAAATTTGTTTGCATGTTCGAAAGTCAATTGATACGATTTTCGTCGGAGAAAATGTGTTTATGGATTTTTTGGTTCGATTGTAACGAAAAGGTTTGGACCGCGGAGCGCTCAGCGTGCAGCTGATGGCGCGCTTGAGACCTCGTTTTTGCTCTTTGGGGCAGTAAAAAAATGGTTTTCGCCTCTGCCGATGAGGGTAATCGCGCGTGGTAATATCTGTTAACATATTTTCCATTTTTTTGAATTATTTACCTTCGTAAAAATGGCGTCAGTCGAGATTAAGAGCTATAAGCTACTGGGTTCGTTTCGCGCGACATATTTTGTTTGATCATTTATCATTTTTTGTTGGGACAAAAAAGATTCTTGCACCCAGATTCTCTCTCCCTTGCTACCGCATTCCCCGAGGAGGCGGGCGCGCCCATGCAAAGGGTTTTCAGAGTTTCCAGGGTACAATTTTCCACGCGGATGATTTCTCCGCATGGGTGCTATTACGCCGATGCGGCGCCTTTTTTCGCTTCCTCTCCTCCTCCTCCTCCTCCTCCTCCTCCTCCTCCTCCTCCTCCTCCACCACGCTGGCCACGTCGCACTGTCTTAATTAATTTCGCGTGACGCGCGCGCCGCGCACGTGTCTCTCCCCCGGACCTGTAGCGTTTTGCGGCGACCTCTCGCTCCGTTAGCATATGCAGATTCGCGTCGCCGCCTGTACGTATACCTCTTCATACGAGTGGGCAACGAGTCCTTCGTTAATACAGTATAAACCCTACGTTCGTATGGTCTGTTTTTTCTCAGTTTCTCGACACGCGCTCGAGCGCAAACGTCGGGAGTTATTTTTCTTCTCATGATGATGATGATGATGGTGTGTATATATATATGAGATTTTTTATAAAGTATCCGAAGGACCAACAATCTCAACCGCGATTTAATTTCAATGTTTCTTTTCCTTTTTCGTATGCAGAAGATCACGTATCGCTAAAGACGATCGTGTTTATTCGACGATTCGATGATTTTTGGCCGTTTATTGAACTCCGCCCTGGTCAGAGCACAAAGGACACGTATCTGAATCATTTGGAGTTTCGAATTGCGAATTCGAGGGATCGAGAGAGAGAGAGAGAGAGAGAGAGAGAGGGAGAGAGGGAGAGGGAGAGAGAGAGAGAGAGAGAGAGTCGGCCAGCTGAATCAGCGGTAATCACGTACGAAGAGTACGATGGCTCACAGACGTGAGAGGCCGGTGATCCCTGTTATATATATATACGAGTATGTAATACACCGATAATTTATTTCACCAATTGGGATATTGAAAAAACTAAGTATTGTAATAAATTCCAAGCTAGAAAAAATGGGAAAAACACGTTTTTTTTTTCATTTTCTTTTCGATATTTTTTTATTTTACATCCATTGCACATTTTTTTAGTGACTTCTTTGGTTCTTTGGTCAATACGCTTTTTTTTCATTTACTTCTGGTTTTAAATTTCTTTTCTTGTATTCTTTTGACGTCGTTGAAATAAATGATCGATCATACGTGCTTTTTTACTAATCGAACCGATGGAAATGCAGATTTAAATTGTAAAAAAATCATAATGATCACCGCGATTAAGTAAACTGTCGAATTTACAAAATAAATATCAAATATTCGCGGTACTGATTGCGTAAAATATACTGAGTACCTTAAAAAAAGTGAGATTAGACTGGTAATCACTGATTTGAACGATAAAATTCTTCAACAAGCAAATGTTAAAAATGAGTTTAAATTTTATTGAAATTTCGTATTGTCTTCTGAAAAATGTGGTGTGAGTTTAAATTAAAAACTGCAGTGTACACCTTGCAAATTCTATGGTAGCTCGGTATTATTTAATACGTACAGATCTAATTTTTACAGAGAGAATTGTCATTTTTTAACACATCGGGCAAAGCATATTTGGATAACGGCTTGTTGAATACTAATACGGATATTTGAATTTATTAGTTTGATTACGTGAAAAAAATGTCAAAGCGCTCAGTAGAAGTTACAGCCGACATTGCGCGGTACACCGCGTGTACCTCGAATTTTTACAATGTGCACTGTAAACGCGTGGACGCGTTAGCCGCCACGAACGTGCAGGTTACGTCTACGTAAGCGCTGCACGACTCGCAGTGTGTACCCTACATTTTTACAATGTGTTTTGCGCCTAAATCAACAAAGAAAAATTCTATCGCGTGGTCGCCCTCAGTCTTGACATCATCTACTGAGTGCTCTTTTGGGTCTCGTGGCGTAAAGTTCTGGGCAGTGTCTCCGAGAAACGACAATTATTTATATTCAATGTGAAAACGGACACACACACACACACACACACACACACACACACACACACACACACACACACACACACACACACACACACACACACACACACACACACACACACACACACACACACACACACACACACACACACACACACACACACACACACACACACACACACACACGCACACAGTGAACAAGAATAAACTGTTAGTGAAGAAAAAGTGCCGTGAAAGATTTGTTGCTGTTGAAAAGAGGACGAAAAAACGAAGTGGGTATTGTAATTGTACTTTTCCATCTCGCTTTCGCGTATACATTTTGTCTTGTGCGACTTTTGTCTTTTATACAATGCCCGTACACGTTGATTTATTGGAACTTTGCGATTAGTTTAACAGGCTTGTTTATTTATTTGATAACGATCATACATTCAGATCTATCACCCTATGTTAATATTGTTTTTTTTGAGATTCTGAGAGCGGGACACAAGGCGAAGAAGGAATAATAGAATGCTAGATAAAGCACATGGGGATTTCCCCCCATTCTATTTCACAGTTTAAAAATTTGTCAATGAAGTCGTTCATTTTATAACATTTTTCAATGTTAAAATTTGTGGGTCCGCTCGTTTACTCTTAACAGTTTCACATAGTAAAAATTCGTGAGTCGGTCCATCTACTGTTTACAGTTTCACATTGTAAATATTCGTGAATCGGTTCATCTACTGTTTACAGTTTCACATTGTAAAAATTTGTGAGTCGGTTCATCTACTGTTCAGAGGTCCACATTATAAAAAGTCGTGAGTTCACAGTTTGACACTGCGAAAATTTGTCGATCGCTTAGCATAAACTCAATAGTCCTACAGTTCTTTGTGTGAAACGTGGCGTGCACTTTTTAGAGTTTTACGTAGCAAATACCGAAGATTTTGTACCGAGAGGCGCTATTGATGTGAGACACAGCCCATTTTGATGGGATTTCCATAAAAATTTACAGGATTTTTTTTTCCGTGTGTGTATATATATATTTTTTCAATTCTTGGCAAGCTCGCGTGACTCGCTATCACTTTCCAACCTTCGTGTTCTCAATCACCCGATCTCTCTCTCTCTCTCTCTCTCTCTCTCTCTCTCTCTCTCTCTCTCTCTCTCTCTCTCTCGCTCGCTGTCTTTCGCTCCGCACGTACTGATTCTCCTGTGATGGTTCTCGCATACAGTTGAATGTATATAGATAGAAGAAATCGTGACACGTCAAACTCGTCCCCGAAACCGCCGTTAACTTCTTAATGCTCCCGGGCGATTAAGTAATTCCAGTTAAAATTCCCTCAGGAGCATGTACGTAACGTTTATTATTGGCCTCTCCGAATTCCCGTCTCGTATAATCTCCTACCCGCGCCCACACACATACACATGTATACTACATATATTTGCATTACGCGTATACTGTTTGTTGGGGATCATGTAAGGGCATGACGTAATATTCTTTATTGATTTTTGTTTCGTTATTATCTTCTCTTTTGGTGAGGCATGAGTAGCCGGACGAATGAGAATCGTGGTATGTTATTGTTGTTGATATTTTCGTTTCGAAATACACTTGATTTCGAAATTCGGATGTTCCGTAGGTCTTTTTGCCTGCATTTCAATTTCGAATTTCGAATGTTCGTATTTTTTTTTTTCATTTCGAATTTTATATTCACACATGTCCCAACTTTAGCCATTTCTCTCTCCCTCCCTCGTTTTGCGTCACTCATTTAGTTTAAAAAGAAGAAAAGATAAGGGGTTTGCTCGTTGGTACGGTCTGATATCTCATACCGCGCCGGCTCCCCATTTTACAGTATGTATATATATTAACGAATGAATATACTGGCGCGATGACACCCAGAGGGAAAGCCCTCGCACTTTAGCGCGGCCTCCACCCCTCTCGCTCTCAGTCCTGACCGTAAGGGGGCGCCTGATAATTAAAGATACAACAACGCCTCCGTGGGTCTCTCGGTGGTGGGGCTTGCGCGCGTTGTTGGTGAACGCACCAGCGATTCGAAATGTCGGATGGAACGGGTCGGGACGGCAACCTATCTGGGCGAAGCCAATGCCAGAGGGCACATCCCGAGCCTAGTCCCTTAACCCCGAAAGGTTACGCGTATTCGAGACATGTTTTTTCTTTTGCTTCGCTATGGTGCGGAAGGCGCGAGTGTCGAATTGGTTTTTGCGCCCGTGAGGCGGCACAACCATCCGCAAGAGAATCGGTGTATGCGGACAGATCCGGATATAGCGCGCAACTGAACCTACGAAACCTCCGCGGTGGGCCTGATCGAGCGTTCTCGCAGAACCTACTGGCCCCTCCTTTAAGCCTACTGTAGGTCCACCGTATACCCTCCGGACTCTCCATTCAGCCCCCGAGTCGACATTTTCGACGAGCAAAATGAAGGCTTCTTTTCCCGTGCAGCAGCATGTACACGCATAAAATATATTCAATAAGTTCAAAATAAAATGAATCCCTTAATTGAGGGTTTTACACAACGATTTTTCATCACGTAATTCGTCATCCCCTAGCCTATTGATATGATTTTTTTCAAGAAAATATTTCACCTACCTATGTGAGATTCGAACCTAGTACCTTCTTATTCATAGCTACGAACGCTGCGCTGCCCCTATGCTACCGAGTGCTTATAACATTTTAGTCGCAGATATGGCATAGGAGAACAAATGAATACCTATAATTGTTTGTTGTATCACATGATGAACTATATCAATTAGTTAAAATCATTGTGATAATTACAGTTTTATCGAATAACATACTATAGATTTTTCAAATATACCCTATATATATGTATGTATGTATGTATATATATAATTTCTCTCTCCCTCCCTCCCTCCCTCCCCCCCCTCTCTCTCTCCTCTCTCTCTATCCCCATCCCCCTTTGACATGACTGTTGCAACAAGGACGGACCATTCGTTCAATCAAATAAAAAGTTGTTTGGCTTTACGAAAATTGTATTTAATTGAAATTTTAAAAACTGACTAGACCCATCTAGCGAATTTAACTAAATTGTTTTTTGAACAGATCTAACGAAATCACAAATGTATGGGGATGAAATAAAATATTTAATTATTGGACGTTATTAAATTTTGATTCGAATTAATCAGTTATTTGAATATATTGAAATAAATAATCAAAATAATGGAATGCAATAGGAAAAATTTAGTTCTACGAAGAATCTAGTTAAATAAAGGAAAATCAAATAAACGCGGTTAGTTAAAATAAATATAGTTTTTCTGTCAGTGTAGGCGCACTGTAAATGCTCTGGCCCCTCCATCTATAGATGAAGGGTTTATCTATGTCGTCCATAAACGTTAGGGTGTTATTATTAACACCCCAACGTTTTATGTAGATATCAACATTATATGTTATTTAGATATACACTGCCAGCCAAAAGTTTTCGGACACTTGACATAACTGGAAAACTGGTGAGCACTGGATAATTGCCCTATAATGTTAGAGTAAAGTACAATTAAGTATTAAATAAATCATTTAGTATTTTACGAAGATACCATAGAGCTCTATGTAATTAATTATTCTAACATAATTTTGCAATTATCCGAAGTGATTGAGAGTTTTACAATTATCTGAAGCGTCCGAAAATGTTTTACCAGTAATGTATGTTCGAATATATTAATCCAACCACATATTTCAAGTATAATATATGTACATATAGTATTATATAATATATACTGCCGCTCAAAAGTTTCGATACACCAGTCGATATTTCCTGCCGTACTGAAAGTTACATGGCTTCGTCAAAAACAACGATGACCAAATTTACCGAATGGCGCTTTGGAGGCAACAAATTCAGCTTTATTTTGCTGTTTCGATATATTTTTTTAATGATTTTTTTTTCACCCCGGTACGCATTTTCGTACGTGACTGTTTTTCGGCTTTTTTCGACCATCGAGAATTGAGAATTATGGGAAATTTTTTTGTCATGTATATCCATGATAAACTGGAACGAGGTAGCAGGAGCTCCATTTTCATTTTTTGAAAAGTTTCGTACAATTCTTTTTCGCAAAGTTATTTCATTTTTGGCTAAACAAAGACATTCTGGAAAATTCAATGTAACTCAGAACTATAGGGTTTAAGAGGAAATATCAAATACGTAAAAAAGTAGCGTAAGTTTATACTGGATAGCCTAGAAGTTTTCAAGACTTTTCCAGTAGATTTTTTTTCTCACCTTTCAACACTTGTGACGTCCATAAATTCGATGAAATTGGAGTAAGACTGCATATGCGAGGATTCTTTTATGAATCGCCTATAAAATAATAATAAACCCATATTGAGCAAATTAGATTGTTTTCGCATATTAATATTCCACTAATAATTTGATAAGGTGACGATGTATTTTTATTAATTGTGTAGTATTTATTCATCATCTGATAATGCATATGTACCTGTACCATTCTTCGCGGAATCAGGGAAAACATATTTTTTTCGTCATCGAGCGGGTTACCGAACCGACCACAATAGTGTGACGATTAAGCAGATATCGAATTTGGGCGAAAAGTAGGTTAGGTGCGGTCGAGGCAACGAAATTGAGATGAAAAGCAGATTGAGGAGGCCTATGTTCTGCACGGGTCACTGAAACTGGGCGTCGAAAGAAGGTTTGGGAGGTCTAACAGAGGCTACACTGGACCAAGAGGAGGTCTCTTCATGGCACTGAACCCTACAAAAATAGGGTTTGGTAGGTCCAACGGAGGCTGGCGGCTCGCGCATAACAAAAGAAATGGGATACTGCAAGGTTTCAAAGGAGGCTAAACGTTTTGACTCGGGGAATCCAAACAAAGAAACGAAACCAAACAATCGAACGAACCCGACCCAACAAACCCAAACAAACTTACGAAACCAAATGAACAAAGAAGCAAAAAACCATCCAATAAATCCAGTCAACCAAAGAAGCAAATGAGACTGACATTTGCGAATAATACCTTATTCGATTTAAATACAAATCACACGCAAACACATTATACTTGGTAAAGTTTTAAGGATCCTGGATAGGATCGTGGTTTTCATTTTTTTCCTCCGCTCAGTCGGCCCGTCGAACAACGCGCAGAACTAAATTATTATTTCATAAGAATGTTAATTCCTGGCACCGAGTGCGGAACCCAAGAGTGTCAGGGAGAAACGGCGCGCGGACTTGCTTCCTTCCATCGTTTCGTGAGAGCACGAGCACACCCCTCTCGGGAGCAGCGTTCTCTCGTGCCGCGCTCGCCGTTGAGAAATTCGGCGTGACGCGCTTGAAGATTGGAAAAGCAGTCGGTGGAAGTACGAGCATATATGTGTGGGGGGGGGGGGGGGGGGGTGTTTGTGTGTGTGTGTGCGCGCGTGTGTGTACGCGTGTCTGTGGGGAGGGGCAGAGGGTGGTTTCGATGAGATAACGTCAAAGACGCGTACTTACGTGGTCAGGACGCGGGCCATCGATTAACGATTTTCGTATCGATTCCTTCCATTTCTCTTGCCTATCCCGGACAGATTTATCGCGGGATTGACTCTCTCCATATACCTTCGTCCGCGTCGCGCGCTCAAGGGCCTGGTGTGCGGCGAAGAGATGAGAACTACGGAGAGCACCACCTTACCTTCCGTCTCGAAACATACGTACGTGTGACGTCATCTCGGTGGGTGGGGATGTAATTAGGAAATAAATAAGGTACCTGCGCAATTCATTGAGTCGGGCTACAACAACATCAACAACAACAACAACAACAACAACGATAAACATAATACAATGTTGAAGTTTGCATCATTGGAATAAAACGAAAACGATTTTTTTACATTGTCAATATACATGTTTTTGGCGAAATTAGACTTCAAAATTCACTAAAACGCTTTTGAGGGCTTTTATTAAAAATTCACAATATAAATCGGCAAGAAAATATTTTCGATGATAAAAATGAATAAATAAAGGGGATAAAAAGAACTTTCGTTGCAGACCAATGATGTAAACTTCAACACCGTAAGATAATGTTGATGATGAAAAACTTGGGTGTTGCATTCGCGAACGATGCAAACTTCAGCACTGTCGTGCTTCTCTCTTGGTTGCTCCAGCCCGGCGGGCTCCCTCTTGCCTACCCGCCCATGCTCTAAATTACTTCTTTATCTGGTAATATTGACCCCTCATATTGTCTCGTAGATCGTGATCTTCCACGTGTACGCGTAGTATTACTCGATCCGTGTCGAAACGCAGCTCATCCCGATCTGCACCGCGCGTACGTGATACGCGCGAAGCTTCCAACGTAGGGTGACTTTCCCGTCAGAAGATGATTTCTTTTGAGGCAGATTGTCGTGTAGACGGAACCTTTTTAGAGATCAGAGAGACTCGATAGCCGGTGCACTTTGAGGAGAGACGCGGGAGAGAGACAGAGAGAGAGAGAGCGAGAGAGAGCGAGAGAAAGAGAGAGGGGCGGGGGGTAGGAGGTAGGTAGGTAGGTGGCAGGAGGGGAATTAAGGGCACGAAGTGAAGAATATGTCCTACGTATTATATTACATTCGTGCGTGCGTATGTATACAATATAGTGTTAATGTAAAATAATATAATAGTTAAAATTATAGTAAATTATAAATAGTTAGGCAATAACTATATAATAGGATTACTTATAATGTAGTTATATTATTAATAGTATTAGTATTATTATATAATGGCCCTACCGTATACGGGTGATTACTAGTTTTTACCATTTATTATTTTTTATTAATATGATAATAGATTTTATTGCCCCGGGAACCGCACTTGTTCATAGTTGTTTATTATTTGTTTACTTGTATTATTTTTAACATTATTATTATCTATCTTTCTACCTTCATTATTGTTTTCATTAATACTTAATTAATAGAATTAAACCCTTTCCCATCACACCCTACTCGCACTCTGCTAATCCAACCTAATTTTCGTTGCTTCCACAGCCGTCTTTAAGTACACTATACCGTATTTGCCGAGGGCACGGGGAAACTGTGGAAAACCCGTACCGATATGGACGTTCCTATATTCTCCTTTCAATGTATGTACTTTCAAAAATGGTAAAAAGCGAACAGTTTTTTTTTGGAAAAAGTGGGGAAGCTACTGTGGAAGCTACTGTTTTCCGCGGTAAAATTGCGCGCGAATTTTAAATTGGAAACTTGAACTTGCAGAAATTTTTCTCTTCCTGGCAGTTCTCAAATCGTGACGTAACGCAAACCTCGACCTCCGCCCCCCCCCCCCCAAATTACGTTACGCAATTTCGGGTGGCGGAGGGGGGGGGGGTGGGTCGAGGTTTGTGTTACGTTACGATTTTAGAACTGCCAGAAATAGAAAAATTTCTGCAAGTTCAAGTTTTCAATTTTAAATTTTACCGCGGAAAGTAGACAGCTTTCCATACGAAATCTCAGTTAAGGGAGGAAGTCACTGTGCAACAATTTGCATAGTAGCTTTCCCTTTTCCCCCAAACAAAAATTAAAAAAAAAACTGTACGTTTCTTTACCATTCTCGAAAGTACATATATTGAAACATACGTTGGCAACATTTTCATTCACAAGTCCGAAAGTTTGGGTTATAGCCCAAACAAATCCGAACAAACCCAAACGGTCTTTAACAATAGTAATCATAAAAATTGAAAAAATCTGCAGCGTACAATCTTAGCGATGGCGATTACAAAAGTGTCAAAACAAAAATTGCAATTCGCTTGATAAGTATTTGAGTATTCGCTGGGAGAAGGTCGAAAAAAGTAGTCTCGGCAAAACCGCGTTCAAAGTTTTCGTTCCGTTTTTCTTGATATAAATGTACGTTTTTTTCTAGAATAATGAAACCTCCAATGAAGTATCTTGTTGTCGTGGATTCTTGTCCTGATTCGCTGGTGCACAGACTTTAACTCAAATGTTTACGCCAGGGTATCAGAAGCAATGGCCGCCGCTGGCTGATTCGCCAGCCGGTGTACGGCTAAGCGGTCACCACTCCGAGTATTGGCCGCGCACAATGCCGCATAGATCGAAGTATCGCCAGAGCCGAATCCCGACCGACCGAAGAGATCAGTGTCGATCTCTTCATTTTTATTATTATTATCATTTTTATTGTGCACGAATAACAACGTAGTTATAGTACGAATGTTTATTATATGAAATATCGAAAATCAGGTGTAGTTCCGAAAAGCTCATACCTCTGATTAATTTGGAATTTCGTGTACCTATGTATTTTGACCCGTTGAGTACGAATATCATAGTGAAAATACCCGCTAATTTGATTTTCAACGTCAACACTCATGAAAACTTATTTTTTAACAATTTTTCTGTTTTTTTTTTTTTCGTAAATATTCATCTAGAGAAAACTGTTTCCTACAAATATTATAGCCTATGAAAATATTTATCCTTTATGTTCTATAAAGTTTTTATCTAATTGTAAAACCATTCCGTTTCGAGAAACATGGGATATTGGTGCGGTAAGGGAAAATTGCTTAGCTCCATGAATTTCGATATTATCTACTTACGCACTTTACCGCGGGAAGGTTGGAGTTTAGTCTTTAGAGTGCATGTTTTTTTTTGCTTTTTTGTTAATGATTTTTTTCTTTTACTTTAGTTTCTTTTTGTATTATATACTATTTTTGCATTTTTTGTCTGTTTGGTTTTTTTTTGTTTGGCTTGCTTGGGCTTTTTATTATATTTTTTTGTTTACTTTGCGTTGTTTGGGCTTTTTTGTTTAGATTTGCGTTTGAATTCTTTTTGTTGGTTTTGTTTCAGTTGGAATTTGTTTTTTTTCTTTGGGTTTGTGTGGGCTAATGAACATTATCCATAGTCTTCCTGTTACCGATCCGTTACTAGAGATAAGTAGATAATATTGAACCTAATGAAGCTAAGGAATTTTAATTTATTGGACCGTTATCCCATTTTTCACGAAATGGAATGGTTTTAGACAAAAAATGTATGGAACGTAAAAGATCGATATTTTCATAGGCTACAACTTTTGTAGGAAACATTTTTCTCTAAAATGAATATTTACTAAAATAAAACAGAAAAACTGTTGAAGAATCAAATTTCGTGCGTGTTGACGCCGAAAATTAAAGTTTTGGGTATTTTAAATATGATATTCGTGATCAGCGAGTTAAAGTACATAGGTACACGAAATTTCAAATTAATCACAGGTATGGGCTTTTCGGAACTTTATCCTCTATCTCGATTTCTTCTCATGAAATTCGATCGCGACGATGATCAGAAGACCTCTTTTTTGGAGGGTGCATTCGAATTTTTCGAATGTTATGAAAGCTCTTTAACCCCCCCCCCCCCCCCCCCCCGGCTTCTTACGTTCGCGTACACGATCCACATCGCTTTATTCTCTCGTCCGTTGTTTTCGCGCGCGTGCGTGCGCGCGCGTGCGTGTAGATAGTGTCGGTAGAAAAAGAAAGAACGAGAGATAGACTGGCATTGTAAGCATCGTCGTTTCTTCCTACCCCCAGGGCACACGAGAGCGCCTCTCACGATAAGCCCTCTTAATCGAAGATTAATATTACCGGGCCTTACTACATACATAATATAATAACGCGTCTGATACGATGAGACATATAGTGGTATCGCTGGAGGGAGGGAAAGAGCGAGAGAAACACCGCGCCACACTTTGAGATATCAAGGGTTCAACACACGTCTCTCGTGAACCAGTCTCCTCTCTTCGTCTACTCTCCTTTTCTCCGCTCTCGTTTGTGACCACGTGAGTTTGTGGCTGTGTCTGTCACGTACACGCGTATAGCTGCATGTGCAGCGTTTATTCTTTTTACTCTTCTTTCTTCTTCCATTTTTCCATTTTGTTATTGATTATCATTACCTATTATTTTTATCCGATTTTTGTACGGATTACATTTTTTATTGTACTGCAGTAGCATTTTAATCGCGTCACAAGTGCACGAAAATGAGAAAAAAACTTTTCATTTCCACGTGTCGCAATGTCGTCCCCGCCACCGTTTGTGAATCTTTCTCCTTCTTCTCTTTCGTTGTTATTTCACTTTTTTCTCCTGTTCTTCTTGCGACCACTCGCCGCCTTTTTTTCCTTCCCGCGATCTTCTTATCCACGCGCTTTGAGTTCTTCCTCTCCGCCTTGTAAGAATTGAGAATCGATACGACCCCCACCCGCCCATAAAGAGAGAGAGAGAGAGAGCTGAGAGCTGAGAGAGAATTTCTGCAACTTTACTCGATCTCTCACTCACACGAGGCGCACACACACACACACATACATTTGATAGCAAAGCCTTTTGGGCGCAAAGGAACGAGAGGAGGAGTCGCGGTGTGGAAGCATGAAGGGTGGGGGCGGAAGGTCTCGCAGAGGAGCTTCTAGAATTCAGGGGGTTTCCGGATATTTATGTGACAGCAGCTGTAGTAACGTTGGGAGCGTGGAGCGCGCACCACCAGCCAACAACCCCTCTTACTTCGATATAACAGCCGAGTGCGCGCTCGAGCCCCCTCTCCCTCTCGCTCTCTGGAAAGCTCAACTTGCCCTGCTGGTCCTCCGTGTGGCTCATCGCAGACCTGCGATTCTAACGCGAGATTTCATGCTGCTTTTCAGTTTGACTAAAACAGTCATCACGATGTATGAATAAATAAATAAATAAATCAATATATATATATAAAGAATTTCGGCCCTTGAGGGATCCCCCGAGCCCTTCGAAGACTCGAAATTTTGATCGTAGAATTCGATCGGGTTTAACACCGTTCGAAAGAGAAAGGACCACCGACGCGTGATTGATTGACGAAGGGCCCCAAATATAGTCGATAATTTGCGAAACATTAAATAAGAATGGGACTTTTATCCGAGAGTTTGGCGCTAGCAGTTATCGCATTAAATCCTTTAGCACGAACACGGAGCTCAGACGACCCTTATACAGGGTTAATCCGTCCAACGCGACGGAAGTTGTTCGGAGAGAGCGAGCTGCCCGGAATTGTGCGAGGGACAACGAACGAGAAGGAGAGCACCGGCGGCCGGAAAGGGCGCGAGGTGTGCGCGAGCATAGCGTATATATGCGGAGTATTAGGCGTCCCACAACTTTCTTAATTGGGCGTCTGTAATGAGACGGGGCAGAGCGCGCGCGCGCGCGCGCGCGCTTCGACCTCACGGGGAATGTCTTGGTCGAGATTTCGACCTCGACGCGATGAGAGATTTTTTTTTGCAAGGTTTGGCTCTATGGGAATTGAAAAAAGTTTTGGGTCTTTTTGTGGATTTTTGGGACAAGTTTTGGGTTTGTTTGGAACGAGATTAGGTTTTTTGCGACATATTTTGGTTTGTTTGGAACGAGATTCAGTTTTTTTTTGGAATGAAATTTGGTTTTTGGAACAAGTTTTGTTTTCTTTTTGGACCAGATTTGTTATTATCGAACAAGATTTGACATTCTGGAAGAAGGTTGGCTTTTCTGGAGCTTGGAAAAAGTTTTGGGTTTTTGGGACGAGTGTTGGATTTTTGGCACATCATCCGGTTTTTTTGGGACGAGATTTCGATTTTCGGGCCTTCATTTGGTGTTTTAGCAAGAGATTTGGTTCGATAAAACATGATTTGGTTTTTAGAAAGAGATGTTGTTTTTTAGACTAAGATTCAGTTTTCTGAATGAAGGTTTGGTTTTGTGGGCCTATATATGTTTTTTTTTCGGGCCGGATTTGATTTGGAACAAAATTTTGTATTTTGAAAAAAGACTGAGTTTTTCGTAACAAGGGTTGGTTTTTTGGACTCGAATTGGTTTTTCTTCAGAACAGATTTGATTTTTTGCAACAAAATTGTGTCTAAGGGGTAATTATACAGTCAGGAGGTCCAAAAAGATGGATTTTTCAAGAATTTTTCTTGAGAACACCATTAAATCTATTAGCGTAAAAACGTGTACACGTATTATGGTAACTTTCAACTGTATTTTGACATTTTCCATTTGTAAAAATAATTATTTTGAAAGCTGCTACAGCTGAAATGAAAAAAACCAAAAATATTTCCTTAATATAATGGATTATTTTGTAATTGGTCGAAGGGATCAGCAAAATAATAAATTTTGAAAAATGGCAGTTTTTCAAACAAACAAAAAATCGATCTTTGACAAAAACTTTGGCCTTAAATTGTTTATAAAATGGAAAATATTTATCGGTAAGGAACAACCTTGGTTTAATTATTAAAAAATATACTTGGAAAGATTGTGTTAAAATTTTAGACTGATCGGTTCAGCCGTTTTCGAGAAATCTTCCTCACTGACTTTAAAAACACAGTTTTGAAATAAAACGCGTTTAAACTTTTAAAAGCACTTTACATATACTCTGATGCGTCATTAGAAATGTGCGTGAAACTTCGAGAATATTCGCCGGATTGACAAGAACCTTCGCGCGCGCGCGCGCGCGCGTGTGTGTGTGTGTGTGTGTGTGTGTGTGTGTGTGTGTGTGTACTTAAATATAATAAGATTGAAGTTTGCATCGTTGGGAAGCAACGAAAATTAATCCTTTTTATACAGTTGTTCGAACATCTACAATGTAAATGCGTGAAAAATAATTTTTCATTAGTATAAACATTTTAATATTGAAATCTGATAAACAACTTTCATGGCACTCCAACGATGCAAACTTCAGCACCATTAAATATATGTGCACTACGAATTTATTTCTTTTTAATCGATTTTTCGAAAATTTTAACTGTATATAACCCCTTAAAGGGACCAACTTTAAGAATTGCGGTTTCTCGGAACGAGTTTTGGTAATTTTAAATTGCCAGCGTGGCGCCATTTCTTAGCGACGGAAGGAAGAAGAAAAAAAACGTTTCTTCCTTATCATGTACGTAATTCAAGAAAAAAAAATGTTTGCTGTTGGACATTTTTGTTTGGAAAAATGATTGCTTCGCTCGGGAGAGGCCTTGAGAAGAATCTTTTTCTGCCGATGTACGAGACACCCTGAATTTCTCGTGATAAGGCTGACCTCCGGCCCGCCCATTATCTCTCTCTCTCTCTCTCTCTCTCTTACGTTTCCCCACTCGCAACGGGAAAGAAAATGCTCTTTGCGGAGCGCGATGCGATATTCGAGATTCCCCTGTATATGGCTCCTCCGAGGGCTCACGACCCTCTCCAGGAATGGTAATTTTGTCCCTCGTGAAAGCCGCGAGCGCGCGTAGGAAAGGAGAGCAGCGAGCGAGGATATATGCGCGCACAGGAGCATGCGGCAAGGCGCGCAGACCAGCAGGAAGACGTGTTATATCGAAGAGAAACGGGAGGAAAAGAGCCAGGCACGCATTTCGTGCGTGCACAGGCTGCTGTGCTCGGAGGGTCGATGTGTAAACTTCCACCTTTGCCTCTCCCTCTCTCTCTCTCTCTCTCTCTCTCTCTCGTGTCTTTCTCTTCTCTCCTTCGCATCTTCAACATTTTTGAGGCGGAAACTTTAGGTAACAATTTGCCAGTGTAGAGATTACGGCTCTGAGCTCGAAGTCTCATTCAATTTGAATTCATTTGGAATAAATAAAAAAAGTAACGAGAAGAAAAAGCTTTCAAAAACATGCCTGTAAAATTTATTAATTTTTCAAGTTAGTTAATTTTTTAATTTTTTTCATTATTTCCTAATTAGTTATTTAATTAATTTAGTTAGTTAATCTTCCTAGTTATTTATTTCGTTTACTTAGTTCGTTTGTTTTGTCAATATGGCTATACAATTTATTCAGTATGCGTCTGCGTGTATCGTTCTTCACGTTGAAAAAAATCACGGGGCCCGGCGCGTATGGGCGTGAAAAATATGCCGCGCGTTTGTTTGGGTGAAAAAAAATGTTGCCACTTTGTCAGAAAGAGAGTGAGGTGCGCGCGCGGTAAAAAAAAAACATCGTATATAGCAGGCGCGATATACGATGCAAAGTCAATTTACGCGTCGTGCGTGTGCCCTCTTTGTTACTTAAAAAAAAAAATATACCGCTGACGCTCCGATCGAAGATATATGAAGCATTTTTTAAATCTTGTTTTCGATCGAATTTTGCCTCGTTCGCATGACGAATCGTAGCGCGCGCTAAATCAGCTGCCACGCTGCTCTCTGTGCCGGGCGCGCGCAACATATATATCGTTGCGTGTACGCAAATACGGGATATTCCAGTATTAATTGACATCGTCGTCGCTGCAGTTCGGTTGGATTTATTGAGCATGTATTCTCCAGTTGAGGAAACCAAGAACCGAAGGTGAATTCTATTTTTCGGCAAAAAAAAAGCCAAAGCAGCTCGTCAAATTAGCGTTCTGTTTCCAAGGCTAATAACCGACGTGTGTTGTACACTTTTGGAGACCTTTTTGGCTTCGTTTTCGCAACGAGAAACGTGTCATCGTTGTTCTTAATTTACGAGTTGGCAAGGGCGTCCCACCGTGACTTTTTTTCCTTGTTTTTTCTCGTTTAACTTGTTTCATTTACATCGGGCTGTGCAATGAGGAAAATGTTATGCGCGGCACGTGGACGTTTTATTAATGGCCGGAGCAGAGAACGGGATTTCATAATGTACTTGTATTAATGAATTAATGCGCGACGGATAATCACTATTTTTTTGGCCGAAACATCATTATAATTTGAAAAATGTTTGTTTTTATTCGTTTAAATTCAAGTTCACCCTAAAATGACGTTGAAAATTGCGACAAAAAAATTACCATAACTATAATTTGTGTACCCCAAAACTATGAAACTTTTGTTCCAAGCATTTTAGCCTAAATTGCATCTCTCTCTCTCTCTCTCTCTCTCTCTCTCTCTCTCTCTCTCTCTCTCTCTCTCTCTCTCTCTCTCTCTCTCTCTCTCTCTCTCTCTCTCTCTCTCTCTCTCTCTCTCTCTCTCTCGCTCTCGCTCTCGCTCTCGCTCTCGCTCTCGCTCTCGCTCTCGCTCTCGCTCTCGCTCTCGCTCTCGCTCTCGCTCTCGCTCTCGCTCTCGCTCTCGCTCTCGCTCTCGCTCTCGCTCTCGCTCTCGGGATATTCCGTTTCGTCGACTTGACTGGGACACCCTGCTGTTTATATGGCATCTAGCCACGTGAAGGGTTTATCTTACGCTCTGACAATAAGTATAAAGCGAGAGCCGGGTTTGTTTTTCGCGCGAGGATCGCGACAATAAGCCCAGGGGGATTTCACCAAGCGGCACGAATGGCCAAGTGGAAACGCTCGCGGTATTAGTCAGACGCGCATAAAGCTGCATCTCGCATTCCTTTCTGAATATCGCCATAAGCCGCCTCTTCCTGACGAAGTATTCGAGGCAATTACGCCAGTCTTCGAAAATTTGAGCAGAGACGAATTGCTGCAGCGTTGTTTGGACGGCTTCACGCAAAACAACAACGAAAGCTACAACAAATCGGTTTGGACAATAGCCCCCAAGTGTCAGTCTGGGAGCAAAAAAATCGTCGATATTGCAGCTGATATCGCGGTATTGTTATTCATTGATGGCCTGAGAAGCCTCATGAATGTTTTGGAGACGTTGGGGATAACTATCGGCCCAAATTGTTTCAATTTTTGCGTCAAGATGGGTCAAGATGGGTTAGGATGGGTTAGGATGGGTTAGGATGGCTCGGGATGGCTCGGGATGGCTCGGGATGGCTCGGGATGGCTCGGTATGGCTCGGTATGGCTCGGGATGGCTCGGGATGGCTCGGGATGGCTCGGGATGGCTCGGCATGGCTCGGGATGGCTCGAGATGGCTCGGGATGGCTCGGGATGGCTCGGGATGGCTCGGGATGGCTCGGGATGGCTCGGGATGGCTCGGGATGGGTTAAGATGGCCGATTTTTTTTTTTTGATGCCTCTTTTGGGCCACCATACAGGCTCCATCAATAAAAAAATCGATTATGTCGAATGCATCGGAAATAATAAAAAATTTCGAATTTCCCCCACCACCTTCCGCCCCCCATATGACTGCGTTCCGGAACATTTAGAGGGTTGATTTTTTTATTGGAGGCGTGTTTTGAGCCACCCTACAGGCTCCATCAATAAAAAAATCGATTATATCGAATGCATCGGAAATTAAAAAAAATTTCGATTTTCCCCCACCTCCTTCCGCCCCCCATATGACTGCGTTCCGGAACATTTAGAGGGTTGATTTTTTTTATTGGAGGCGTGTTTTGAGCCAACCTACAGGCTCCATGAATAAAAAAATCGATTATGTCGAATGCAGCGGAAATAGAAAACGTTTTTGAATTTCACCCCCCTCGTTCTCCCCGCCATATGACTGCGTTCCGGAACATTTAGAGGGTTGATTTTTTTTATTGGAGTCGTCTTTTGAGCCACCCTATAGGCTCCATCAATAAAAAAATCGATTATGTCGAATGCATCGGAAATAATAAAAAATTTCGAATTTCCCCCACCACCTTCCGCCCCCCATATGACTCCGTTCCGGAACATTTAGAGGGTTGATTTTTTTATTGGAGGCGTCTTTTGAGCCACCCTACAGGCTCCATCAATAAAAAAATCGATTATGTCGAATGCATCGGAAAAAAAAAAAATTTCGATTTTCCCCCACCTCCTTCCGCCCCCCATATGACTGCGATCCAGAACATTTAGAGGGTTGATTTTTTTATTGGAGGCGTCTTTTGAGCCACCCTACAGGCTCCATCAATAAAAAAATCGATTATGTCGAATGCATCGGAAATAAAAAAAAAATCGATTTTCCCCCACTGCCTTCCGCCCCCCATGACTGCGTTCCGGAACATTTAGAGGGTTGATTTTTTTCTTGGAGACGTCTTTTGAGCCACCCTACAGGCTCCATAAAAAAAAATCCATTATGTCGAATGCATCGGAAATAAATAAAAAATTCGAATTTCCCCCACCTCCTTCCGCCCCCCATATGACTGCGTTCCGGAACATTTAGAGGGTTGATTTTTTTATTGGAGGCGTCTTTTGAGCTACCGTACAGGCTCCATCAATAAAAAAATCGATTATGTCGAATGCATCGGAAATAAAAAAAAATTTCGAATTTCCCCCACCTCCTTCCGCCCCCCATATGACTGCGTTCCGGAACATTTAGAGGGTTGATTTTTTTATTGGAGTTGTCTTTTGAGCCACCCTACAGGCTCCATCAATAAAAAAATCGATTATGTCGAATGCATCGGAAATTTAAAAAAATTTCGAATTTCCCCCACCTCCTTCCGCCCCAATATGACTGCGTTCCGGAACATTTAGAGGGTTGATTTTTTTTATTGGAGGCGTCTTTCGAGCCACCCTACAGGCTCCATCAATAAAAAAATCGATTATGTCGAATGCATCGGAAATAAAAAATGTTTTCGAATTTCACCCCCCCGTTCTCCTTCCTATATGACTGCGTTCCGGAACATTTTGGGGGTTGAGATTTTTTTTTCGTGTTCCTTTTCATGCCACCTTACATCGACGCCAAAAAAAAAAAATAGATTATATCAAACGTGCGGGAGATAGAATTCTTCAAATTTCACCCCCCCATAAGGGTTGGTCCGGATGGTCGAAAATATTTTAAATTCATTTTACCATGTTTTTTTAGTCACTAGAGCCGAACTGAGTAAGAAATTGTAGGAAATTAAAAAGTTATAAAAAAAAATGAAATCGTTGGATAGCAACGATGCAAACTTCAGGCACATATTCCACCGCTCTTGTGTGCGCGCTCTGCCCGGGTTAAAATATTGTTTCGTTACTCTTCCCCTATGCGAAAAATCGTCACTGTTACCTCCGCCGTCCATTCACGGGCAATAAATTGGCGACTAAAAAAAATACCGTCGCACCCGGAAATATACCAATAAGTTTATAAATACTGGTGATTTTTTTACCTTGACGGTTTTCTCTCTGCTGAATTTCTCGATCGACAGTCCGAAGGAAAAGTTTTATTACGGAAACTATAGATTTATGTAGGTGGCTCTAGTGCATGTAGCGCGAGATATTTTTGTTTCCGGCGTCCGCGCTACGTCTACCTTAAAATTCATGAAGTTCCACTATCAAACGACACACCGAAGTCGCGTATCCAAAAAGTGTAAAATTACATTGAAGAACAAATTATTGACAAGATAAAATAGAGAGTTATTCTTTTGCGCTACAATGCGATGAATCTCTACCACCGTCGTTTCGCAATATTGTCAACTACTCGCATTTATTCGATTCTTGAATGACGATACAACGTTTAAAGAGGACTTACTGTATTCTGAATAACTGTAAAAAATGTAAATATCCCCGCGGACTATTAATGTCAAGATCCTAGAGCACCTTACCAACGAGAATTATAAGTGAGCAACGGCTGTCATCATCACTAATTAACCCCAAAGAAAAAGAATAAAGTAAACAAGAAAATAAAGAATGTCTCGCCGTAAAAGAATTCAGCCAGGCCTTTGACTAAGCCCCGATTATTTTTTCCTTACTCCGCAAGGCTCCTAACATGGCACCCAACCAGTTCCTTCGGAGGCCGGTCACACTTTGTCGACACGAGGGCCTAACGAGGCTTACGAATGAGGGCCCGGCTGGTTGCCTCAACAGAACTCGATCGAAGCCATCAAGCAACAATAATCAGCCTTATTAGTGGATACATATCAAGCGAGATGTTGTGCAATAATGAAAACTATTTTCTTCAAATAAAGGTTTATTTATTATTCGCCTCGAAATTAGAAAATAAAAAACAAGTTCAGTTTTACAGAGAATACTGTCCCCGTTATAAAGGAATATAAATTTATTGAACTAGAAGTTTGTACATTGACGCAAAAGTGTGGAAAAAAAACAAATGTATTCACGTACCCAACAAAATCATCTAAAGTTTACGAATGGCGAATTATTTAAAAAAATTCGGTGAATGTTGTTTATCCCGTCACGAGCATTGAACGGAAATTAGTTGAGCTAAAAATGTCGAAGCAACCAAACGGTGCGGTGCGTATATACATACGTACTGTCATTCCTGCACGCATGAATTATTTAAAAAAAAAAAAAACTATTTTTGTATTGCGAAATTTATTTTCCAAACATTCTGAATGTTTATCGAATACAAATTATTCATAGTAAAATTCAACGTGTATGTTTATTTTAAGTGACCTAACGAAGTGTTTTATCGATACCTTAAACTTCAAATATGGAAGTAAGTCGTATATGGAAGTAAGTCTAAAAACTAGAAATTCTCAAAAATAACTTTCTGGGCTCTTAATCATTTTCCCCACTACGACCTTTTTTGAATGGATTACCCAAACCTGTCATTTTTCTGTCAGGGTCTAGTCTGATTGTGTTGTGGAAAGCCCTAGTAGGGGAGAATCCATATTCAAACCCTCACGGGCCCCGAATTTTTTCATGGCTGCCCTCCTAATTTCTTTCACGGGTTGGGCTGAAGGGATCACAGCCGACGGCCGACAGACAGCCCACGAGTGTACGGCCCGTCTTGTAGACATTAAGAAAGCAATGTAAACAATCGAGCAAATAATATTAAAAAACAAAACAACGTAATTACTAAGAGAAGGTCGCGCGTGGATAAATGCAATTTTATGACTACTTGTCATGTTAAATGTTAAAATGAAGTAATTTCCGTTGAAAAAAGCACCAATTTTTGGCGATTGTTGGTTCGACTATTATTTATTCGAGGCACATATCAATAAATTCTAAGAACTATTATTATTCGAAATGAATGTAATACTCGTGTTTAGTATAAGATGAAATCATGTCTCATTTTTGTCGATTCGCGAAATACCGCGAAATTCCGATTATATTCAAACGTTTGGCTGGGAATGTACGTGTGGCTCAATACAAGCTCAACACTTTTTCCTTTCTAGTTTTTCCTATTTTTTCTCTCGCTCTCTTCGATTGCCAACGCTTTGCTTTCTTGATAGTAAATATATTATCGAACTGATAGGTGGTTAAGGGGGCAACCGGGGAGACGGGAGCTTGATAGTCGGTACAGGCAACCTCTGACGGTTCGTTGTGCAAAAAATGGTCTGCATGCGAGGCCCTTGACTGGGAGGACCCTTTGCGACGTGGTACGACGATGAATTCTAACCGCGGCAGGGGAGTTTGATCGGAGAGAGAGAGAGAGAGAGAGAGAGAGAGAGAGAGAGAGAGAGAGAGAGAGAGAGAGAGAGAAATGGAGAATTAAGGGGTTGGGGGCGCGACGTGTGCGTGATGTTATGTGACGTCGAAGCTAAGAGGCCAAATAGAACGGCAAAGAAAATGGAAATCGAGACTATACTCCCGTGACTCTCGTCTGGATCTCTCTCTCTCTCTCTCTCTCTCTCTCTCTCTCTCTCTCTCTCTCTCTTCCTTTATCTTCTACGGATTTCTCTCTCGACCTCTAGCGGCGCGATAAAATTCTCTCTGCGGGCATATACGGTAACGCGATCTCGCTCACATCGACACGTGCCCCGTACGTTCGGACTTATCGTCTGTCCTTTTCTCTGTTTCGTTTTAAATAATGTAAAAAATGATGCGTGTGGCAGACGAAAAAGACGGGGGGAGGGAGTGAGTGTGTTTTATCTTGTTGTCTCGAGCTTCGTTGCTTCGTTTGTTCGTCCGCGACGTCAATGCATTTCGCGACCGTCAATCAAGCCTGTTATAACAATAATCCGAGATTGGTCATTTTTTTTGCGTGATCGAAACTTGAATTAAGGTTCATGGGGCTATGTACATTTTTTTCAATAAGAAAAGCCCTCGCACAATCTGATAGTCGAAAACTCAAATGTTATCTGGAAGTATCGAGTAAAATACGTAACGAGTAAATAATACAAAGCCTATCATTATCATGAAGTCTATCACATTACCATGGTTTGTCCGAAAATTGAGTTTTTCGGGAATACTTGTACGAAATATGAGTTTTTACCGGGCGAGACCAAAATTAGTGATCCATTTAATATCGGATAGGGCCTTTCAATATCGAAAAATCACAAATTTTAATTCCGTCCACCATTCGGCCTCGGTTTTGCAAAAACCGAGGCCGAATGTATTGTATGTAAAAAAAAACTCCGATAAGAAAAAATGACAAAGGGCTGGTGGGTGGTCTTGTTTCGCGCTAAACACGTACAAAGTTAGTCACCTGCATCTTGCGCAAACTATCGCGCGCGCTAATGTGCAATTTATTTAATCACGAACGGGCGTGAAGTCGGGAAGAAGAAAAACTTTGGGACAAAAAAGAGAAAGAAGAAGATACGTGGCGGGGCCGTTCTGTCGCCGCGAGATGAAACCGCTGCGCGAGAGAGTGCCGCGAAGGTCCGTGTGCCCCTGCGACAACCTGGGATGATGAAAAAACGAGCCGGCACGATATACACAAGCAGGCGGGAGGGGTGGGGGGGGGGGGGGGGGGGAGGCGCTCGCAGCGGACGAAAGGGGGAAAGGCGGTGTGAAAGTGAGAAGGTTGAGTTCCATATCCCCTTCAAAGTTTCGAGTCAACTTTGGCTTTTCCACCCTCGCTCCTCCTCTTGCCGCCTTCGAACCTTGAGCATCGTGCCGCTCATTTTGGTCTCTGCCTCGCGTCTCCCTTGCCCTCTTGCTCTTGATCCTCCACGACCCCCACGGACTCTCAAGGTAAATGCCTCGGTGCAATAAACGCTCGGCCAGGAGCTTTGCTCTCAACGCGAGCGCCCTTTCCGCGGCGACAACACTTTTCCCATTTTCCCTTCTCTTGTTCCTTCTATTGCGCTTTCCCGAGTCCTGGCGATGGTATGCGGGGGCGCATGTGCGCTTACGTGCGACCACGTGGCAAAATTTATAGTATCACATCAAGATTTGGCGATGGTAAAAAAAAAACCTCGAAACGTCTATCATTGTACCGAGACGTGGTTAATTTTCTCTTTAATTTCCAAAATTCCCTGATCTTTGAAAGTTATTTTGTTTCCGGTCGGGTTGTCCGGATACTTCTACACAGGGGTGGGCAACCTAATGCGCCTCCCACACCTTCTTCGCCCCTTCGCTCTCTGCTCCTCCGATAAAATTGCCTGGTCTCTTCACGCTCCCCGGCGTTTTACTCGTTATTCCCCGTACTCGTTATTCCCCTTAACGAGACCGCGTCACCTTACAAGCCTCGAATACCCAATGAATACACGACTTCCTCGGACAAAAATTCTAGTCAACTGCAGTTTTTTTTTTAATTTCTTAAAAATCGTCATGATTTAAAAAAAAACGTAGAAGCACGTTTATCTTCCTCAAGCTATGTATTTTTGTGAGATATTTAAAAGTTTAGGCGACGAAGAAAAACTTTGGTTTTAGTGAACGATCACTCATTTATTTCTGCAATTTTCCTGCGAGTATAGGCGCACTGAGAATTGACTTTTTGTCTTTTAATGTCTCTGATTTTCCGTGAAGATAAAACACAACATTCGTTGGGTTTTTATTATTCCTCGTTGTCTATTTGGACAATTTTATCGAACCGTAACGAGTCGACAATTGATGTTTTTGTTTTGCGCATCCTGCGAATTCCCCCTGAAAGAATAATTGTACTTGTTCATTCGTTTTCAATCGATTATTTTTAATTTTTGCTATTTTGTGCAATTTTGCGCGAATGAGGATCGTACTTTTGTTTTTGAAATTCCGCGAATGCTCGTAAAAATAAAAAAATAGGATAAAAAAAAAAGTGAAACCGATGAGAAATTTTTCGTCCGGCGCGCTTTCCCATTTTCCCCGTGAGAGGACGTCACAGGTACGTAGTCGCGCCCCACGACTCTCGGACAATACTTTTGCCGCCTGGGGTTTCGAATTAATGGCAAATCCATAGTGGGGCCTGAGGCGCGCAACACCGTGCTCAAGCAAATACGTACAAACACATATACATGTGTATCCTTGTAGCCCGCCAACGCACAACCCTCTCAAGTTCAAGCCTCGTTTTATGGGTTTCGCTCTGTATCGCAGCGCCGAAACTTTCTCGTGCGTCACGGCTCATTTTGTAACTTGATGTGGCGCAGCAACGCCGCGGAGGGAGACTCGGTCGGAAAGTTAGCAACCCCGACGAGTCCTCCTTTTACCAGCCCCTCGGGTCAAGCGAGCGAGACTCGGAGGGTCATTTTACCCGGTGAATATTTTGATCCCTGTTCGTGTACTCGGTCGGTAAGCCGGTCTCTCGTGGTGTGACGAGCAGCTCGAGGCGGCTGACTTGGGTGGCTGGGCAATAACCGCCGCCGCCGCCGCCGCCGCCCCGTCGGTAATGCATGTTTCCCTCATCGAATTGAATTCGGGGTGCTATGGGGTGCAATGAAAGTTAATGCCTTAGGAGAAATCGCCACAACACAGTCGAATCGCAGCTACCGACTGGGTGATGTTGAATTTCGGTGGCTGAATCGAAAAAATACGGGAGATACGAACTGGCCGGCTGAATAAATAATTTAAAAAACCGTCAGAAGGTAAACTGAGGAGCTAGTTAGATGTTGTTAGAAAAAAATGGTAGACCACTCAAAGATTTTGCATCAACTAGGACATTGGTAAATTCCCTTAAGTCGACCCAAACAATCCCACGTGTCTTATTCAAATTGGGAGAAAAAAATATGGTCCCCTCGATCAAGCAAGGCCCTTAATCTAATTTTCCACATCTTGAGGGGATTTATCGGTGTAGCTCTCGCGTCGCGACCTGTTTCCGAATCGACGAGATCTCGTTCGAATTTACAAGCTGCCATTCGTACTTTGCAATGAAACTATATCGATCTCTACATAAACACCTATTCGACAAAACGTAAATTGCATGCTTCCTTTTCATCACGAAATGCATCCAACTTTTAACAAATAGTTGAGCATGAATCTCACCCCATATATATGAAACATAATTTATTGGTGGAAAACCCTCAAGATGGACGCGCACGACGATATTATCCGAATACATTTTTTCGATCTATTTCTCTCGCGACTCGCCCTTCGGCCGCCAGCGTCTCAACCGAGAAGATATTATATTAACGGGATATCTCGTGGAAGTTGCATATGTTGCACGAACGAAATATGAGAAACCCAAATGAGGCGTGTACGAAGTCGGTCGGGATCAAGGGACAAGAGAGAGGGAGAGAGTGCGGGCCCTTGAGCCTTCGATAGGCGTTTTCCGCGAAGGAGGGGTTGTTTCTGCGGGGGGTGCAAACTGCAGATCTGGACCAGTAGATCCACAATACTGCGTACAATATTTCGTTTTGTTGATCGGCATGAGGGTGAGAGTCGCGAAGGTTGCTGCTGTATAATACATATAACCCTAGTATGGTGAACGGCAGGAGAGGGTAGGGGTAGGTAGGTGCACCCCTTCACCAAACTTAATCTTCCTACGGTACGTCGGGCGGGTAACCTATAACGGGATACACCGGATTATAAGTTGTAATCTCTTGGCTCTTCTCTCCCCCCCCCCCCCGCTCCCCTCTCTTTCTCTCCATATCGGTTAGTGCATTTGTATGGAGCCGTACACGTACACGAGCTTCCAAGGTATCATCCGCAATGTTGCGGTTACTCACCATCCGTGTGTTAATATGGAGCCGCTAACGGCGCGTTCAATAAAAAATTATAAAGCCCTTGGTTCGCTGCACCTTTTCATTTGGAATCCGGACGATGGCGCCTTGATCGTCACACCACGTCAATTTCAACATGTTCACCAAAGCGGTGGTCTGCTTATCCAAGCGGAAATTGATTTTTGGTTGGGTTCGTTAGGCCCGCGTTAGTTTTTCGTGAGTCCGTCGGGGCTGCTTTACCTTCGGACGGGCGGGGACGCATTGTAATTGCGGAGGCCTCGCGAAGGCTCCAGCATCCACCACTGTTCGATTGTCTTTGAGTGCTGCAGTGGTTTGGGTTCGGGAATAAGTCGTTGGATTTGGAGAAAGCGAACGGTCTAGTATGACTATAATCCAGATTTGGGGTTTCTCAATTTGGAGATTTTTATAATTTGGCGTGAGGCTTTCAAGTTGAAAATATGTATTTAAAAAACCCGATGAATGTGTCCAGTGTACGAGAAACACACATCTCATTCTTTGATGTCTAGATCCGAAAGTTTGGGTATGCAAAATTTTGTTTCGGCCTGTTTGGGTATCCAAATCTTTTGTTGGTGCGTTCTTCAATATAATCAATGATGACGCGCTGAATTGGTTCCGTCGCTCGAGGTCTCATTCAAGACAAGCACTCAAACTTAATATCTCCCTATTGGGATCTAATTGCTTCGCCGAAAAAATCAACCGAGAACAATAAATCGTTTACGGGCGCTTGTTTCATGTTTTTTTTTTACAACCGCGCGGAAACACATTGCCCGCTACTTAAATTACGATTACTCGCGAGTGCACTTGAATTTCGGCTAAGCCTATACGCCCGCAGCAACTATCGTGTATCATATCGATACCGGCGGCTCCCCATAACTTTTGTGCGTACCGCTGTTTTACGTCTCACCAGAGCGAGGGTCGCGCAAAAAGCTGTCGGGAGAGATAGCTCGATCCATCCTCGGAGTGCAACTAATATGCTTTCACGTCACCGTTGCTCAGCCTCCCGTTTTGTTGTTTTACTTCGCGTCTCGGGACGGAAAAAATTCTGATAAGCAAAAGACGATATATTTTCGGAGGCCAAGTGCTTGAAAAAAGAAACCCCAGATGATACAGTAGGAGAAAAAAAGTTGGCTTGGAACACCCACTTGTTCGTTTTATTCGCCCGGCATTAGCTCTTCGATTTATTTATCGGGCACTAGACCAACTAAAAAGTTGACACGAGGTAGTGCCGCCGCGATATCTTGTTGCGCTCGCCGGTATCTGCAGCGGTGCAAATACCTGTTTCCTAAAGTTACCTAAAAGTTAGTATTACAAGCCAGCGAGTGATAAATGCGGGAAAGCAGTTGAAACGTGGTTGTTCTCAACCATTTTATAATGTAGGTGTAATCTGCTGGAGGGCGTACGCAAATTACGTATCGTAATTTGGAGGAGGGGGGCTGTCCGGCCAGGCGTTACCTTCTGCGTACGTGGGGGAGGGGAGGGCAAGGTTCGCGTTACGTCTCGATTTCGGGACTGTCTCAGAAATGGCAAAATCAAGCAAAGTTTTGAAATTAGTTATCAAAGGTTATCTCTTAATAAAAACCAACGCATTAACCAACACTTTATTTGTCAATGAAGATAACATAACCGATATAAAAATTAAATATTTATAACGCAAATGTTTTTTTTGTAACGATACGTCTCCCATCACATAGCGTGCTTGTCGAGTGTTGTTCTTTTTCAACGACTCCGACACCTTTAACACATTTTTTCTTTTTGGCTTCGGCCATTTACGTCAGAGCTTTTATTTCACTGTCGCAACGGCTTTTTTCTTCCGTCATTTTCCTTTAAAACGAATTCTGTTTGAGATTTTTATTTTTTTCTGTGATGCTCAGACTTTTCCGTCAGCTCCGCGACAGCTCGTTACAGTGTTGCCACGATCGTTGATCCGCCGAAATCTATAGTCGGGTTACTCTAGCTCGGTGGTATAGCATTTCCCACGCAGTACTGTAGAGTACAGTCCGAAGGAATCTACTGCATGTAGCGCGTGATATTTTTGTTTCCGACGACCGCGCGCGCTAGGTCTACCTTGATCATTCTTGAAAGTACATACATATTCAAAAATATGTTGGCAGCCTTTTTATTCACAAATCCGAAAATTGACGGAATTACAGTGACTTTGCGCGCTACCGCTTCTCACTAATGTAATGAAGATAAAGACGAGAATGAACAAATATATAATGAAGATGAAGAACCGTATTATCGCTCGCGACTAGATACTCAAATGTAAGTATCAATCTTCTGGAAAAAACATAACTTTATATCAGGAAAAACGGAACGAAAATTTTGAGAGCATTTTTCTCAAAGCTATAATTTTTTCGACCTTATCTCAGCGAATACGCAAAAATTTGTCAACCGATTTTAATTACTTTTTCTTTCGACATTTTTGTAATAGCGTTGTTGTCACGTTGGCGATTTTTAAAATTTCCATAATTACCATTTTTGAAGACTACTCGAACACGAAACAGGCTTTGAAATTAGAAAAAAATGGATGGGCATTTTGTAAGAAAAAAAAAACTAAAATAACGGCTACGCATAACGATAGCTACATTTGTATCGATATCGATAAATTGCTGACTTTTTATTAACAGATAACCTTTCATAAAAACACGGACAGGACAGGGAAGGAATTTTTTTTTTCGTCCTCAAATCAAGGCATCCATCTCGGTTAATTTGTTTATGAAAATTGGCATAAAACTAGATGAATATATACTTACTTCATAAAATGAGTCAATGAAAAAAATGGCTAATTATTGGCGAAAAAGCACCCATTGAATAACATAATAGAGGGGAAAGAATTTGTGCACGCCCCCTTGTAATTAAGCCCAGGCTTTCACGTAATCGGTCTCTTTCCAAACAAACAAGCCTTGAAAAGATTGGCCGCGCAGGATAAAACGTAGTGGCTCGCCGATTTCTTGGGTAGCGCCAATTCAGAGACGGTCGTAACGCCTATCCAGATAGTTGGACGAACAACGTGACACGAGATGGTTCACTTTTCGCGATACCTAAGCCAAACAACCTTAGTGGCTTTAATCCGCCAAGTGATGTATGCAAAAGTTGCCCATAAGAAGTGCTCCCCCAGCGATTCTTTAGTCCGAATGCAAATTACGGTTTTTTCATTCCAATGCGGTTGAATATTTTGCCGTCTCTCCTGACTACACACCATTTATTTGCCCTGCCAATTCGATAAAGCGATTTCGGGGTATCGTGAATCTGATACCGTCGTGAAATTGGTGTCAAAATATTACCAAACAAAAATAACAGTCACGCGTGTGCACCGATCAAAGGTGTTTCTCGCGGCTGTATGCCCCTGGCAAATATAAAGAGCGTCGGGCCACCAAATGTTGTGGTGGTGGTGGTAGTCGTTTATACCCTAAAAAATTGATCGCACGACGCACAGGCGTTTGGGAATGAAGTATAATCGCGCGCACATACACATGGATACCACATAGTACGCACCATAAAAAATCCACTGTTGATTTAACACGCAACCCCCAAAGCGCGCTACCCTTCTTCTCTTTTCTCGAGATCGAATGTGTAGGCTCGCCGCTATTGCTGGGGTTGAACATGTCTCCTGTGGTGGTTGATGAAGGGTGGACCCTCCATTGCGTTAACGTCCAACCGATGAGATTTTATCCCAAATGGTATTCATGAGCGAGTCGCAAATCTCTCTAGACTCAGTGTGCCATTCCGACAGCCGCACGCGCATACCTATCCGCACGCGCGCGCGCACACACACACACGCACACAACGACACAACCAACGGAATGAACGGAAACGCTTGCACGTACGTGTCGCACAAGTGTCGAGTTGACAATCGACGATGCTATCTAAGCGGAAGAGATGAGCGACACGAGATAACGCATTTCCCCAGACCTTTCTATTATCACCGAAAATCGCACTTTCACGATCTTCTCCTATCTCATCCCTAGGCAATTGCTTTTTCGCTGATTCCTCTCAAGGACCTTAGACGACGGAGGAATTTCGGTTCGATCGAAACGTCGATAAGCAGTCAGAATTTTATGAAGGACGAAAGAGAAAAAATATGAAAATTGAGCAAAGTGAAAATGTGACTGATTCTATCGGTACAGGTCTTCCAAAGTTTTTTTCCTGTGCCCTCGTGGAACCGCGATACAGTGAGTGCGGTAGAGGAAACAAGAGCTTTGGAAAGCACAACGGAACAGAGTAAAAACCAAAAATGTGAATGGATAAAACTTTCTATCTGATTCTTTCACGAGGAAAATAAATCAAAGACTTGTTCTCTTCTGCGTGTTTGTACTCGGTCTTTTGTTTATATTCAGCAAACAATGCGTACGACCTCAAATATCGTGGCCGAAATTGTCGAAGGGGAGAAAAATGCAGGGCTGTGCGCGATCCTCGGCGCGGTGTGTCGCGCGTGGTCCGTCTCGTTTTGCTCCGCAGTTACTCTCGGTTTGTTGCCCGTTGCAATATGGTGCAAGAGAGAGAGAGAGAGAGAGAGAGAGAGAGAGAGAGAGAGAGAGAGAGAGAGCGAGCAATCAAACAGGAAGAAAAGAGACAGAGTTATACGCGGGTGTAACGTTACGTACAATATACACATATGTGTACACAGGGCACACCAACCCCGTAGCCGAATGTAATTAGTTTTTAGCCCCATGGCTATGATAGGGGATGTGGAAATGTGGGCGCAAACCTAGCCCCGGTGCGTCTGCGAAGTGCCTTGGGTCCCATCACACAAGTTTCTGTAGGGAGCTTGCACGCACACATACTTTGTTTTCCCGTGGTTGCTTCACCAGCATCTCGATACATACACGCACACATGTGTGTCCTATTTCTCAACGCGACGTCAATTCTGCGGAGGGTGCCAATGCACACACGCACGCACCCATACCCACGAGAGCGCGCGCGCGCCCATGCACCTACATTCTCGTCGTCCTGTCTTGATCGTCCTCGTCGTCGTTCGAAGGGTGGGTTTGATGTGCCTAGGGGCGGTTTCAGTTTGCCGGGGGCGCTCTTGGCAAGTGCACCTATTGTCTGAGTGCAAGAACCCGAAAATTCGCTTATCGACGACACGAACCGCCTTTTTTCCCTTCTCTTCTTCGCGCTGTATATACTCTTGGAACGCTTCCTTCCTTCGGCGCGTCTGACAAATTCCTCAGTCTGTGATTTCCTGTCGTATGATCACGCTACCGAGTTTACGTGTGATTTTTAACATCGCGCTTCGATGACTTTTCCGCCGGGAATCATACGTGTCGCGTGTGTGATGCAAAAGTTTTTTGGGATGTAGAGTGCTTTCGTGTATAAGGGAGCTCAGAAGCACTTGGCAGTGGGCTAAATACGAATGACCAATCCACCAAGTGATCTATAAAAAAGTAGTCGATGGAGAGTGATTGTTTACAAGCATTTCGTGCGATCGAGGTGCAAGCTAGTTGTTTTTCTCTTGTGCATAGGGCCATTGTCTCGGTGGTCGTCATTCATTGAGGGATTTATGTCGATCGTCGACTATCCCGCAAACCTCTCTTGAGATATACCGTCACGATTACTCTGTGACGATAGATTATAACTGTAGTGCAAATGATGCGAAATCATAGTGAATATTTAATTCCGGTCCTTTATTTTTGTTTGCCGTCAAGTTTTGTTGTTCCCGCGCGGCACTGAGAATATTGATGCAGGCTAGAAAAAATGGCCCAGTGTCAACAAAACTTTCGTTACGATACGGACGTTAAGTAGAGTTTCTAGACGTGTCTTGTAAGTCTGCCTATTATCCAGTTTTAGCGATTCGTGAAGGGTGCAGGCACACGTGAAAGAAATAAAAAATAAAAATTGCACCAGATGCAAGTATGTTTTCGAAGCGTCGAACCTTTCACGTTGATTGGGACTCGCCCAGCACCCAGACGGGTACAGTCAAAAGACGCCCGATTTCGTTAACGTCGACATTCCCGTCAACGAGAAATTGTTTCGAGAACGTAGAGTATTACGAGGTTCGTAATTTCATCGGTGGCTTCGACCTTCGTCTTTTGGATTCGTTCCAAGATCCGGTGGACCACGATCGAACTGCGACAGTTGAAAACTTGATAAAGAATCCACGGATTTCCACGCTTACCGGACCTACTCCGGCTACTGGCATTTTTCTTCAAGCTGCTGGAACTTGTCAGGCTGCTGGAACTTCCCAGGCAGCTATCGATGCCAGCTCGACAAAGATTTTCAAAAAGAATGGCAACCGTTCTATCGGTATCGCAAATCGCACCCCAGCCAGAACGGCTATCGGTCTTATGGGTTCTCGGGAACAAGTATCAACCTCTCACCAGAAGAAAGATAGCGCCGCCAAGGTTGAGATAAAAGATTCGCGACGTGTATCATTGAACGTGGAAAGTTCGAAGAACAAAGCCATCATCGAGTCTCGTGAACTTGAACCACAAGATCCAACGAAATTGCTGGCAAAGACCGTCACCAAGTCCGCGGCACGAAAGGACTTTGGTCTGAAGTTGTGCAAGGATCCGTTAGCCTGGAAGTCGGCCAAGTGCAATAAAAATTCTTTCGCTTGGAAACAATTGTTCCCAGTCGGCAACGAGGCAACGTTGGCCAAGTCGTTGGGAATTTCCCAACGCAAGGCTGCAATACCAAAACCCAAATTGACCAGATCACTCTCGTCGAAAGGTCGTGGCCTGGTGAACTCGAGTTCTGAGAGTTCTGGCTTCGGTTCGTCACCACTCTCACCTTTGTCACCGCTCCAAAGAGAGACGACTCGGTGCGTCGTTGGCCCCGAAACGGCCAAGGACACCTCGGATGGAACGATCAGCAATAGCTGCAGCAAGAGTTCCGGCCTCGGATCACCGGACAGCCCGGATTCACCACTTTCCCCGGATAGCCAGCAATACGCTGCTTTCCATTTGATTCAGCAGCAGCTTGAAAAACTTCACAACTGCTCTTGCGAGAGAAGACAAGCCGAGGTACGCGCCGAATCCCTTTTACATCGACCTATATTCATTCGCAAAATGGGATCGTTCGACGAACCGAACGTGGACAGGCGACATACGAATAATCTTTGGTCCTTCCGCTAGTATAGTGTTTCGATGGATTGATCAGCTTCTATTCGCAATATCGACAGCTCACGGACATTCTTCAGCCGTATGAACGATAACACGTAGAGCAGTGTTAAACTTTATTGATATTTGGATAACCTTCATCTAGATCAAATAAAATATTGCTTGAATATCAAGCTACATTGGAATAATGTCTCTTTCGATGGCCGACATGTATGTTTCCAACTTAACAATTACTTCAAGCGTAAGAAAAATCTTGCTGCAAGTAAAGAGACGATACACTTGCTGCGAATGAAAGTACGTCAACACGAGTCGCGTTCAGTTGATCCAAACGAATGCAGCATCACTGCCAGTGCGGAAACCGATCCACATGTTGGAACGAAACGCGCGCGCCCCCCTCGTATAACAACAAAAATTGGGGGCTGTCCCGCTCGCGAGTTTTCTCATTTCGGTAATACCGCAGGCAGTACGTGAATGCATGGGCTTTATCACGCGTATGTTGCTGGGGCTATCCCGCACGCCGCCGCCGCCGCCGCCGCCGCCGCCGCCGCCGCCGCCGCCGCCGCCGCCGCCGCCGCCGCGAGAAATTGGAACGTCTAGCTACGATTTTAGGATAATAAATCTTCTGAGTCACGTTCTCTTGGGGGTCGGTGCAGTGATGGGGCCCCATGGGGGTGAGCGCGCGTTGGCCTCCACGTGGTGCGAAGGAATTGCGATTCCGCCTGTTTGCCCCCTCCTGCCGCTTTACCAGCCGCCTTCCTGGTGAGCGACGCAAGCTTGGGCCACTTTGCCTCGTAACAGGGCGCATGTCTAGGCTTTGCAAGCTCGCGAGGTGGTGGCCTCGACCGCCATACGCGCCCTGTCCTTCGTTCCAGCTATGAAAATCGTCAATTCACGCGACACGCGAATCCAGAGGGCTCGCGGGAAATCGAAATGTGGCGTAGGGCCGATAGAGGGCACTCGCGCGCTCTCTTTTTTCCACCCCAAAGGTTTTTATACCGAGCTTGCGCGTCCTTGGAACTACGTTTACCGCTTGATGAACAACCCCCCACTCGATACACTGCTTTCTCCTTTTCCCGCTAGCGGAGAAGGGGATTCTCTGCTTTGACATTTGTGGTGGCTAGTTCGAAGACATTCCGGGCGCTTGCCGCTCGATGGCGACACTTGCATTGTCCTATTCTGCTATCTCTCGCTCTTGCTCCCTCTCTCACACTCTCTCTCCCTCCCTCCCTCCCTCCCTCCCTCCCTCTCTTTCCCTACACTTCTGCTTAGAGCTTCGAGGCCTTACTGTTATTATGCTTGAATAAGCTGTGCGACTCTGAAACAAAGCGCTCATGAGTGTTTCAAGTCTTGGACCATTTCGCCACATTCTAATTCCTCCGCATTATTGTGAAAAATATGTAGAGAGTAACGGTCTAAATGAGCTGATGTATGTATGGAGTACGTCCACCTTTCGGTAAATCTAACAGCTGATGTTTTAACAGCCTCATTTAGTCGAGGTCAGGTAGCAGACACCAGCGTCCTTTCTTTTGAGTATACATTGTAGTGAAACACTTGTAAAAATTATGACTGAGAAATACAACGAGTTAGACAAGGAAGGTTTTTTTAAATCTTTTCATTTTATGAAATTTCAGGTGCTTCACTGAAACTTTTTCTACGAAATCTTTACTAAAGGGTTCGGAGTTCTGTACTCCAGTCTTCTCGTCGATGAGGAAAAGCGTGTTCATTTTTCATATCTTCAATGATTTTCAAACGTCGGGTGTATCGTCTGGTACAAATTCCGTCCATACGTGGTGATTGCCTTGCGATGTTCGAACGCCCCTGCTTTCGCCTAAACGTTTTTGTGCTTTCCCCAAGGAGATATCCCTTGTTCGCAAGACAAGACCCCGTACAGACCTGACGCCCTTCTCGTTCAATTTGAGCTACATTCCGTCCAGGAAGTTGGCTCGTTCGTGTCCGCAATGCCCGGAGGCGCTTCACAATCGCTTGTCAATGAAAACCAGGGCATACAATTATCAGACATCAATCAGAATTTCGTATATTCCTGTAAGTAGAAGGTCCTGGAGGATATATTCCACTCTCGTGTTTTACCGGATATGTACCGGTGGTAGCAGCTCGGTTGGTACGGGGGCAGCAAAACCTTCGATTCAATTTTGTCGAGCAAGTCAAATTCCGTCTCGGAAGGTTTTTTCTTGTCTACTTTGAAGAAGAAGAAGAAGAAGAAGAAGAAAAAAAAACGCCGCGTCAACGTTATTGTAGCCCCGGGCTATATAATTTTACATGGGGACTGGCATGGCATACTTTATACAATATCTTGAGCCTTAACAAGCCCGCAAAGAAGAGACCGGAAAATGTGTATCTGTATCCATGACGAGCGTACTTTTTGCCCCGCCCTCCGTTTTGAGCCAGTCCCAAAGGAAGAGAAAGAGGAAAGACGGAGGTAGCGGGAGGAGGGATAAGGGCTTCACTTTCATGTGGAAAAAATGATTCGCAATAATCCCGAAGCCAGTGACATGGCAATAACGCCTTCCATAAGCCACCCCTCGAAGCTTTTCGCTACCACATCTCGTGACTCCTCGTACAAAGTCGCGACATAGCTGAACGATTCCCCCTAGCTGGTATTCCGCTGCCTTGCTCAACCTCCTCCATACACGGAGGCCTTTCAAAACGTCGTTGGGGGCATCTCAAAGATCACCTACGTGTCGCAAGGCTCTTGCCAATTAACACGTTACCTAACTTCAGATCATTGATAGCTTGTCCATTTTGGCAGGTCTCCACTGAGATTTGAGTCTTTTCCCCGTCATCCCGGCACCTAACGGACGTTTTTTTTCATATCACCAACGTGCACCCAACGGCCGAATGGTCCGGTGGTCTTGAGAAAGCTTTTTCTCCCTCCGTTATCCGAGCAATAGGTATTCACCCTTCGTTGCAAGAAACGAGACGACTAAGAAGACGAGGGGCAAGATTCCCGCCAAGGAGCTCGTCATCGCTTCTCGAAGTGTCGAATTCATTGGCCTATCGAGTAGGTGCTATGCTATGATGTTGCCGAGAGGGGTTGCGACCCTCTACTTTTCGTCGTTGAATTTACAAACGAATGCTTTGGAAATCGATTTTTATACATACAGACTTACACCGAAGCAAAGTTTGCAAGGTGTCTGTCCATTTTTATTGATCTGCAATATCGCTGGCTTTGTGTGTTTCATTTTTTTTTCTCGTGTCTGTGCTGCAAAGAGTTATCACAGATGGCAATGTTTCCTCGAAACATCTATCGGATGCAATAAACCGCGAAGGGAATCCCCCACTCGTCTGTGCCCACGCTCGAATTGCATTACCGTACCTCATCGTGTGACTCACTTTTCGTAGTCGAGGGAGCTTTGTCGCGTCGGGTCATAGAACTTTCAGTCTTCTCGCGGGGCCATAATTTTGTGGTAATCACTATCCACCTATATTTTCTACTTTTTTTTCTTTTTTTTCTTTCTATCACCGCTCTGCCCATCTTGATCCTATTGTTTCACGTCTATTGTATACCTGCGTTGATACTCCACACCGTCCGAATACCCAAGTACGCCTTATCCCCCCCCCCCTGCCCTCAACTACAGTCGCGGGTCTAATTAACGTTAATAATAAGACATTCGAGCGCGAGGAGGGGAAAGAGTACGAGAGAAGAGCGGCGAGAGAACGAGACGAGAAGAGTATGTGCGAGGAACAGCATGTCCGTTGTTGCGTAATGTGGCCATGGATCAGGTATGACGTGTCCTAGAGAACAACTCGACGAGCTTTCTCGTGTGACTCAACAACGAGAAGACCCAAGATAATGACAGTTATTTGTTTCGAGAAGGGAATAAAAAAGGGCCTGATGGGAGGAGCATGGCATTCGTGTAACCGGAAGTACGGCCGGGATTGATAGATGAGAGATGACGATGCTGTAGAGGATTATACCGCCAAGGATAGGTGGGTATTGATTTGGAAGTTATGGACGACGCAGCTTCAATGTTGAATCAAAATTCAAATAGCTTTAAGGCTGGAGAACTTTGGATCATTCTGCTGATCAGATTGAACAGTCAATTCTTTCATTGTACGATTTATCGTAAAATCTTCCGATCGATATGTCAAATCGACATACCGAATGAACTTGTGTCGTGTATTAAATCCCTAGTAATCACACATGATCAACGTCTGCGGCTTATCTATTGACTGCGATCAAATTAAAGCCCCATACGTTTAACGCGTTGCCTGGTACGTCAAAAAGTGCACACTTTGTATGTTTATATAGGTGTGTGTGCGTGTGTGTGCGTGTGTGTGCGTGTGTTCGCGCGTGTGCTTGTGTGTATGTGTGCGCGTGCATACATCCATGGCTACGTGTGAAATACCGAAGCGAGTAGGAAACCCCTACACATTGGTGGCACGTGAAAGAATGGTTGCTTGATAGTCGAGAATTCGTGTTGACTCGAGTGACGTGTGCGTGTCCCAGCGATGATGGATTTGTTGTTCTTGCTTTGCTGCGGCAGCCTGTGAGCTTTTCCGTGACCGATTTGCCTCGCGGGACGCGTTGTCGAAGGGGTCAGAAGGAAGAACAGGCGTATTCAAGCTCACCGCGAAATAATGAGTGGTAAAGTTTCACTCAAGTAGAAAGCTAGTGCAAAAGAGTGAATTTCGGTGAACGGCTTGGATGCGAATAAGACACAGGAACTCTTCATATGACTTTATGCTTGTACCGATAATTTGTTTAGATATTTAGCTCGATCAACTAGAATGAGTGAGGACAAGTTAAGGGCCTAGGATAAGGTCAAACTACTTGATCAGTCTTCGCAAGCAATAATGTTTGTTCCGATTGCTTATGTGTAGCCATTCTTTACAAGGAATACTCCACAAGGATAACCCACAAATAGTGTGCTCCAAGCCACCGCGAGTAATCTCGGGAAAAGCAGATGATCAGTAGTGGTTTACAATCATTTCGTGCTCCGAACGCAACGTACTTTTATCCCTTCCCATCGCGTTACGACCGAAGGCGTCGAAAACTGCATCGCCGCTGTCTTTATCACCCTCGTCGCAGTCTATTAGGAACGGTGAACGAACTACCCCTGGGAACACGAAGGGTGGAGATCGCGCTAGAAAGAGACACGAGCTCGGTTACTCCCGGAGCTTCCGACTGCGGTGTCTTGTTCGCTCTATATGCGAAAGCATTTTGCTGCGAATATCGCTGGTGTCGTATATATCTGTATCGGTTACTGATATACCAACCGGGTTTTGTCGTTGCCACTGATGGACTGAGAGAGCAGCAGCGAGCAAATGGAAATGTTCCAAGGGAGAGAGAGAGAGGTAGGGGAAACGGTAGGGAATATGGAGCCTGCCGCCCCGAATAATTGTGCCCCTGACATTGAAGCCCAAAGCCAGGAGAATGCGAGCTTGTTTAGCATGCATCCAAAATCTTCCGGGGTGCTGAGCATTCGCCATAAATATGCAGATTTTGCCCGAGGTGCTGCTTTCATGGTGGTCTCCGTTGTCATGAACTCAATATACGTATTTATACCGCGTCGCGGTATCGAGCCATCTCTTTTTTCGGGCCTTCGTCCTTTCTGCGTTTTCGCAAAACCTCAACGAAACGAAGCCCACTGAATCATCAAATATCGTCTGCTCTTTGTTTATCCAAGTGTAAAAAGAAGTAACTTTGGGAGAGTTATCTCGTACCGTTAACCTTAATCTTATTACCGTTAACGGTAGACGACATCTCTTACGATCTGGTCGGTACACGACATCTCTTACGGTCTGGTACAATAGCATTAGGTTTGTGCATCCATCGCGTTAACCTGTATATCCTTATGCGAAGTGATCGATATGATAATGTGCCTAAAGATGAGCATCCTAAATGGGAATTCAGAGAATCTAAAGAACTGATATGAATAGTCTGAAGAGCCCTTGGAATCTAGTGCTACCGGCTCGCAGCCTATCGTCAGTACTAGATTTCTCTATAGGTTGTTCATATCAGCGCTAAACTACAATATGACAGAACCTCATCCGCTTTTTCTAGTTCGTTCTCTAGGAGCCTAGATTTCTGTAAGGCTGTTCGACATGGACGATAACCAAACGCAACACCTATCGTACGTGCTATTATCAGTTTTCAAGAGCCTCAAAATGTTTCGACATCTACCCTATTTATATACCTCAGCCTTTGCATTGGTTCTTCCGTCGTACACTATTTCAGGATGAGTTGGAATCCCACAGAGTTGCACTATGGAACAGCAGGATCTTTCAACACCTTTCGTAGGAATATATGAGAATTTCAATGATTGTCGCGTGTGAATGATTATGTGGCACATCAACCGCATCTATCTACTGCCCTCGTGTGGAAGAACGGCGGCATCTATAAGAAAATCAAAAATGTGTTTTTGATACCGTTGGAATCAGTACAAAATTTCCCATCGTTCTGTACAGTAAAACGGATTTTCGATTTTTTTTTTCGTAGATGTCACCTTCTTCCATACGACGGCAGTATAGGAAATCAGTCGATGATCCTTTTGTCATAGATATTTGGCATGTCATCTAATATGATAATGACCCGCGGATGCGAACAAGGGCAATAATAGGGGTAACAAATATCGAATATGAACACAAGTATTCTGTGTGTGTGTGTGTGTGTGTGTGTGTGTGTGTGTGTGTGTGTGTGTGCGCGCACATATCCTTGATTGGCTAACAAATGGATTCCACCTACGCTATATCTGGCACGCAAAGTGAGTACGGCATACGCCTTTTTTTCGGTCAGGCATATACGTCGATGTGTACAGACAACATTGTATAGCATACTAGAGTAGCACCCCGAATATGCGTACCGCCCGCGCACAAATGCGTTTATAATATTCACCCCGTGTACACAGAGAGGGTGGCGAAAGGACGAATATGGTTGAGGAGAAATTGGAGTGGGTCGAAAAGTACGAGAGCTGAGGGAGAGACCAGCTCCTCTTTTTCTCTCTCTCTCCCCCTCCCTGCCTCTCTCTCTCTCTCCCTCTGTCATTTGTGTTCTCGCGATGGAAGGACGTCTACAGGGGGTACCAATACCGCTTATAGCATTGTAAAAAAAAAACAAATGAGGACATGTCGAAAATGTGCGTCAAAAAATTAACAACATACACACACAACAGTATTTATGACCAGGTTGCTTCTTGCGCAGAACGGCTTGTCTTTGCCCACGGGACTTGCTCAACTTCCTCATTGTGATATTGGAAAAGTAAAGAAAGTTTCGCGTTCGAATGAATGCGCGCCTGGTGGGTTGGTTTATGGGCGTAAATGACTGTGCATCACAACTTCCCGCGTTCGCTCCCAATATGAAAAATAAGTAGTGGTTTTTGTTTGTTTTTTTTTTTTCAAGTTTATTCGCAAATCCTGAAGGTTCAGGATGCCTCATCCAGACTTTGATATGAAAGACATTAGCGACATAATGAGGTGAGAAAATGAGGCCTCTTTTAGCTGAATCTTGTCGTTGGAACAACATTGAAATACTGGAGTATACTTAAGTAGCAGAAAGTAAAGATGAAAGAAAAGGAAACGATATCCTAAACAAACCCCAAAAAAGGCAACAGGATCAAATCAGCGTTTTTCGATTCGGTATTACAAATACGACAATAGCGTAAGCAGGAAAGCCATAAATATATACATAGCGTTGGTGGTTGCCGAAAGGAAAAGCGAGAGATGCGCGCGCGCACCGCGCCTCACTCTCAGTCCTATAGCAAGAACTGATCGCGCGCGCGAGCGAATGCTCTCTCCACTACATCGCTTTAGTCCCGTCGTGAGCGGCGCTCGTTCCTGCCGCTTCTGAAACACGCGTTCAGTCACGTCGAGGACCCTTCGAGGAGGGTTGCGCTGTCACCCTGGACGTCCTGTCCGAACTGTTCGCGGCCTCCGTGTTCTCCGCCGCGTTCTTATATACACCATTACTTATTTAAAAATAAATGACAGCGAAACTCTCGCGCTTATTTACCTCTAATTTTCTACGCTCTCAAATTGTCGATAATAATATTAGTCATAGTAATTATAATGGCAATATTAAGTACAATAACAAAAAATACAACAACAAAAAAAACACAAGGACAATAATAATTTCGTGGAGAAGAAAAGTCGCAACCGCATAATCAAAAACGATGAAATCGATGATATTTTTCGACCAAGTGAATTTTGTACGTGAGATAATTACAAGTGCCTGCGTGAGCTCTGAGTCAATTTTTGCGCGTTGCGGATTAGTTCATCCGCGACAGTTTGACTTGTCTCGAGGACGGCAAACGTACCCAAACAAGGAATCGGAACAAGCTGTTTGTGTGTATTTTTTCAAATTTCGTCAAACTCATCCGAAACAAACCCAATAATTTGACTGGAAGAAGTAGTTTTTTTATCCCTCCAATGCATCGCTAAATATATCCAAGCCCAAGTGAATAATCCCAAACACATAATTGGAACAAGCTGGGATTTGCTCGAAATTTCTATCAACTCCAAACATTTTTCGGATGTCGTGAACGAAGAAGGTGGACGGGGTGGGGTGATCGTTTGAAGAAAAAGAAGAAAAAAATGTTACCACGATGTCCCATGCATCGTCGTCCAGACTGAAGCAACCGGCGGCGGGTGTATTCAGTACCATTAGAAATACAGGTGCGAAACCAAAGTCGAAACTCTCGAGATTAACGTCGTCGATGAGATCGTCGCCGAAGAAGCAAAGGAGCGCAACATTTGCCGCGGTTACGAGCGACCAATTGTCGTTGGCCTCGTCTATTGGTGGTAATATTAGGCAGACGACGTCGCCTTGTGAAGCTTCGTCACCACCGGCAAGATCGTCGTCGAATTCGTCGTCGTCGCCACGAAAACGTTTGCAGAACGAGGATTTGTCAATACTTGGGAAAAATCGCCAGCAGCAGAGTCCTTCACCAAAACGATCACCAAGAAGACTCGTTGTTCAGCCCACGCGCCCATACTGCGTTCAAACGTTGGTGGAGGAGACTGTTCGCCTGGACGAGATGGGCTTCGGTTTTGGTAATCCTTCGTCGAGCTACAGCTCGACCCACGACGACGAGGAGACATCATCATCATCGGCAATGTCGTTCCTTGAGTTTGAATCACTTTACAATATTGAGAAAGAGCTGACGACGACGACGACGACGACGACGACGACGACGCAGTCCCGACGCGACACAATCGCTGAACTCGACGAGAAGTGCATCTTTGGCGGTTGGTTCGGCACGCGACGCGGCCTATACACCGACCTGCTGCCTGATCCGAATTGCCGAAGCGGCCAATTCGCGGATAAGAGTATCGGTGTTCATTATTGTCCTGTCGTTGCTCGCCGTGCGACGGAGTTGAACGCCTCGACGGGAATTGCCCGAGAAACGTCGCCACTGCCGACCGAAGGCTTCAGCTTCGCTCCCGGCTGGGCACTCAATGCTCATCACTACTATCAGTGGCAGCAACGCGGCAAGACGACGCAGCAGGTACGAGGCTTGTTCCTTTTTTGGCTCCTGGCCCGCCTCGGGCTTTATTGTTTTCATCGAAAATACAATATTGATCAATAGCAGAATGCGCGATGATTGCGTCAAATACCAAGTGATGATTTCAGTAAAGAAGTACGTTGGTATTGAAGCTCATCACACTTTGCATTTCGCCGGCTATGGTTAAGGTGACACTCGGTCGGACTAGATAGGGATAGCAACAAGCTGCGGTGGCTGCTCGGGTCAAGACTCAAACTCCAACAAGCCCGAATAACTCCAACTTCCGCTTCAACTGAACACACTATATACCACATTGACCACCATGACTACCCAAGTAAACAAAAAAAACTACTACGCAGTGATGTTATGGTAAGTACGAGGTGCGGAAAGCTGCCAGGACATCCGCAATAAAATTCGGGCCCTTTTAGGGTTTAGGATCGCTGCCCTAATAGGGATCAGCTCGGGTGGCTGGATATAAACAGTATTGGCCCAAGTAGATCGATTGAGAATCTTATTATCAGGTGACTCCGGCTAAAATTGATAAAGTTTTTTTGACACTAAACATTCGGGGATTCGACATCAGATTGTGCCATGTATGATGATGCCTTCAGATTTTTTTCGCGAATACAAAATCACAGCTACAAATTCGCAAACCCAATATTGACTTCAATGCGAATACGTTTTTGTTTTCTTTCATTTTCGCTACATTATCATCGTGTTTAGATACGATAACTTGGAAAAATGGTTTATTTGGAATTTTATAGACACTAGACTGGTCATTTTTTTTGTCAAGTCCAACGGTTTCTCAATCTGTGACAACGCCGTCTTTTCACTCAACTGCCATTTAGACAGTAATTTAGACTTGACTTGGCGTACTCAAGAATAAATCCAAACAGCTCTGCACTTCGGGTATCCAGATGACGTACAACTTGAACAACTTTAACTCGATTTAGATCAGATAGAGCTTAATACTCAAAATAAACTTAAGCACAATTTAGATTGTAGATAACTCGAAAAGGTCTGGAATTCAGTGACAGAGTTGACTTGCGCGGCCGTCGAGGGCCCTCGGTCAGAGCGCGAGCGCCCTTTAAAGGTCCATACGAGGGTTCTGAGGAAACCCTAAAGTGGCTCCAAAATGCTACATCAATTCTCTTTCTCGTGGAAACAAAATGGTTCTTCGATTGATCGAGTTTGACGTATCCCATCGCAAACGTACCCAGAAATGGCAAATTAAAAGTACTCGACCCTCGCGAATTACGCTCGCTTCCATAACTCCGCGTGGAATATAGATGCGTAATGAACTGTCAGGCACAGAATATGGGGACTATTCTTTTACCTCATATCATTTTCGTTCATCCCCTTTTTACGCTTTTTGTATCTTTCCGGCTTTTCGCTCCCCGTCACGCGTGGTGATGGGACGCGCTATGACGTTCACCTCTTTCGCAAAAGTGACCGCACCCGCAATTTTTGCGCTTCGGGCAGCCGCGGAAAATTGACGAAAAAAAATGCATCGGACAGCAACTTGACCGAAAAATCTCGATAAACTCAGTGAACTCGGGAGGAGAGAAACAGCGCGCGCGCGAGAGAGAGAGACAGAGAGAGAGAGAGAGAGAGAGAGAGAGAGAGAGCGCTGCATATTTTCGCGCATGCCTGAAAACTTTTATTTCTGCGCTGCCTGTCATTTAGCCACCCTCGTTTTGTGTTGACAATTGTTTTTTTTCTCGTCCTGCGGAAAGACGAGCACGAACGGGGATTCCCTTCTGTTTTTTTTTGTTTGGCAATTTTCATTGTTTCTCGCGGCCCCTCGAACGCGATACTCCCTGGTCGGATAATGGCTTTGAACATTCCTACTTTAAGAGTATCTCGCGGGGGTTTTTTTTGTGGTTTGTTTCGTTCCAAGGGACCCGCCGATGAAGCTCTTACGGGATAAAAAAACGGTGTATCCATTGTTCAAGGCCCTCTGCACTTTCACGTATGATGGTGTTGAATATGTTTTTCCATATTTTTATTATCAAACTTTTTTTTCTGCAATTTGATATTACAGATCTCTAAACGACCATGTGAAAAATGCTTTACGGGCTTTCTGTGTAAATTTCGATTTATTTTTTATGCAGCATGGTAAGATCCGCCTTCTCCCTCCCCCTCTCTTTATCGCAGCATCAGCGACGATTATCCGCAATGCGATATTTCAGTACGTGCAAAATTTGTCTTTCCACGACGTCAGACTCGAGCTTCGCGTTCCCCGTTTTCTCAGGGGGTTTTCCGCCCGAGGAGCACGGATCGCCGAGAATCCCCGAGACGAACTTTGAGATAGCGAGAGCTTAAGGGGTTCTACAGAGGTGCTCTGCGAAAGAAAAAGATGGAGAGCGAGAGGGGTGGGGGGGGGGGGAGTCTATCAAATATGCTGCCCGAGGGTGTGAAGATACTTTGATCAAGACCGGCGGGTGCCCTCAGAATTCTCTCAGCACACTTCTCTCGCGGTCCACACGATGTTTGCACTAAGGGACCGAAGTGTACGTACAGGGTTTGCTCTCGCTATACACCCTAGCACGGAGAAGCGAAAGTAAAAGTAAAAGCTTATATATATATATATATATATGCACATTTCCTACCAGCAGAAACGACGCCGTGTTTGCGAAAGACCTCCTTCCTCTCTTCCTTATCCCCAATCCGATTTTTTCATTTTTTTTTCTTCATTTTTTTATTTCACTCGACCGGAAAGATTGCCGCAGTTGTCCTCCGCAGCGAATTAATTGCGGACTGTTTTTATTGTTCCATGGAATGTGGGAGGGGGTGAGGAACAAAGGGGAGAGAATCGCTTCGAAATGTAGCAATCCTCCTAGTGCCGGAAAACTTTGGATTGCGAGAAATTTAAATGTTGTTTATTCGGCTCCCGTTGTCGAATTCACCGTCTGCTATTTTACCGTCGTTCGCTACCTTATTTCCGTGTTTTTTTTTTTTCCGTTTGCGCTTTGAACGGTTCGAATGGATATTTAATTCTTTAATTTCGGGACGACCACATGAATTTGTCATCATTTTTCTCTCACACGCGCTTTTTTTCTCGCAACATCGGCGACGATTTGAGATCATCAACAGTCCAAAGCAAAACCAAATAATAATCGAAATTTTGTATTTTTCAATTGATCGAATCTTGGCCCGATGCGTTACATCTCGAGAATAAAAAATGACGTTTCGGAATAGGAATAATTATATTATTTTTAAATTTCGATAGGTTTTTTTTGTATTGCATTTTCATTTTTGTTTTCGATATCGTATCCGAATTAATAATTGATTTTGGAATTTCTGGAGGGAAATTTATTCGAATTACTCATCATTTTTCCTGACTTTTCTGTTGTTTTTTTTTTTTTTTTTTTTTTTGCAAAGTCGACGACGATTTCCGATAATGAACAATCCCAAAGAATAATCGAAAGCGAAAAAATTGTTGGTATTTGTAAATTGATCGAATCTCGACTCAATGCGAGAAGAGTCGTAGCTCGATGGAGATAAGATGGCGTTTCAAAATTGGAACAAATATTTGATTTTTCAATTTTATAGGGTTTTATTTACTTTTGTAATTTTTCGCTCTCTTATCAAATGTCTCGGCGGGGAGGTCTTTCGACTTGATCCTTTCCCGTTCCTCACAACCGGTACATCGTGTATATCGAGTCCGTTGGCTCGTAAGTAATTTCTCGAATGAATGATCTCCTCGAAATTGGGCTTATGAACATGGGGCCACTGTGTGCTAGGGCATTCATAAATAACGCGCGCGCGCGCGCGCGCGCACACCTATAAAGACATCGGCTCCGCGACATCTCCTCCCGATGTTAAGGGAAGCGTGTAGCGCGAAAATGAGTTCCGGTAGGTAAGAGCAGCGAGAGGAATATCCGAAGAGACTTTCGGGTAAAAGATGCTCGGGGACGACGAGTAGTAGTCCAACTCTCGTTGTCCCCGGGCATCGAGAATCGAAACGACCTTCTTGTTCCTCTTGCCTCGCGAACCACCCGCGTTCGCACCCCTCCTGTGCCACGACCCCCCTCCCAACCCCGAGGAAAAGACTCGAGAGGGTAAAATATCGGGGTCCCGAGGGCTCATCGAAGGAACGAAGGCATCCCGCGAGCTCGTAACAATTTTCGCGGGGCTGCAAATTGCCAATTGAACCAGTAACTGATTTAAGTACCGTGTAGGTAGGCCTGTGTATACCTACAGGGTGTCTGGAATAAAGAGTTACAAGAATCAGGGTTGTAGTTGAAAGAAAACGACATTGACCTTTGTATGACCTTGATGGCGATACCCAAGGTCAAATTGACATTGCTATGTTTATGTCCTTTTGAAGCGAAGCATCTTTTGTTCGAAACATGTTCCCCTGCAATTAGTACTTTCTGCGATATAAGCTTTCAACGCTTCATCTGAGACACCCTGTATACGTATACAGGGTGTGCTGACTAAGTTGGCACCACCGAATATCTCGAGAGGGATGCGTTTTAGGGGAAAAATGTTTCGAACGACAATTTCATGATTTTTAGAAACGAAAATAATGGCCTTGGTGATTTTTCGTTTCGTCGCGATTTTCAAGGTTATTTCAAGGTCAACTTCTGTCTTTCAAATGGAAAGTAATGTTTTTTACTTACGAATCATTTTCCGCGTAACAAAGTAGGTCACTTTTGTCAGAAACGTTTTTCTCGTTTGACCACAATTTTCGAAGGATATTTTGAAAATTTCAAACTCTTGACAAATTAATAGTGTAACGATAAATCAATATAGTCCGAACATCTGTTACGTCTCCCGGAAAAACGCCACGGACTCTTTCCGTACTTGTGTGGTTTCTTCAGCACGAAAATCATAAAAATAACACGGGAGGGTGGAAAACCCTTTCACTAGGCAGCGACATGTGTAAGCTGGAAAAAAGAAAGAAATGTTTCTTTTGTTTTCTCTTTTGTACGAGGTGCGTGTTGGGCTTGGGCACCGGGTCGTTTCTGTAATACTAGTGAAAATATATTCGGAATCGCATATCCTCCGAGGCGCTTCCTATATATCAAATGCGCGCGTCCATACGTGCAATATCCACCCTGCGCCGATAGTGGAAAATGGAAAAAATTCTCGGTCTCTTCCCTTAAAGATAACGACCCGGAGAAAAACAAACGGAACACGTACACGCATTTTTTATCTCACTTTTGAGCACGATGCAACCGTGCGCGCTTTGGGGTTAAACGACAGATGGGTCGACTGTACGGGATAGGAATAATAAATTAAATGCGTGTTTATCGGCTTTAGGGATGGACGCAATCGGAACTATATTTATCTTATAACGTTTCGGTCCGTAATTATGGCTATTTTTGGCCTTATCGGTCGAGCTCATCCAGTTATTGGATATTAATTTACATTGTTATTGAAACAATGTTGATTTAATCCATTAGTGGGATATTATTTTCGCAATTGACGTTGAAATTATACTGACCTAATTCAGCAATTAAATTTACCTTCCGGTTCCTATCTTCAATTGTACTGTTTTGGCTTGGGTCGATATATGTACAGGGTGACAGTCACGAAGTGATCACGTGATTTTTTAACGGTGCTGTGTGGAGATCTCGCAACTGAGAAAAACATCATTTCAAATGGTTCTTCAAGTCCTCGTAAAAAAAAGGGTATTTTCCCGATCAGTAGAATTTGTCAGAAAAAATTAAGCATTCTAGAAAAAAATAGAAAATTCCATTTTCAGCTTAGCTGAATGAACATTCTGAATACGAAACACTCCTGATAAACATTTTTTGTACATCCCGTTACCGAGAACAGATTATCCAAAATACATTTCAAAATGGGCAAATGGAATTGAATTCCATTGACAAAAAGTTTTTCAGGCCTTTTTCGTATTCGAAATTTAATTATCTTCATACTGCCAAACTTTTATGTAAAATACTGCACATCACTATAATACGCTACATTTCTTTTTCAAAAAAGACCCCGTGTGTGTGCGCGCGCGTTTGGGTTTGTTTAGGTTGTGTTTGGGTTGGAGTGTGCGCGCGCCCACGCACACACGCACACACGCACACACGCACACGCACACACTAGCAAAAAATCTGGAAAATAGGGAATTTTTTTGACTTTTTCCGCCAAAATCAGTCATCAAGATTTATACTTGTATTTCTTGGCCAAACTCGAATTTGTTAGATTTTTTTTCTGGCGCTCGAACTTTTGTCGATCTAGATATATTTTTTTCTTGACAATGTTAAATACTCGAAATTAAAAACACATTATTCCCGAAATAAATAGTTACATTAAGTTGCATGTCTCGTATGGGCCTTTTGAGATTCGTCTAATTGTTTTACCGAGGGCCCCCGAACTCCCCGAAAGTTGGCCAAAATATTAAGAGTTACGAAGTCGTTTAACTTATATTCAATCTAAATTACAGTTTTCTAGGTTATATTATATATTTTGTATTACCTATTAATGAGATTCTTTTTATTTACCTCAAACTATATTTATATTGAAATTTATTTTGAGGTATACATTTGTATTAAAATTTTTTTCGCGGTTATATAGATGTGACAGTAAACATTAAATTGTGTTAAGCAATCAAGATTGTATGTGAATATTGTTATTCCGAAAGATTGCCTTGAACACAATTTAGATCAGATATATAACTTAATCAACTCGATTTAGTAATGAAACTCTATTTTTTTTTCTTCACAATTCCATAACTTATATAGCCCTGAGATCACGTGGCCATATGCGTGATGGAAAAAGCGTTAGTTGCTATTTGATTCGAGGGTGATGGCGTGACGATCGAATTGTCCGGGCGGCACGTCACCAAAAGGGCTTCCTCCCCCCGCCCCCCCCCCCCCCTCTCTCTCTCTCTCTCTCTCTCTCTCTCTTCGTTTCGATATCCGACGAAAAAATTCCAGCATCAAATGGAATAGCGCGCGTTTGAAATGTACGAAGGGCCGTAAGGGCGTGCGAAGGATGGGCGGCGGGATAAATCCCACTCACGCCCTCCCACCACTCGTGCGCGAGGGCACTTGTTCCTTTACCATTTAATTGCCGTGCTGTGCTCCGTAGCGTAGTGCAGGACACACAAGGGCAAGCCAAAAGAGCGGAAGCGACAGATATAGAATGAGAGATATAAAGAAACGGACAGAGAGAGAGAGAGAGAGAGGGAGAGAGAGTAAGAGAGAAATAAGTTTACCAACCTCGCCCTTCGCTCCTACAGGGGGTTAAGGGTTCTTCCTCAAACTCTGCTAAGGTCATCTCGCGGCAAATTGATGAAACGCCCCGTTATATCGTGCGATATACGTAAGAACGAGCAAAAGGGATCGGAGGCAAAAGGGATGGGGCAAAGGGACGTTGATCGAAATCTTTGAGACCTTTGATGCTTTCCTTCTTTCGGTTAATTCGTTTACTTTATGCCCCCTTCCCCTCCTCCCTCTCTTTCATCGCCCTTTTCCTTGGAATATGCATCGATTTTTTTTTGCTGCAACAATTTTTATTTGACTTTTTTCGTCATCAATCATTTGCTCGTTGTCATGCACATTTTTTCTCGGATAATTTAAAAGCTGTCGCTGCACGCAGACGGTAAAGGAAACTGAACCGTTAATCAGCATGAAAAATAAAAATGAAGAATTTTCGTTGCTCTCCAACCTAGCAAACTTCGGGGTCATAGCTGTTCCTAATCTGCTTCAAATTCGCACATCATTTGGGGTACCATATCGAGAAGGAGAAATTAGGAAATGGGCTTCGAATTTTGCGATTGAAAGGAACGTGTCTTGGACTAGACAGGCGGGTCACGTTCGTATGTGCGAGCGGGAAAAGAAAAGAACTGAAGGTCTCAAGGGCTGAACCTATATAGGGACGACTAACATATACAGGGTGAACCATTTAACGTGACCACCCCAAATATCTTCGTTGCTTTTAAAGTGACGAAAAAAATGTCAGCAGGTAATTTCATTGATTTCGAAGGTCTGATACGGTGGTAAAAAATTAAATTTTGTCAAGGTCATAGTTTTTGCGTTCTCAAGGCCATCAATGGTTTTTTACATGGGAACATGTTTTTTTTTTTCAATTAAGACGTTGTAGCTGATATTCCGACGAATACAATGACCTATTTGGCTTGTTCGGGTTTGGTTGTGCTTGTTTGGGTTTCTTTGGGTTATATTTAGTCACTCTAAAGGCAACGGAGATATTTGGGGTGGTCACGTCAAACGGTCCACCCTGTATATTTATATATAGGGAAGGAAGGGAGGGCCTGGGCCACCCTCTTGCAACGAATGTCAGAGCTCGTTAGAGCACCCAAGTAAGTTAGCCGGGCGAACTTGGAGTTTCGCCTCTGGCTTGACATTTTCCCATACGAAAAGATAGCGAGAGAGAGAGAGAGAGAGAGAGAGAGGGGGTGGATAGACCAGTTCCGTCATATACGTGAGCCGAAAGAATTATAGCAATTTCGTAGGCCTCGGAATTTCAAATGACTCGCAAAACACATGCTATTCTCCCCTTTCTTATTTCCTGCTCTCCGGTGCGGGGGACGTTTTGGTTTTCTCACACTCTCCAAATGTCACGTTAGCTTGGGATTTTACACGGTGATGTATGCTCGTCGGATCTTGTCGGTTTAGCGAAAGGGTGAGGAGAATGAAAAGTAAAAGGAAACACGAGAGCGGCACACGCAAACGGAGATTTATCGATTGCCGAGAGTTCTACCAGGTTTACGCGTGGTGGTTTTCCTCCACGTAGGGGAAGTCGGGGCAACATGATAACGCTAAGGTCGTGTTAAAATAAAACAACACCTATTCGAGTCAGTTAACTTCAATTATTTTTTTAACTACTCAAGGTTAATTAATATTTTAATTTTGGAAGCCAAAAATCAGTCTTTCTCATTTGTACAATACAATATATATTTGTAATTGAACCTTTATTTATCCCACCTACCCCGTATGCGGGGCAAGATGAAACAGCGCTGGGATAATGATGGGGCACGAATTATTGGCATCTTTCGCATATAGAAATAAATTGCTGAATACGGACACAAAGCGTAACAAAAAATAAAATGTCTCTACGCTTATCAAAATATATATGTGAAAAATATGAAATAACGAAACATTTTTTGGTTTGTTTTTCCTACAAACTGTATCCAACATTTTTTCACGTATTTTTCCTTACATTTAAATATATTTAAAAAATCCCTTTTGATTAATTTCTAAATCACATATTATCATTTTTCGATTTTTGCTGGTAGGGTTTTTTCGGCTGGTCGATTGTTTAATGGTGTTTCAAAACTAAAACCTCAGAGAGCAAGATATGATAATACGTGGAACTCGGGCGTGGTTCTGCAAGAAGTTAAGAAATGGGGGCCAAATAATAATCTTCACCTAGACAAACTACGTCGCAAATAAGTTACACTACTGGCACTGACGAGTGGACATCGTATGCAAACTCTTTCACTCATCGATATTCGGAACATTATGACAAAAGCAGATTGGTTAGAAATCAAAATCGTTGAGGAACTAAAACGTCTGCTGCAAACAGAGCACATACGCTCTTGATCCTACCCTTCTTAATAGAAGACCTGTTAACCGGCCCAGCAATTACCGACACTGCGAGTACATAAATAATATAACTAAGGATCTAAGGAGCATGGAAAACCGCCTTTTCGTTTCGATGAAAAAACCACATAAAGCAGTTTCAGCTAGACACGCAGCGACCTCATCGTCGGCGGAGAGAGGTAGCGTCAGTCTAGATATCGCATTCGAAAAACATCCGGATGGTTGGAAAAGTCGTTAACTTTTGCTAAGTTCTACAGGAGAGAAATTCTGTCAGATCGGACAGAATTTGCCCTAAAGATGTTAAACTCCTAATGGTTCTCGTATTAGACGTTATTTTTTTTTGTCTCATAAACTGTTGTTCACTCTCGTTTGGGCTCAATAAAGAAGCTTATAAAAATCTTTCGCTTTTTATCAGTATGCCGTAACCAACGTTAAACAGCTACGATTGATCTCGAGGAAGATGCGCATCTGCAATAATTATAAATTGTTGGTATAACCAAAATATCGATACAGAAGTGATATGCTGGGGTATAACTGAGAGGTTTGGGTCGTGACAAAACGTTAAACGATCATTAGAACTCCCTTACACAAAATCCAAAAGAGTTCTGGTCTTTCAAACATCTTCAATAATTATAAATTGTTGGTATAAACAAAATATCGATACAGAAGTTATATGCTGGGGTATAACTGAGAGGTTTGGGTCGTGATAAGATGTTAAACGATCACTAGAACTGCCTCACACAAAATCGAAAAGAGTTGTGGGCTTTCAAAAATCTTTAGTACAGTCCGACCTCTCAATAAGCACGGAAGAGCCCCGAAGGAGAAGAGTATTTCCGAGAATTCGGGTACCCCCACCAGGCGCGCGCTCTACGCTCACTGACTCTCTTTGTATCTCTCGCTCTTTATAGCATGCGAACCTCCCAATAGGCGCGCTCGAACGAATGTGAACTTTTTCACGTTAAGTAACTATGTATTCTTCCCATTTTACTCATCCGAGCTCTCCTCGGTTGGGCGTGCTTATTGAGAGGTCCGCGCGCAAATTCACTCGAGCCTCACTCGAGCTCGGAGTTCGAGTCGGAGTAGACGAAAGTGCTCGAGCGAGAAACGGGGGAAGCGTGCTTATTGCGGGCGTTCTTATTGAGAGGTCGGACTGCATTCATACGCAATTTGGTTATGAAATCGGTCGGAGATGCTTCTTCCGATCGTATCAATAAAGCAGGCCAATTAGTACTGGTAAGTCCTTCTGGACTCAGCCAATCTATATGAGAAAAGGAAGACTTTATGTCGGGGCGTATGTTTAGGAAGACAATCGACATAAAATCGTTACTGATTGTGAATCGCAAAGGTTAATGCCGAGACCACAAATGAGGCGAGGCATCGCAGTACCTATTTGAATCAATATAACACGTTGACTGGTATTCGCACATCACATTGGGTACAAATTAATAAATCTAGACTATCTATTGCAGAGGCAAAAACTAGGACCATGAATGACACGGGCCATTTGAAACATTACGAATCGGCGCCGGTACCCATAAGTACCATTACGTATAGTTATGTGCATCTATATGTAATGGTATGTATGGCTACCGGCACTAATTCGTAACGGTTCATACGAGGACCGGTACCCGTACGTACCATTGCATATACATGCGCGCATATATATGTAATGGGACGTATGAGTACCGATCCTCGTATAAAACGGTACGAATTTGTTAAGACGAGTACGATAGCTATGAACCTTAACGCTTTAACGGCCACGCCTATGTCTGGATGGCTCAAACTCATTTCCTATGAATAGGAGGTAGTATTTTCGACTGTAGCAAATTTGCTACTAACATTTTCACCCGCTCGGTTCCAACTATTATCTAATTCAATAAAAAATCTTCAAAGCCTAGTTCGTCCAGTCAAGCTTCCTTTACACAATTCTATCAAAAAATATTTCAAGAATATCCATTTACTTTCTTTTTTGGACAAAAAACGGTCAGCGGATCGAATGCTGGGGCAAGCGTCGTAAATTTTCACGACAACATTGTTCCCATATTAACATAATTCGTATGTTTATGTTTGGATTTCAAGCTATCCCATCATTGCTGCATCTAGCATAGATTGATGGAACTGTTAAGTAGCTTGTCTGCTATAGCGTCCTTACGCTTTTCACCAACGGGGTCAAAGTGAACATAGCAAATTTGCTACGATGGCAGCGAAAGGGTAAACGAACGTGTAGAATCCATGGATGAGAAAAAATACACATGTTTTTAACATGATAATCGATAACATGATAAGCGTTACAACGGTTTCAAAGCACAACCGATTGTTGGGATCTTCCCCGTAAATCTAGACCATCTATTGCAGAGGTAAAAACGAGGACCGCAATTAACACCGTCCTCGCATGAAACGTTACGAATTAGCGCCGGTACCCATACGTACCATTACATTTAGATGTACGCATCTATATGTAATGGTGTAAGTATGGGTCCGGCGCTATTTCGTAACGTTTCATACGAGGACCGGTTTCCATTCGTACCGTTCCATATAGATCTACGCATCTATATGTAACGGTACGTATGGGTACCGGTCCTCGTATGAAACGTTACGAAATAGCGCCGGACCCATACGTACCATTACATATCGATGCGTACATCTATATGTAATGGTACGTACAAGTACCAATGACCGCGCTTCGCTATATGTAATATGTTTAATACGAGGACGGTGTCATTCGCGGTCCTAGTTTTTACCTCTGTAATGGATAGTCTAGATTTACGGGGAAGGTCGCAGCGATCGGTTGGGGGCCGGATTGAAATTCCGAACTTTGAATCCGCCGACGGTTTAAAATTCCTACCTCTAATGTTTTCGATATACAAGGTTCGTCGACATCATGTCAGCGAAAGTGTACATAGTTGACCGTAAATGATGCTTAACGTATAACATTGTCTGGACAAATTTCAAAATTGACGTAAAATCACTTCTTAATTAAAAAAAAGGCTTGAAATAATTCGTTGATTAATTGAAACTTTGAGACTTTTAAAACTTCCATAGCCGAGTTATTTTGGCGGTGTTCAGATTTTCGGAAGTTTGGTCTTTCCCGTAAAATTCTTTCAGGCCAGTACTCTTTCGGAGTTTTGAGCGTTCTGATCATTCAAAGTTCGGCATTGTAATCCGGCCCCCATATGATTAGAATACTGGGAGGATTTGCACGGAAGGAAAATATCGTTTTGACGCTTGAAGAGAGAGAGAGAGTATGTCAACGTCGGTACCGCGGAATATACTGTTACGAAAAAAAGGGTTCGTTTTGTAAAGGTATATTCTGGGTCCACGAATCAAACAAAAGTCTGTTCGGTCCTCGTTTTTACCAATACGTTATAAACGTACATCAGTTCCAATAAACATTTTTGGTTGTAGAGGTACATACTTGTACCACGGACCATGCCGATTTTCTAACCCGTATCGATTTTGCCTATCCACCGCGATTTACATCGGTAGCGATGTATACGGTATTCCTACATAAATAAGTATAGAAGAATATGGGTTACAAAGAAGTTTCGAACGATACCCGACGCTAATTCATTACAATTTTGCGTAGAATGTACCATAATTACTGTATAACGTTAATGAATTCTGGAATTTAATGAAAACTTAATTTTGTATGAAAGGTTTTTAATGAAAACTGGAAATTGCATATATTTTATAGTATGATGTTTGCGGTTCTATAGTATGATGATTGTGCTTAATCGTAACTCAAAACGGTTATGGCCGTAAACTAATTAAATAAATAAAAACCGTTGTATATAATATTATTGTTTCGATCTCAACAAAGAGCTTGAAGATAAAGGCAATAGTAAATAATGAATGGGCTTAACCTTTTACTTTGCATCATAAACAGGCGTGCGTACGGGTATCCGATTTTTTTTCCAAATTTTGTGACTGATAGATTCGATCAAACATTTCCGACGTTTGATAAAACCGGGACAAGCTACTTCTGCTGGTAACTTTTATCCAGAGTTAGAATTTGGGATTTGTCAATACGAATATGACAGCTACGAACCTTAACGAACGTGTAGAATACATCTATGAGAAAAAAATTCACATGTTTTTTAGCATCATAAGACGTAAATTACTATGATCATGTAAAGTTGAAAGACGGATAATTCGTATATTCTGCCTAACCTCATCTTATAACTGTTACGACAGTTTCAAAGCACATTTTGTAATGCTGTATTTGTTATTAAAGGCCATAAATATGGATAAACTATTTCTGGTCCCTATATGTACCAATACGTAAGACCAAGGTCCCGCTTTTAACCGTTGTACATATAAAAGTAAAAATTTGGAATATCGTCCTTAATTGTGTATACATAATGAAATTAATGGACAAATTCAACTATAAGCGCAGTTGTAAACTTATGTATATCACTTCTGCGATATGTACAATCGGTCTCCATATGAACCTCTCCACATATAGATATATATATATATATATATATAGATACACACTCATGCATACATATATACCGATTGTTTTTCATTCACACGCCCGTTCATTGTCTTCTCGTAACGCTCACGCGAATTGCGTACGAAAGAATGCTCGGAGAATGTCGCGAATAAATATCCACGCCCGTACGCCAATCTCGAGTACATTACCGATATATACACACATGCGTGTGTGCACATCTTACGAGTTATGTGTATGTGTTAAATGTATACAGCTATATATATATACATATATATTTGTAAAAAAATGAGAGAAAGAAAATTCTCGATGCAAAATGAAGAGAAAAAAATAATAATAACTATAAGCCTGTACTCCAATCGGCGGTAATGTGTCCAACCACTTCCACACACCGTGTCTTGCCTCTTTCGTCCGTTTGTTCGTATTTTCGTTCCCTCTCTTTACTTTGCATTGGAACAGGATGTTTTTTCACTCTTTTTTTTTTTTTACAAAATGAAACTTTGAGGATAGCGGACGGTCGCGTGTCTTTCATTCTCACGATACCTACACACGCGCACGTCGATGACGACGAAACGAACCCAGCAACCTCACGCGAACTGCATGTCAATATATATATATATATATATATATATACATATAGCAAAAATGACGAAGAAAACGTAGCCGTTCGATGCACACATAATATGACAACGTCGAGGAAGAGAACGTCGACAAGAGGATCACACGTACCAAGAGTAAGAGTCTCGTACAATGAGCAGGGTTGGGCCTTTTTTACGTTTCTTCGGATCGCTCGTTTGCGAAGCCAGGGTACATGCTGCGGGAGGGCAACAGAGTGGAGTATACGTCACATGGCAAACGTCACTTAACGATAAGACAGTTTTTTTTTCTTCTTGAAATTGACTATAAAGGGCCCTTGGCGGGAAGGGTCACCACCCTTAAAGGGTCCATGGCGGTCACTATAAACTACGGCCTTGATGAAGTTGGGGTAAATGAATATAGAACCAACCTAACTCACTTCCCGCATGCGAAGATTTTGCAAAAAATCTTGGCTAATGACGCCCCCTCCCCTCCCCACGTAGGAGAAGGAGGGGGCTCTTTTTCATACGAGTATAAATACGTTGATTCACGGCCGTAAAATACGACATATGGGAGATGAAGATAGAGGCGTAGTGTATTTGGAGTGTTGCACGTGCGCGCATATGCGCGTGCGCTCTCTGCCACCATATAATGACGCGTAGGTGCAACTCATTCATAAAACATGCGACCTGAGTGTGTGTGTGTGTGTGTGTGTGTGTCTCGATCGTTGGCGCCGTTTCTTCTGGTCTGCACACACGTGCGCATACGTCTGCGGGGCTTTTGCTCCACACGCACAGATGCGTATGTCCCAAGGAGAGAAATGAGAAACCCACGAGAGCTCCGTGCATATAGGAATATCCTGCCACATCGTCGGGCTTCTGGGATGCCTATTCACACGTGAATAATAGCTCGTATATGGTGATCGCGAGGGGCACGGATTAAAAATGCCGGCACACGTGCGAACTCCGTCGGTATCGAAGTGTTGTTGAGTTTTTTTTTGCTTGGGTCGCTTTGGACACCTTTTGGTGTTGTTTGGGTTCGTTTGGATTTGTTCGCGTTTATTTGGGTTCGTTAGATTTTTCGTTTGCGTTTGTTTGCTTTCGTTTGGTGTTGTTTGGGTTCGATTGGCGGTGTTTGGATTCGTTTCGGGCTGCTTGGATTTGTTGGATTTTTTGTTTGTGCTTGTTTGCGTCAATTTTGTTTCGTTTATGTTTCGTTTGCGTTCGTGTGGCGTTGTTTTGGTTCGATTGGTGTTGGTTGGGTCCGGTAGGTTTTTGTGCGGGCTCATTTGGTCTTACTTGAATTTGTTTTAGTTTGTAAAATTTTTGTTTGGGTTCGTTAGCTTTGTTTGTTTTATTTTGGTTCGTTTGATTTTTCTTTGGGTTCGTTTGGCATTTGAAAAATGCTTGCAATTTTTCTGCAAACACTTCGAGACCCGAGAATAATTGGACGGCCATTTGAAACGCGATGCAGGCAGGAACTGTGTATTTTTTCGTTGTTGCTATTTGAGCCTGCTAGGACGCGCCGTGACGAGGTAACGTTACCAAACACATCCTTCTAGTGCCGAGCCCTGCCACAGAAAGGCATTATTTGTTCGAATGAAATAACGTGTTTTTTTTTTTTGTTTTTGGTTTCGGCCCACTGAAGTCTTGTTTGATATTCCATTGAATTATATATTTTTCTTTTCAAACAAGTTTACATATGTTTGGGTTTGGGTGTAAAAAATCAATGTATTATTATTGTTATTACAACAAATGTCATTCGTTTTTCGTCGTTTTTCAAGTTTTAGCCGCTATTTTTTAAATTTGTATGTTTTTTTTCAAAAGTTTTCGGTTCAGTCGATGGAGGACCATCCGCTGAAGTGCCGAAAACTTCAACCGACCACTCGGAATCGTGGCAATGAGGGAGCGGTGCATGAGACGCGAGGTCTTTTTTATCCGCCCATATCTCCCGTCGATATTTATATATTTGAAATCTCAGGCACTGAATTTGAGGAATAACACCACTCTAGCGGCAGAAAATAAGGTCTAACTTTGACCATTTATTTTGGGAGCATGAAAAAAGGAATAGGATTTCTTTTGATAGCGTTCATTTATGACACATATTAAGGTATAAAAAAATATTCACTATAATTTTCATATAAAATGGCGGTGACAGAGCTTGATCTTGATCTTGAAAAACCTGTTTTCTACAAATAACTTCACGGGGAGACGGTTTTCTCATAAAGTGTAAGACCTGGAACAAAAACAAACAAAAATTATAATTCATATATTATTACCTGTGGGACTACGTGGGGATTTTTAAAATAAAATTTTGAAAGAAATAAATCGATTTTTTGCCCAAAAAATTAGCAGTAAACGGTTTATAAAAAAAAGTTTACGTTTAATGAAAAAAAAAGGCTACGTACTTCCATAGAGAATGTAATTGCGAAGCTACTATCGAAATTTCAAATCGATCCATGCAAATATGTTCGAGCACTCCGTCCTCCCCGTTTGAAAAAAATGGTTTCGAGAAAAACGCGTTTAAAGTTGTACGAGCACTTGAATCCTTAAAATTTTTGTTTACCTTCAATCTGCGATGTATGCACCATACATTTGTCCATCTACGTTGATGTATTGTACCCCAAAGTATTTTTCCAACAAAAAAATGATTTTACCTAAATTTTAGAGTGGTGTTATCCCTCAATAGCCATAACTCCAATAAAAACGTTGCAAAAAAGAACACGTATGTATGTTGTTTCAATTCTCCACAAATGCCATTCAAATTTGATCCCATTTTCGGCCTATTTTCGCTGCCTAGTCTCCTTAGTCAATTTTATCAGGTTTTTTTTTCCTTCGCCGCAGCGACATCATATTTTTTTAAACTTGAACGCACATTTTTCATTTCGCCCGTAAAAGCCAAACCCAAACGAACTCGCGTTTTCGCGATACCCCGTCCACGTCCGTCGCGATTTCGAGGCACGGACAAGAAATAATATTGATTTTCCGGTACCCCAAGTGAAATAACTTTGACGAGTCTGGGCGTAAAAACAAACGATGAAAATTCATAGGAAGTTGTGACGTGAAACGCGTACCCGCGAATGTGTATCATTCTTGCAGAACACGTACGCGAATCGTCCTGAGGGAAGATGAGGGTGCATCCTTGCTGAGGCTCGTGTATTTTTTTTGCATAGGGGACGATAATTCAGTTACAGCGGTTCCCAACCGTCCGCCGAGAAAATTTTGGCTTTTGGGCTATACATACGGGATATTCCGCGCCATTCCACCTAGCCCGTGATCCCGACCTTTTTTGTTTGTAACATGAAACGGTTCATGTTTCATTTGTACTGAATTTAACAATTTCGGATAAATTTTTTTTTCACTACATTCAGCGAGATTCAAAATTAAACCGTTTCAGGCCTTTCGAAGCCGAATTGGAAATCACAAAATCATTAATAGCATTATTCGACATTATAATGATAAAAATCGTCTAAAAATAATATAAGGAAAAATGGGCCCACGATGAGACTAGTTTTAAAAATCATAGAATGGGTCACTCTATTTTCGAGAATTTTTTGAAAAGATCAAAAAAGGTAATCTTAAAAAAAATAGCTTTCACTATAGAAGCAGAAAACCGTTGACATTGATAATTGATTATCTTTTTCATATTTTTAAACGAAAGTATGCTTTAAAATAAAAAATTGATGTCGTGCCGTTTGTCGATATCTCAGTTAGTTCCGGAGTTATGAGCGTTTCAGCGTATCCAAAAATTTGGAAATCGATATTTTTTGAAAAATTATAATCCGTCAAAGCGAAGAGCTAAAAATCTAAAAATTGGTGTGGTTTTTAAAATTTTACAAAAAAAAAAATCAGGGAAAGCCAAAAATGGTTGGGTCACGGGCTAGCTGAAATGGCGTGGAATATCCCGTATATATATGGAGAATCGAAGACTCTCATGAAACTCGAGAATCGGGTACGCGAGAGGGTTGTCTCGACAAAACCACTGAGACAGGGTGGTCCATCGAAGTTGGGAATATATATACATATATATGTGTGTATGTGTGCATAAATTTTCATATATCTATATATAGATGACTCGTCTAGTCTTCTTCGACACACTCGAGGACTTTGGAAGTAATTACGAAGAGAGTGGGCGCGCGCGCGCAACTCGTCTGGCTTTTTCCTACTCGAGTTTGACTTATCGAAAAAATGTTCGTCTTTACTTCGCACATCGACTTTCGCCTCGGTACTTTTGGATGGGAATAGAAAATAGTTGACACACTTTTAGTTTGCGTGAATATTCTTAATATTAATATTCATCTATTCATACACACACACACACACACACACACACACACACGCGCGCGCGCGTGTGTTTGGGTGTGTTAATATGAATAAGTATTGTTAAAATTAATTACTAGCATTCATACATGTATGCCTACATTCGCATTAATCAAACGCAGTATTTTTAAACTTATCGATTCTTAATTAAAACTAAATAGAATAAAGTAGATATTCAAATGTCAAATGGTTGATGAACTTTCATTATAATGATTGTTATTGATCGTAACGAATGATCTCTAATACAAACACGTATGAATATAAGTTTTCGGGGCTTGTACGTGGAATGAAATATAATGGGGCAAAAAGAGTGGATACGAGTTGACAAATAAATTTCGTTGCTACGAAAATTCAACAAGCCCGATTGCAAAGCTCACGATCAAATGACCACCACTTTATTGACGAATATTCCCTCTGCGATTTGGAATGCGATACGTATAACATCGAATTGGGATTTACCGACGGTGAAAAAGTCTGAAACACGTGTCATCACACGAGACCACAGTTCGTTCTTTGATGTCCACAGTCAATGATGTTTGATGTCGAAAAATGAATGATATTTCGTCGGGACGTCCTAACGATAGCCCCGACCATGGGTCCTCGTTTGTTCCCACTACTCGAGCCTTTTTTTCTCTCATTCAGCCACTCAAGCCCGATGGCCGTTCCCTCGGGATGTCCACTCGTCCTTGCATTGTTGTCCCAATCCCCAGAATTATTAACACGCGAATTGAAAATTCTCGTGTATCAACCGGAAAATATCAGGCCCCTTCGCACGTATCTCTTTACCACTTTCACGAGGTTTTCTTTCCCTAATAAAAGGGCCAACATCATCATTTGCCCGATGCTACCTCTCTTCATTCACTTATCCGAGTATAATAATGAAGATAGCACCCTCAGCGAGCAACGACACCCTCTTCTATCGTGCCCCCGCGCACTCCACTCCTTTGCCGCCGCAATTTCGCATTTCCATTCTACAATATAAACCCCCCCCCCCCCTCCCCTCTCACTCTTCCTCTCTGCGACCGTGCGAAAATTTCATAATTGCATATTCAGTCGTGTAACCGTTGTTCAAGTATGTATGAAACTTCTCAACCTGCTCTCCATATGCCATTTCTGTGCCATACCAATACTGTTCTATATATATATACACATATACACATACACACACATACAACGTAATACCCATATCTGAGTACACATATTTGGGTAATGTGGATATTTGTATTCGCACGATATATATATATATGGGATATTCCACGCCATTTCACCTATTCCGTGGCCCCGACCGTTTTTGGTTTTCCTGGTTTTTTTTTCTTTCGTAAAATTGTACCTCATGAAAGGAATATCCACACCTATTTTTAGATTTTTATCTCTTCTCTTTTGGGAGTTATAATTTTCCAGACAATGTCGATTTCAGAAATTTTGGAAACGTTTAAATGCTGATAACTCCTGAACTAATTGAGATATCGACAAATAATACTAAATCTTTTTTTTTCATTAAAAACCATACTTTCGTCAAAAAATCTGGAAAAAATTATCGATTATCAATGTCAAGGTTTTTTTGCTCCTAAAGTCAAAACGATTTTTGTGAGATGATTACCTTTTTTTTTTTTTAATTTTTTCACAAAATTCTCTAATATAGAGTGACCAATCGATGATTTTTAAGACCAGTCTCGTCGTGGGCCCATTTTTGCTTCTATTTTTACTCGAATTAATCATTTTTTAAGACGATTCTTATCATTTTCATGTCCAATAATATTATTAATAATTTTGTGATTTGCAATTCGGCTTTGACAGGCCTGAAACGGGTTGTTAAAAAAATTTTGTGCTGAATTTAGCAAAAACAAAATGATTTTGAATAAAAACTCATTTTTGTCGTTAAATTCAGCATAAATTGAAAACGAACCGTTTCACGCCTGTCGACGCGGACCTGGAAATCACAAAATCATCAATAGCGTTTTCGGAGATTAGAATGATAACAATTTTCTAAAAAAAAATATGATTAATTCGAAAAAAATAGAAGGAAAATGGGCCTACGATGAGACAAGTCTTAAATATCATAGAATGTGTCACTCTATTTCAGAGAATTTTTTGAAAAAATTAAAAAATGGTAATGTTGAAAAAAAGAAATTCACTTTAGAAGCAAAAAAATGTTGACATTGATAATTGATAATTCTTGTCATATTTTTTAACGAAATCATGCGTAAAAATGAAAAAAAAAATTATATATTGCCATTTCTTGATATCTCAATTAGTTCAGGAATTATTAGCGTTTAAACCATCATAAGATTTCCGGAATCGACATTTCTTGGAAAATTATAACTTCTAATAGAGAAGATATATAAATCGAAAAATTGGTGTGTACATTCCTTTCATAGGGTATGATAGGGTACCATATTACAAAAAATCAGAACAACCAAAAATGGTTGGGTCACGGGCTAGCCGAAATGGCGTGGCGTATCCCACACACACACACACACACACACACACATATATATAGACAATGCACAAATGGCGTTCGAGCGAGAAGAGAGATTCAATAGGTGAATAACACTCGGTTTACAACACTTATTTCTCTCTCGCTCTTTCCCTATCGCTTTTTCCTTTCCCTTCATCTCTCTCTACTCTCACCCTCTCTTTCTCGTATATCGGCCACAATACGAAGCTTCATTCGTACACAGAGGCTTCTCGCACTCCGAAATCGTCGCCCCTCCTATTTCTCCCTCGTAATAATATCCCTCTCTCGGTCCGGTCGCCCGTTTTCGTCAGAGCGACAGCTTTGCGGATATTCCGCCTCTCTCTCCCTCCCTCTCTCCGTCTTGACCCCCTCCCTCTCTGACACGCACACACACACAATGCATGGGTGTAGTTTCCGCATTCGCGGCCGCATGAGAGACGGCGAACACGCCGAAGGGTTGGTCGCCGCTCGAATACGACAGACGTCGAAAATGATACACGGGTTCGTAGTTGTTTGTGTGTATGTGCGTGTTTGTAAGTCGAGGAAAATATGTGTTGGTCCAAGTATGGAAGCGAAAAGCTCGACAACGATACAAGTGAGGATCCTAACGAGGAAGAGAGTGAGAGAGAGAGAGAGAGAGAGAGGAAGAGGGATGGATGTGCCTTTGTCGTACGATTACGAAGGGGCTACTCGGACGCACGGGTAGCCCTCGAGGGCGTGCGCTAGTCCGCCGGGGACCGAAATTACGTTCGCCGTGATATCGAGATAGCACAGACCGAGGGAGGAAAAACTTCGGAGGGCATAAAAAGAGGCAGAGAATAAGAGGGAAGGAGAGAAAAGCGATATATATGTATATATATATATATTTATATAAATATAGGAGAAAGACTCGCAGAGCTTTCATCAAGTCCGAAAATCCTTTTTTGTCTCCTTCGCTCGTCGCTATACCCTTCTTCTCCATCCCACTCCCATCGTCCCTCCGTGAGCGATGCCAAAGTTTGACCACACCAGGCCCTTCAAGCATTCCAAAATAGCTAGGTTGCTTAAAACAAAGGAACACAAAACTCTGCCGCGATTTATGCTGGGGCGGAAAAAGTAGTGTTGATTGCCGGAAGTCTTTGGAGAAATCTGCAAAAAATGTAATCGTTCGAATATAGGCGTGAAGAAAACTCAGGAGGAGGAGAAGAAGGAGTAGGAAGTTGCACGTGGACGAAATGACGCTCGTTATCCTATTTGAGATGCTAAATTTAAGTGACACTCGGTCGTGCTCGTGCGCCCGCCGCTCGCAATCGTGTACGCACGGCAGTCCAAAGTGCGATGTGTCCCGTAATGAGTCAGCGCGGTAAAATTTAGTCGCCGATCGTATATAATCCAACGTGCGTATGTTAGCACGCTCGCGCTGAACGCAGTGTATATTATTGTAGAGCCGCGTCGACGATGGTATAAGCTTAGTCACAAATTACCTCGTCGCACTGTCACACCGATGACCGAAATCCCCTAGGATCAAGCGGCGAATCGCCGCGTCAGAGTTTATACGAGTTAAATTGCAATGCTACGAGGCAAAATGCAATTTTCGTAATGCTCGTGCGATCTCGTAACAATGCGCGGTAAATCGTCGCGCCGGAACCTACGCATCTCAAATTAAATTACATTTTTGATGGGGTTTTTTTTTCTTCTCTTCTTCAAATGTTGGGTACAATTCATGATCGAATTCATGTTTTTCGTTGATTATTTTTTTAGGCATGAAACTTCCTCAATTAAAAAATTATTGATAAGGTAGAATTGAACATTTTTTTTTACAAATCTGTTGACATTTTTGGTAGAATTGATTTACATTTTTCACAAATTTAATCACATTGTTGGTGGATTTGTTTGTTGTTTTTTTAATTAGGAAAATGTAATGCGAGCCTGACCGAAGATCTGCCGCAACTTCCAGTTTTGCGGCTTCAGTCACTTAGATTTTATTTGGAATTGTTCTACAAATTTAATTACTTTTTTGGTGGAATAATTTTTTCGTATTTTAGGAAAAACGTATGTCAGCCTGACCGACGATCTCATGTAACTTCCGGTTTCGCCGCCTATTTTACTCTCATTTCTTATGTAATGTTTTTACATTTTTTACAACTTTAATTACGTTTTGATGGCATTTTTCATCGTTTTTTTTTACGATAGGAAAAATTGATACGAGCCTGGCCAAAGCTCTGTCGGTACTTTCGGTTTCGCGGCTTCATTTACGGTGAACGAATTTATAATGCGATACAATATAGACGCGAAGAAATTAGTGGTTGTGTGAGAAAGACAAAAAAAAAAGACGAAAGTCAGTAGTATCTATATTGCAGCGAAAAAAGGGTTTTATCCTGGTGATCAATCATCGAGACATCTATTTGCTTCTTCACGCCCGGTCGATGGAGCAGAAGTGAGATAAAAAAAAAGTTCCAAGCCGATCAATCATCAATTCGTCGCGTGTTTATTTTATCCAATTTCGAACGGCTCGGACGCGCGGTATGTGGAGCAGCTTCTTGAGAGCCGATTTTTTTTCGGGATCTCGTTCTCAAGTTGATTCCCATTTCGAGTTCAAAAATTGAATCTAGTCGAGGAATGGCCCTGGAAAAAATGACACGGAAGAAAAAAACGATTTTACGCCGGTCAAGTCCGCAATATTTTGACGTCCGCAAAAACGTCAAGGACATTTTTATAGACAGCGAGGATACTTTGTATACAACAAATTTCAGGGACTTTGCATTTATTTTTGAGCCAAAAAACTGCCATTTTGCTCGAAAAGGCAGTTTTTCACAAATTTTGAGGTGTTTAGAGCCGGATTTGATTGAAAGTATTTCGGGAGTTGATCAAGGTATGCTTAAAAAACACGAAAAATAAAATAAAAACGAACGTAGTTGGGACAAGTCCGGTTTTCTTCGGCAGCCCCTCATTTTGTTTAGGAAAAAAGGTCCAGGACGTATTTTTTTTTATCGATCGAAGATACCTGGTGCACGAAAAAAGCCAAGGTCAAGGGCATTTTTTTTTCAATTCATTAATAATGCTTTATATACAAAAAATGCGAAGAACAAAAAAGTCAGGAAGAAAAAAACGTCAAGCACAGCAAATATCAAGGACAAAATGTCAAAGAACAATTGTAAAGGACCAAAATCAGGCACATCATTTCAAAGACAAAAATGCCAATGACCTGTCAAGTAGAAACTATCAAGGGCGAAGCACACGATTTTGATTCTGGTACATAAAAAGAATGCTGTACGCCTAACAAAAGTATCAACCACAAATGCCATTTCCGATGTCAAAGAACCGCAAACGCCTCCGCACACTGAGGCCCCAAATCCATCGAATAACCTGTTCGTCCGAAAAATCATTCAGTTTCGCCTGGACAACCGCCTACGTCCGTGCGTATATAGTTTTCGAGGCTCATACGTTAAACGATTGCGGGGGGCCGCGATGGGCGGCATTACAATTAATGACGGGGCTACGTATATATAGAAGGTCGAGCGAACGGAATAGCAATCGATAGTTGGCCGGCACCTGCCGCGAATGCTCATGTGTCCTGCTTCCCCTTCTGCCTAATGTGGCCTCTGGCGCACGATGAAACACTCGATATGCGTTTTTCTTTTGTTTTCATTAAATACCTCGAGCAATCGTCTACACTCTTCATCCCTCTCTCTTTGCTCTCGCACCAAACCTTCATACGACTTTTTCACTCGTTTTACGTACATGTGTCCCGTCACATCGTCCTCGCAGTGCGTCCGAAAATCATTCAGGAACGCTTGTGCAGAATTAAATTTTCATTTGATGATGGTTTTTTTTAAGTAACTTTTTCTTTGGATATACCATACAGGGTCATTCAAAAATACTGGGGGGGGGGGGGGGGGGTCCTCGCGAACTTGTCATTGCCAGCAAAAAGCCCTTTTTTTTATGCGACGAAAATTGACCGAAATATTCGCTTTCGAAATTCAACGCCGAGTAAACTATGAGGCACAGGTATCAGTGAAGTTAGGAGAGCATTTGCCAGCAGATCAAAATGAAGTGAAAGTTCTTTTCGCCTGTACTTGAGTTATATTGTTCCTAATGGTTTTTAGCTATAGTTGTGGTGATTTCATAAAAAAATGATCTGCTAACTTCCCACAGCAGATTATTTTCCAGAAAACCATTAATTACCGGGAGTTGTTTGTGCATGCGGCTGAGTTCTATAGTTCCTGATAGTTTTTAGCAATAGTTCTGTTAATTGTACCAACAAAAAGGTGAGGGATTTTTTTTTCTTTAGCTTCCTATAAAAATATACTGATGGATAGGGGTGAGTTCTGGGTAATTTTTATGTGAGATATTATAGTTTTAGTATTCTTTGATATATTTAGGTATAGTTCTGGCAGTCTGCTATTTGCAAATAATTATTAAAAATGTTTATCAGCATCTTAAGTGTACAAGTGTGCTTTGCTGATGGATTGGCGTAAGTTCCAGGTGATTTTTGTGTGGGATATTACTGTGAATTGCATACGGCGAGAGACCACTGTGAAAAATCATTAACACGCAGACTCACTTTGCAAATCGATAATAGGATTAAATAATTTTTGTTCATTATTTAATACCCGGAGAGGAAAAAAAGTCACGCGCGAGCAAATACGGGCGCCATTGTTTACTCAGCCTCGCACTTTAAACGCGAATATCTTGGCCAATTTTTGTTGCACAATATTGAAATAAAGCGTTTCGCTTACAATGACACACCCCGTACGCTCACCAAGGGAACGTTTATAGTTGTGAATCAGCCTGTATGTGTGTGTGTGTGTGTGTATTCTGAGGAATCTTTCATCGAAGCTTCCTCATTAATGGTGTTCTTCCTATTACGCTCCGCCCAACAAATGTCCCAGCATTACAACCCGTCATCGCCCGGTTGCTCATACTTCTGTCTTTCGACGAACATTTACGATTCACTTGCCAATTCCGCACGTCCGTACACTAATTCCAAGTAGATCCGAAACAGAAGAAAGAAGAAAAAAAAACTTTGCAACCGTCGACGTGCTCTGGACATTTGCGTATTGCTTTTAAAATGGACCATGTACACGTCCTCGCGAGTGTACGAGGAACTCGCGCGGGAAAATCACAAACTGTTGCTTGTGTCAGTGTGTGTATTTTTTATGTTAGTGACTTTCAATGCGATGATATATCCTATATATATATATATAGGATCTAATTGTCTTAATTAAAAAATGATGGATTCAAATTTTATATACATTTTATTTTCGTATTTCTATCGATTATTCTTAATTTTGGACACACACTATTTAGTATTGTTTCATTTTCAATTTGATATGATTTTGATAAGATTTTGAAAATGAACAATGGTGGTGTATATACATATATATATATATATACATATAAACTTCTATCCAGCATTTTGAATTTTAGACGAATTTTAGGCGCGCGCGCGTGTGTATGTGTGTGTGTGTGTATAGAGGCGTATATAATTTGAAACGCGTTATACTTATATATATATATATATATATATATATATATATATATATATATATATATATATATATAAACGTAGGAGACGCGAAGTAGTAGCGGCTGGAACGAAGACGCCTATAACCCGAACGAGCGTGTAGCGCGGTATTCAGTTACGTCCGGTGCGTCGAGGCGTCGAGACGCTTCTCTCGCTCGCATTCGTACCCCGCGTTTAAAATCCTACACACAAACACACACACCACGTGGCGCGTCGTGCTTATCTATAGCAAAACCGCGACTAACCCCAGCATCAACGGTGATCCTCGGTGCATACGCGCTCGCGTGTCTTTACTTACGCACGCTGGATGTAAAAACGTTTTTTTTTAAATTTTTTCACCCCTCACCTGGCAAGGGTTTTCGTGCGACCAGCATCCTAGAAAGAAAGCGAGAGAGAGAGAGAGAGAGAGAGAGAGGGAGAGATGCATATCGGCGATAGTGGACAACGTCGGACGGACGGTACGGTGCACGTGCCGCCCTGCAATGACGCGACACCGCGAGTTCATCGTTAATCGTTTGAACGAGCAATTTCGATAGTGTAGAGTGATCGTGTTTATACACATATAAACATATATATAACAGGGTGGGTCGAAACGCCACGTCTATAGGAACATCCAGATGCGTCATATCAATACCTATGCGAATCAACCCCATCTATGTTCTACGATTTTTTTATATTCGAGATAACATCACTTTGCCATTTTTGCCCGAGTTTTACTGTAGCGTAGTTTATTTTTCATTTGTCTTATCATTTCTCTTTTGTGTATGTACATTCCCGTCAGAAGTTTGAAAACCCAATTGGGAGTCATATTTATAATGGCGTTGAAGTTTGCATCGTTGGAATGCAAATAGATATTTTTCATTTTTCAACACTTAATTTGTATTATTACCTGAAGTCTAATTTGCCAATTGAGGTCGTAAACTTCTAATAAGAGTATGTGGAAAATTTTCGCAGCCTAAATCGGCAAAAAACATTGCGTAATTACGAAGGATTAGTTTTCATTGCATTCCAACGATGCAAACTTTAACGTCATCATTTATACCAATTAAGCATTTTTCGTTACCATCCAAAGTGACTGATCCTCGCAAGTCTATCTTGTTTAAATTTTCATTAATTCATTGATCTAAGGCATCAACGTTCAGTTGCTCATTCATTTATTGCTCGATAGAGCGCTTCATTATGATAAAGAAGAAGAAAAAAAATCCCCCGCAAAGCACGTGCACGAAAGAGCAAAAAAATACTTTCTTCGACAAGTAAAAAAAATCGCCGAACGTAGATGGGGCTGATCCAGATAGGTATCGATAGGAGGCATCTAGATTTTCCTTTTGTACGTCACTTTTCGGGCCATCCAGTATATTTATACATACATCGTTGAGTCCTTGTTTTTGTGTGATTTAATTTTTTAATACTCCTTATCTCGATACATTGTCCGAGTGTGCAATGTCGATCGTTGCGATGCCTTCTCTCGATCGACAGACGTGCGAGAAAGAGACCGAGAGCTTCTCGTCCCGTCAAGTGTGACAAACGGTCGCATCAACAGCGATATCTTGTCCCTTAAATGAATATGATATAAATTGAATAATCGGATAATTTGGCCATCTTCACCCTGTGCCGGCGAGCCCGCGTTTCCAACGTCTCCATTATGTATTTGTGTTTTGTGACTGCTGAATGCAGCATCTCCATCTCCCCCCACGTTTCAATCTCGACGAATTGTTTTTGCCATTGTGTTTCCAGTGGCAGTTCTCTTGCTTCTTTTTTTCGTCATTTTTTTAAAGTAAATTCTTTCGTCAATTTTTCCGTTGGTGATTTGCTGCAATGATCGGTAATACGATCGGTAGGGTTGAAAGCTGCGTTTGTTAAAACGACGATGTTGGAACAGACTCAAATAGCGCAGCTATGTATTCACATCAAGGATTATAATTGCCCATGTGTTTTCGAGTAATATAACAACAACAACAACAACAACAATAATAATAAAAATTAAAGTGAGGAACGATTAACCAGGAAGCTAATCAAAAAGTGTATTATCGTCGATCCACGGTCTAGATATCCGATCTAGACTCGTCGGGATCACCAGTAACTGTTTGCAGAGTGCCAAGATAAGGAGGAGCGATCGTCGCTGCTTCTTCACGAGCGCTGAAAAAGCTCCGACCGATTCGTGAACTTCCGACATCGATGTACTAAAAGCTAATCTGTAGCGAAAAGAATCGAGTCGGTTCGGGACTGTTCGAAAAAAAAAAAAAAACAAAAGAAAAAGTTAAACACAAATCGGATACCGATCGCGATCGATAGTTGAAACGTTTCTTCACGCATGTGTCTCGTGGTACTGCGATTGTTCGCTGATCAACGCGATCTTTCGCGTCCGAGGGATCGCTCGAAGCACTCATCATGGCGTGCATCAGAGCACCGCGATCGGTTCGAAGCTCGAATGACGACGTTAGAGCCGATTCAACGAGAAATACTGTACAGGTATATACGACTACGAACGAGACTACGTATTATCCGTTTACTTGCAGTGTCATTTACTCCAAAGAGCTTTGAACCTTGAAAAGCTCTACTTACCAAAAACATCTATAAGTTAGATAGACACAGCTTCAGAAACTATAGTTTCGAATTAGCCAAGCCAAACCACTCTCCAAAATTTAGACAAGACATAACTCAAACAACCCCAACTTAGATTGAACGTAACCCAGTAACTTGAAAATCGGACTTGAATACAATTTAGATTCGGTATAACTTGAGTATAATTTAGTAAGAGGGCCAGGCGCCTTCAAGGCATAACCCAAACGAACCGGACTTAGATCGGACGTAACCCGGTCTTGAAAAACGGACTTGGAGACGATTTAGATTCAATATACCTTGACTACAATTTAGTAAAAGAGCCGTCGAGGGCCCTCGGTACAAAAAAGTGTTCATCTTCTACGTGTCTGGATGAGACTTTCGAACTAGAGCTCTGATTGGATTAATGGGAAACAAAATTAACGAAGGCCCGATCTTCACTTCGTTTCCGCTTAGGGAAAGAGTCGTGAAGCTCGAAACGTTTCCTGGTTCGAAACGTTACAAACCCAAATGCACCACGTGGACGGCCCGATATAAACGGCGCATCCCGCTTTCCACACCCGCGCAGTTATCCAACGACAACACGAGGCCGGAAAAGTGATTCCGAAATGCCGCATGTGAGACTCTGCGGCGTCGAGGAAAGAAACAAAAAGAAATGAAATAATCCTGACGCACCGTAGAGACGAGAGCTGCTTGCTTGCTTGCTCGGTGAAATGAGGCGAAAATAGAGGAAAATATTAGAAACGAAGGGAGAGAGGGAGAGGGAGAGAGAGAGAGAGAGAGAGAGGGCGAAAGAGGGTGAGGGGAAAAAATGACAGTTGAGAAACGCGGTGAGGAGGACACTGAAGCGCCGATCTATCTCGAATGGCGTCGTTAGTGCCCGCGGAGGAGTCTTTCCTCTCCCTTTTTCTCTTTCTCTCTCTCCCTCGGTGCCCGCGAGGCGCGGTGACCCGAAATTATGAAGGAAATTATCTCATTTCTCTCTTTGGAACGAACAAAAATAGTCGCGTCGTCTCGCTCCTCGCTTCAATTCGTCTTTTCCCCCACCCCCTTCTGCTCTCTCTCTCTCTCTCTGCCCCTCTTGCGCGGTCTCTTTCTACATGAGCCAGCGTCGCGTTCTCGCGGCTTGCGAGACTAGCGCACACTCCCAGCTTTTGTAACAGAGGCGAAAGCTCCCTCGACAGCCTCGCACGCGAGATTGCGATCCCGCAACTATATACGCGACCGTGGAGCGTAAGTGTCGTCTCTCTGTCTTTCGCATGCAGTAGATGGTACGGACAAGACACGTAGGTATGGGACCGTAAGTGCAGCGAGAGACCATCGCTCCAAACTCAACACAGAAATACAAGTTCACGCGTATGTATAGATGTATATGGTAACTAGGTGTTTGCGCCAACGTAATCTCTAATGGAAGCACGTATGGGTCTCTTGTGCAGCGTCTCAATCTCGTGCTTTCGTATGCTCTTTGGCTTATGTGTCCGTGACTCGACTTTTTGTTCTGTGAGGAAAATCGTCGGGACGGCCTAATAGAATCAAGGACCTTTGGGGCCTTGAGTATAGTTGCCGTACAAAGTGTCACCACTATTGTGACTTGTTAGCGGACATCGAATGTAATGTAGCCATACGAAACATGACACTCAGCCATCCAAAGCTGATGTTCAACCATTAGGATTCAGTTTGGTTCTCAATGACGCCTCCCATCCAGTAGGTTACTAATTTAACGTCGCCATCCAAATCTGACATCTACACGTCAAATTCAACTACCCGCCAAGCTTATGTTCACCTATCGCGATCTAGTTGGGTTCCCAATATCCGTCGTCATAAGATCGGTCTAGTTGGACCTCTGATAGGGTTCAGCCGAATAGTGGCGGCGGATCTGCTTGGTTCTCAAGAAGTGTCGATTTTTATTAGGTGGTGTAGTCGGGATCGCAATAGCGATTGTCACAACCCTAACAGCGATTAGTGCAATTGTATAGGGTGTCGAAAAATGACGTGACATTTTCATTTATTAATAGGACGACGTATTATTTATTTGAAAACGGCGAATATCCGATAAATGGCCGCCTTGTCCCTGTTTGCAAACGTTCACTCTTTTGACGAAATTTTCAATAACATTTTGGCATAAATGCGGACTAATTTCTTTCTTTGGGAAAAACCCAAAGAAAGAAGTCCAATGTCCTCGAACCGCACGACCTCGGCGGCCAATTCACATCGCCGCGGATCAACACGACCGTGAAACTTCTTCTGCGATAAATGCATTGTTTCACCCGCAGTGTAGCAGGTTGCGCCCAATTGTTACAATAATATGTCTTCCAATTCTAAGCCATTTATGTTATTTATCGGATTTTGTGCTCGACGCATAACCCCCATGTTTTTACCTTACGTTAAAATAAAAATATTCCTACTTTTTAACAAAATAATACATTTTATTAATAATTAAAAGTGTCAGGTCATTATAAGACGTCCAATTAGTATCCGGATTTAATTAGGGTGCCAATGAAAAATGGCACTATAGCGGGCTGATGATTGGTCGTAATAGGGGCGTATCTAATTGGGCTCCTGATAAGAATCCCAACAATAATGGCAAATCTATTTCAGCTTCCGACGAGGGTCCCCACAATAGTGGCACATCTAGTTTGGCTCCTGAAGAAGGTCCTTGCTATAATATTTAGTATATTAGCTTATTCATGATAAGGTTCCCCACAAGAGTAAGGGACCTAGTTGGACTCCTCATAGGGATTGTCACGATGGCAGCAGGTCTGGTTGGGTCTAAGTATTGCTACTTTATAAACGAATCCTTATCAGGGCCTCAACTCATTAATGGAGTCTTGACCAAATCTACAAATCAATTACTAGATGAAAGTATATTTTTGCATATCAAAATTGACTTGCGTACCTTCACGTCCGAAATTACGAGACAGAGCTGTCATTGTTTACCCGAAGCGTTATCCACGCTCCACGCTTGATAATGCATTCACCATTAGTCGCGCTCGTGGTGTCATGGCGCACTGCCCGTTCTTCACCATTAGTCTCGCTTTCGGTACTTCACCTTCTGCTTTCTCCCCCCCCCCCCCCCCTTTCTCTCTGTCTCTCTACTTCCCTTTACCGCAGTTGTAGTTCTCCCGCGTTTCCAATCACCAGTTTCTCCCTCCGTTACTGCTCTTCGAGTGCAATAACGACTTTCAGTCATTCGACGGATGATTCTATATTTCCTCGTTCAACAGAGTAAGCGCATCAAGCTTTGCGGAATTACATCAATAATTGCAGAGGCGTTTGGAAAAATATTAACACCGTAAAGCTCCAAAGCTTCCTTTGCTGGCAAGAAATTCATTGGGGTATTGGTCAGGATGCCTCCAACTATACTCTCAAAGTCCCTTTTACCCTATTTAGCCGCGAGGATTAATTCCCACCCTATAGAGCGTTTAATTGTAATTTGAACGAAAATCCGATGTCCGTACGGTCATGAAGCATTGTTAGAAGCGTTTTATGGTTTCCCCTGATCTGCACCATTGGCAATCGCGGCTGTATTATCAACGTGGCCACCAGTACCCCTCTCGCACACACACACACACTGAACTTCCTTCATCGATCTCTCCCGAACATGTATACGACCATTCGTTTTACTCTATCTCGGCCATTTTACACTGTTAACTTTATAGCCCTGCGCAACGTCCGACCGTGATGATGTACTTCTCTCGCTCGCTCTTTTGGCCTCAGTAAACCTCCGTTGCTCGCCAATTTTCATTAAGTTCCAGCCGCGATAGCGATAACGTATCTCGCGGTCTATGTGTACCTATATGTATGGGAAACTCGTTGGCTGATCGAAGCTTCGAGACTTTGAACTCCATTAGGATCACTCACTCGACCTTCTTTAATACTTTACAGCAGGAAAAGTGTGCGTTGCCATTGTTATCAAGATTTGTAACTTTCCGATAGATGTTGTGTGCGGCTTAACTGTATCGCCAACATCATTGCAGACAGTACACTCTGCATCCACGGGGTTGAACGTTCCGATATAGACGTTTAGATTATCTGGATGTTCCCAAAGTCCTAGGTCTTTGCGACTTTTTCTAGAGACATAACTTTGTTGGCTAGTCGTGGTGGCCTGTGACTTTCGATATCCTTTGACCTTGTGAACCAATGTTTTTGTTTTAGAGTCGACCAGGTGGTATGCATAAGATGAAGTGGCAGATTTTGTGCAATTACCTATAGTCTGGGAAGTCTTGAAACTAGAATCACTTGCCGTTTTGTTAAACCCGAGCTAATTGTTTGTGACTCAAATGGATCACGTGTCTTTTTATCGCGTTCGAACGGATCAAGTCATATGGTCAGCTTCTCCATTCAATGTCTCTCGTTTCCATAGCACGGTTAACAACGGGGTATGACATGCCATCGCCATAAGAGTTAGTGCAATTCTGGCACGTTCGCGAGACACGCAAATGCGAGAAATTATTGCCGCGAGGGTGCACTAGCCTGGGTGCACTCGGCAAGAAAGTAATAATCGCAAAGCTCGCCTCTACGCGCATGTACGTGGCTTTGGGAGAATTGCGAGACGAATGCAAGGCACATATCGTATCTTTGATATATATATACATACACGTATGGACAAGACAGCTACTCGGAGCTCTCGTTTCCCAGATGCCTTGGAGGACTGAACTCTCGTGCAAATAGTCGAGCATTGAGTTTCCATCATCGATATCGTTAGGTAAACTGGCCTGGTGCAGAGCGTAGAAGTTTTTAATGCGACAGAACGCGAGTGAATGATTGGAATTTCATTGAAAGTGATTACTTCTTTATCGGACAAAGTATCCAGTTGATACAGAGGCGTGCGAAATGATGAAAGAATCAGTGAAAGGCGCTCTCGAAGGGTTATTACTGATAATATAAGCCATCTCGTATATTGCGATTCGTCAAGAGAAACTTGCCGCAAAGTTGTTTTTTCCTATGGCAATTATAGGAAAAGTGTCATTTGGCAGAGACAATTATTTTCAAACGGTTCTTCACTTATCGCTTTATAATGTCGATCGATACTTCAAAGTCGCCGTAACAATTATTTTTGCAGATCTACACGGACTGGGCGAATCATTACTTGGAGCGTGGTGGTTGCAAGAGAAGGGTCACCGACCTCCAGGCGGACCTTTGCGACGGTGTCCTCCTTGCGGACCTCGTCGAGGCCGTTAGTGAGTATATTACATAAATTACGTGCATCACTTAAGCTTTCGCGTCGAACTGAGCGAGCGGTTTAGAGACGATTGCTAATTGTGAGACGGACTACGCGCGCGGGCGTCAATATGATTTACGACATTCCTCGCATACTCTGCTGCCAATAAAACGACGCTGTGTACAAAGGCTGTGCGAAACTCGTGGCTGGTATGTGCCAAAACGTTTTCGTTGGGAGTGCCGTTGAGCTCTCGTATGAACTCGCGGGGTTACACGAAACAACTCGAAGCTAAATTAGAATCTTCTATAGTGGTTAGCCATCTATCGTAATGCCAATCAGTGCGCGCTTGCCGGAATAAAAAATTAGCACATTCGAAAATGACACCATAAAAATTGAGAGAGGGAGAGAGAGAGAGAGAGAGAGAGAGAGAGAGAGAGAGCCCTCGTGTAGGCTTCAATGATGTGGATGAGCTATGAAAGAAAAAAAAAAAAAAGAAATGGCAAAAGAGTCGAACGATCCAACGGTGTCTAACAGGATAAAAAAACCGTGCGGTGACCACGTAATGGTAAAGCACCAGCGGCGATACTATTATGGCTTTGGACAGTTAGTCGACTAATGGTTCTCTGTCTCGCGTAGCTGTGGAAAAAGATGGAAGACAGCGTTGAAGACACGCATACGTGTACGCCTTATCTACATACACATATTCATATGCATGTCCGACAGGCTGTAGGAACTGCAAGACGTAATATACTTTTGAAGTTGACGTGCGTCCAGTTGACACTGGTCACGTGCCACTGCCCTGGCACGTGGTTCCCATCTCACTTGCTTGCCCATGCATTCAGCCTTGTTGGACTACTCAAGACTCGGTGACGTGTTAAAAAAGGATTGACTCAATCCTTTTGGGCGGTGTTTGGACAAAAGTCGTGTCACGTACACGTTGTAGGAATGCCGGAAAATATAAAACCGGAAGGAAGAATATAGCGAATCCTATGTAGGACAAAGGTTGAAGGGACCTCGACAGCTTTCGGCTTTGCATTATTTTTTGGCTAGTCATCCGTAAGCCTCGGAGTGGGTTGGAACAACAAACTTTCGTAGGTTGGGTGTCGATATAGTGTCATGTTGAAGCATTTTTAATACCACATCGTCGAGTTCTCTAGTCGGTTGTTACACAACTAATCAGCTGGATTGCCGTTCGTGGCAAAATTGATAGAGCCACTGCATGGCATGGTTCACCAATCATCGAAGAGTAGCTATAGCTCAGTCGTTAGCTATAACTCACTTTTTATTGGTCCATGGAACAAATTCATCGCTTTTGTTGCAAGTTTGTATGAAGACACGTTGTTCTTATTTTTCTTGCAGCCAATCAGAAGGTGATAGACGTCAACAGAAAGCCGAAAAGCGCCCAACAAATGGTGAGTTTGTCTATCTTCACTATCCAATATAGGAAGATGATAGGAAGAAATAACGCGTTGCGTGGATTGCGAGGATTAAAATGATACGAGAAGAAATTGCGGCTACCGGAAAATGTTTTAACGAGACCTCTGCAGGTAACGAGAGGGATTAGTAACGCCGAATAGAGCTAACACGGCGGCGGCACCGCTAGGAATTCGAAACCACTGATTTATTAGCTGTGCCAAATCGTTTTGTCGGAACGGTAGCCCGCCAACATATAGTCATTCGTTAGATTCGTGTGAGCGTTAATCATCCGCGGATTTATAGTTTATTGCGAAATCATAGCAATGACACTGCCACGTTGAAATCCATCTTACAGGTTTCAGTGCCACCGACAACAGCCGTTTTCTCAATTGATTATCGGATCTTTTATATTTATACTTGGTTCATCGGATTCGGCATTTAGTAATATTTATCAAATGTGATTATCAAGTGTAGTCCAGAGATGTTTAAGTACGTAATGTGGTGCGAAGCCTTCGGCTACTGTGTTACAACGCCGTTAAAAAAAAAAAAAAGGCGCATCAGAGCAGCAGCAAGAAAGGGGAAAGGATGGAAAGGGGCAACAAGTCTCACGAGTTTTTTGCCAGTACACCGTCAGCTTCGTAAATGTAAGTAGCATCGACAGGTGCGTCTGGAGATGATCGCTCCATATGCCACATTCGATCACCGTCCATCATAATTGAGTCTGCCTCAATACGTTTCAGATCTTAGAACAGGGAATCAAGTAATCTCGTGCACAAGTAGCATCGAACTTTACCAGGACACCCTGTTTATTCGAAACTCGAATAGGGATGTCCACATTTGGTTGAGACTGTGCTCGCTAGTGGTTGAGTTTACCACGAGCACTAAATGGACTAGCTATTTAGTACTTGCAGTGCCTTCAAAGAGCGCGCGATACTTTAGACCCAAACAAACTCAAGCAGGAAATCAACGTCTGCTCGTCCCGTTTCAAAAATAGAAAAATCTCGAAACATCCGGCGTGTACGCGCTCGGAGGCCTCCAACTATCATCATACCTAGTGGATGTTCCACAATGGTTTTCGAACATCCGTCTTTCAAGAGTAGCGCAGCTAGTGTTTGGCAAGGTTTTGGGTGTAGCACAGCTGCATCGTTATTCAACGTATGCGCCCCGTAGATCACGCGAGCCTCCCTTCGCTCGACGGATCAAAAAGGGAGCGGAAGGGCCACGAACTTGTAACACCAAAAATATCCCAACCTTATGGAAATCCGCCGCTTACCAGGCCACAGAAATAGAAACACATCCAGCGCGGAAGTGTCAATTAAATACAGAGCCTTCAAGGGCTTAAACGCGGGGCTGCCTTAAGGGCGATCGCCACAATACGAGCCAACTTGGTCCTTGGCCCATAGGGGATGTCGGCTTTTTCGATGGCTGGATTAAAAATGGCGCGATCAGAGAGCAATTAAATATCTAGTCGGCTATTATTGGGTGAATCTTGACAGTTAATTAGTTTGGGTCAGCACCCTTCGAGGGGTTGCGCTCTCAATGAAAGTGGATAAACCTAAGATCGGCTCGGCCACACCAAGGTGTACTATCAGTCTTTGATTTTCATCTATTTCACCTATGTCGAATCGTGCATTTTTCCGACTCACTAATTTCGTCTGTATGTAATCCCCGAAGGGCTCGTTTCGAGACGCGACATATCGAATGCTTTGAGTAGGCGCTTTCTTCGATTATATCCAAGTCTGTGATGCTCTATTCAAAGGCTTTGGCCTGAGCGCCATACCCGGCGGCGATTCAAATATCTCCATTCCTCCGGTTCCCCGCAGCCGCAGATCCGATCGGATGATGATCTTCGAGAGCTTGAACGGATACGCTTCAAATGCAGAAAGGGAGAGCGGGAGAGAGAGAGAGAGAGAGAGAGAGAGAGAGAGAGAGAGAGAGAGAGAGACGGGGACCACACCAGGGCCCCTTTATGGATTCCAAATGCATCTCCGGGAAACAAGCCACGTCATATCCGCTCAATCGTATGTTCTCACTTCGTACTTTGGTATATATACGAAGAATGAAAAAGTACAAGCGCCCATTCAGCCTCGACGGATTTGCATAAGCCCCGCGTGTCCAACGTCATAGGAAACTCCAGGAACTCGGTGTTCTCGCCTGTTCTTTTAATTCACACCCACTCCATTGTTGTTATATAATAGAATACACGGGGCCTAACATGTCTCCTACTTTGTTTCTCATGTTCTGTCTCCATTGAGGCAACCGCTCGTACGATCCGTCTCTGCTGCCTCAGTGGCTTGCGCACTTTGGTAATAATTGTCGCTCGAGTTCCTTCAGACCGGGTTCGGAACGACAAAGCGTTTCCGGGCGATCCGAGGAGGACTCGACTTATTCGTACCTTTTGACACTTGGAGGAACGGCGGAGGTTTTGTTGTTGTTGTTGTATAGCCGCTGGCACAATTTTTCACAGGCAACATAACTCGTTGTGGGTGTGTAAGAAGCACGGGTCGTTTAAGATCGAGACTTTTTCACCGTTCGCATAAATTTTATCACCTCTGGAAGCATAAAGTTCTTTATTGGCGCGAGGAAAACGAACGAGCCACCTATCTACTGCCTTCCGTGTTGGTTTGCGTTTGTCCGTTGGCCGATCCTGATCGCGTGCAATGCCCCCTTATTATCCTACCTCCGCAGAGTCCTGTTCGGAGCTCTTGAGAAAGAGGCAGCGAGAGAGGGAGAGAGACCCGACCTCAAAGCTCTTTCACTTCTTTCACGTGCCACGCGAGCAAGACTCGCGTACCACAGGTGGTCTCCCATTCTTCCTCGCCTTCTCCTTCTACTTCGCCTTCTTCATTCTGTGATCGGCGACTCGAGCACCAAACGGGCGGAATATTTACCGTCCGGGCTGAGGTGCACAGCCCTCTCATCGGGGGATGAAAGAAGAGGGGCGAGGGCGTGACCCTTATTGCTACGTCCTGACTCACACACATATGCAACAACCTTAAAGACCTCTCGTCCGAAACCTTTATAGGCATTCCTTGGATGAAGAAAAAAATTCAGACCCTCCCACCTGTTCGGATTTAATCTTGCGATCTGCAACCCGGCGCTGCAAACTGCCGTTTATATTATTGGGCATGGATATGGCCAAGTTGTATGGCCATAGTTGGGCATATCCACGTCCAAGGCATTGTTTCGACCGTAACAAGTTGGCCACATCCATGTCCAATTTATTGTATCACCTAGAACGGGCTAGTATCACATTTACGTTTAAGTTATTGTATGAACTACGACAAGTTAGGGATACCCATGCCCGAGTTTGGTATAGACTACAAATTCGTCACAGCCATGTCCAAGTTATTGTATGGACTCCAACAATTTGGTCACATCCATGTCCCAGTTATTGTATCGATTATAACAAGCTGATAACATCCCTGGCTCCGAGCAAGGTGTTATATTCCATACAGCAGCTCGGTCATATCCGCGTTAATTAAGATCGGCAAATTTCACTCGGGGAGTCTCCCAGCGAAAACAGCAATAGGAACAGCAGCAGCAGCAGCAGCAGCAGCATCGCAAAAAAGGAACTAAGGATAAGGAATTTGCTCAGGGGCGTTCTTTTCCACGATCTTTCTCGTGACCTCAGGAAGGCCTAGTTGATGAGGACTAACAACACCAAACTCCTCATTTTCTCGTTACCCTTCTGGTTATTTCTATCTTTTCTCACTGCATTGATTCTTCCTTATCGTCTTTCCTACCTCGCTACCACGGGACGATTGATCAATCGAACTCTGTATTTAATAGCGTACTTAATCGACCAGTTAATTACTGTTGTTAAGCCGCTACCTCTCTCTCTCTCTGTTCTATGGTAGGCAGGTCCGGTTATCGCTTACAGTGTATAGTCTCGTTCGTAGCTTGGGTAGCGATCATCTTTCAATACATATTCACTTATTGTGTATTCATACATCGATCGTGATCCGAACCTATTTGCTGGCTTCACTTTCTCACTCGTATTTTAAACACGCGAGCAGCACAGTAGCAGCATTCTATCGCGACGATGGCGGGCCTGTCTGCACAATCCGTGCGGAATATGACTTGGGGCCCTCACGAGGTCAACATCTATTTTCCCTAAATTTATTAGGGTCCTAGTTCGGAAGGCTCGTAGGCTCTCTGAACCACCCTTCGGGGCTCCATCGATTAGCTCTATTACTAAATTATACAGCTGTCTCTCGGCTGCATCTCAGCCGAATGATGTATGAATCCGTTCTTAGGATTAAGTTATGCCTGATCCATGAGCAAAAATACGAATGATTCATTACTTAGGAGAGAGTTCGGGTTTTACCAAAAATCTGACTCATCGAATCGTATCAGGTTGTTTAATTTTTACGAAATAAACAATGCAGTATAATTCAAATTTGGACATTTTCACGTTTAGAACATTCATCTGCTAGTGCAATATCTTCGAAACCTGCTGCGTAATATCTTCAAATTATCGAGATTATGTAGTATCTTAAGTACCCCATCATTCTATTATTCACAATTTTTATCATCTCTATGAAAAATTCATTCGGCCTCGTGCCGTGTTGGCACAATAAGCCTCGACGGAAAGAGAGGAAACTCGCGGGCCGATTTTGCTCCCCGTGGGGGGTTTGTACGTGCAATAGAAAACGGCACGATCCTCTTCGAACAACACGTAACCACCGAAGAAAGCGAAATGCAATTCCGTGCGGCTGTGGGAAAGCAACGAAATTTCGTAACAAAGGATGCGAAAGGACGTCTACGAAAATTCGAATTTCTTCGTTCTTTATTCCGCGCTGCTCTATTGTCGGCAGAAAGAATTTCAACAAGAGGGACAAGCGCAAGATACTACACTATGCGGAGCAGTTTCATCAAATTTATTTTATTTATTTTTATATGTATTTTAATGAAAGAGGAAGGAAGAGAGAGAGAGCGAGAGAGAGAGAGAGAGAGAGAGAGAGAGAGAGAGAGAGCAACTTTTGCGCAAATCAAATTATATGTATATGTATATTTATTTATATATATCTAGATATTTACGAAAATAATTATTCTTATAATTCGATGGTCATTACAGAAAAGTTTCTCGTCAGTTTGTTAATTTTCCCGCTTTATTATGTTTTGGAAAAATAAAAGTTCATACGATGATGAACAAAATTGCGTTATAATTTTAGTTTCATTGCAATTACATAATTATTATTATGAAAAACTTTACCGCCAACTCCTTCACTTGGTCCATTTTTGTTATTTTGTAGAGAAGAAAAGTGCGGGAATACAAAATTCAACAGTCTAATTGTCTACAATAGTAATCGAATATTGATGATGATGATGATGATGATGATAACAACAACAACAACAACAACAACAACAACAACAATAATAATAAACCGTGATTATTATTATTATTGTTGTTGTTGTGATATCGAGATTATCAAAAAAAAAGCAGAGTAGGGATAAAAAAGTTCACTATTCAAGTTGATATAATAATAATAATCGAATAATGATAAGTACATGCATTAATAATAAATGGAATAATATAATATAAATTGTATAATAATAATAATTATTATTATTATTTAAAATAACCTCTTTACGTTCACATACGCGTGGGACAGACTTTTTCCAAGAGTAATCGAGCCCACCTGAGAGACGCCGGGAGTTCTCGCTAATTTGGCGCTGCACAGCGGGATAAAACCACGTGGACCTACCTGGTGTACACGAGTAGCGCTGTACGTTGCATATACGGAGGCTCCATAAAAGTTGCATCAAGTTCTCGTGCCCCCTTGCACAGAGTTGTGAGTCACGTAAAGTGCCTACTCGAATACGCCTAGAAGCAAAAATCTCCAGTTTACAACAATACCGAATTGGATTAAAAAAAAAAAAATTTCACCTAAAAATATATGTTTTCCCATTTTCTTCATCATCCAAAATCTTGTCCATCAAACTTGGGCTTCAGATTTCTTATAAGGATTCTAAAAAACATTTGAGTGTCTTTCGTAGACGAAATTGGCCAGAAAAAAGATCGGGCTACACAACTTTCGTTGCGTTTGAACAATGCAAACTTCAATATCATGAATTTCGTATGGTATTAAATCGAAAAAATTTCATATTTCAACCCATGTGAGAAAAATACTAAAAATGTATCGATAAGGTAGTTTTTGCAATAAGCAATCGAATAATGTTGGTTTTAACTTATTAAAACGCAAAATAAATTTTATAGTCCATTTAAATAAAATCCTTTTTCTATCTGTTCGACGAACATGCCGAACGGTAGTCGCCATAATGTGATTTCGACGTAACGTCATTGACACAGTAAGCAAAGAAAGCGGTTGACGTATTACTCTCTAAAATGTGAAAGAAAGCGTCAACAACTATAGTATATTCTCGTTTGTCATAGTTAATTGCACATTTTCAAATAGTTATCTGGACTTCAAAAAACAACAAATTAGTCTTTTTTCGGACTATGACTTTGGATCCGTTCTCGCAAGTTTTAACCAAGTCGTCCTCGTATTTATGTCAATTGGCATTTGAATCCACAACTATCCCGGTTTTTTTACACTAGTATTCTTACATTTAGGAACATCACACCAATGATAGGGATTGCAACTCACTTTTAACGAAAAAAAGGCGTGGGGATCGAAAATTCGAACCATCAATATGGGCCGAAATGTCGAATTCAGTAATGACGAGCGTTCCAATATTGATAGAACAATCTTATGATAGCCTGTTAAATAGTTAATCGAAATTGTGAATACAAAAATCTCGAAGTTGATTTATAGCAAAAAGAAATATCAGATGTAACAAAATAACGACATATATAGTATCGACTCGCCTTATATATAGAGCAAACAATTTGAGACGTTAAATCGTCGAATTGTAAATATTACGACAGTTCATCATTTCGAATTCATTAAAGCGAAGGGCCAAAAAGTCGATTAGTTAAAATGGCGAGGGGTCAAAAAGGCGAATGGCCCGACAGCGAAAACAGGGGAACAATGGATCGACAAGTACGTTACTTGCGCTGCAGAGTGAAGTTGGCAGATGACGCTGGCGGGGTCAGTCGGGTCGGGCAGCCATGCCATGTTCATCATTTAGGTATTCGCCATTACGGACCATCGACCACTTGCCTTTCTGAGATCTACACATTCGAAGTTCGTAGTTTCGATCTATGGTTTTTTTCCTATAGAAGGTATTACGAATATTAGATATTCGCTTTTTTTTCTTCATATTACGGAGATACGAATGTTGTACATTGTTGGAATCTGTATTTGTATGACTCAAACTGCAGACTATCTCAATATAGGTTCTCGAATAAATGAGCTCTCGAATAAATAATCCTTTGGTCTAATAGTTATTCGATTTTGCCATCGGTCAACGGATAAAATTTCCAATAATTTATCCTTCGGTGTTTTGGGAGTTCATAATTCTGTCGTTTTATATTTGGTCATTCGACATTTTTACCCCCGCGCGAAAAAAAATTTACGTGTTCACAATTGGCGCAGCGTCGATGTTTACGGCAAGAGTACGATTTCCGGAGCGCCTAAATTTGATGACAGAATTTGATTAAATTATTTGATGAATAAAGAAAACAATACGCTTTATTGATGATGTTCAGACGATTGAGCGTAGGTATATTATTCATTCGGAGTTAGTAGACGTGTAATATGTTATTTAATAATGCTTGGACCGAAGATATGATTGGTAAAGTTACCGACTGTGTATCGTCATTTGTCGAGGCTATGACGATGCACAAACGGTAACTTTACCAATCATATTTCCGGTCCAAGAATGAATCAATAGCATATAAAATTATTGCGAATAATCTGAATATCTATATAATATTAGTATTATATAGTAGCTTAATCATCTTAACATATGATCCATATAATCATATTAATTCTAATAAAATAACGTATTAGTCCATTGGGGGGTGGGGCGGGGGGGGGGGGGGGGGGCACTGCCCTGCACCCCGCCACCGCTCCCATACACACATACCCGCAACATGCACATGTTCACAAACACATACATGAACACAATACAACTCTTTTTTATCGTTATTTCATTTGAAAATAAGCGAAAAACCGAGACGTGGTGCATTCTGGATTACGCTAAAAGTCATTTTTCTATTTTTGTGGGTCAGAAATGCAATTTACGAAAAAATGATATAGAACGTTTTTTCTAGAATATATGATTATCTTCAAAAAAGTTGCATCATATTTAACGAAATATTTTTAAAACATAGTTAATAAAAAAAAAGGATTTTCGTGCATAGTTGTGACTAAGCCGAAATCATTAATGAGATGTTCTACATGGAATTCAATTTTCTACACAAGTTATATCTTGTCAGTTTGTTCAGAAACATAAATATTTCATAAGATATTTGGAAAAAATATTTTTTTTCGACGTGCATGATAGTCGATATCTCGAAAATAAATCGAAACGTTGATTTTCCCCTTGGAGGTTTTTTTTTTCAAGTTAAACATGTTTACTATGCAAGTGACGTCACGAGCCGAAGCAGCATTGCGGCCAGCGTTTTCGCGCGAAAATTTAAATTTAGAATTCAAACGCATATTTTTATGGCACCTACCGATTTCACCAAATAGAAATAAAAATTCTAGTAGTTTATTACCACCAAAGGATCAAATTGGGACCCATTAAAAAAAAAGGCTGTAGTACCGCATGCACTCTCTCTCTCTCTCTCCCCCTCTCTCTCTATTTATTTTCCTCGCACGCTTTCGCACTCTGAAAAAAATACACTCGTATAAAAAAAGTGACACCCGCGTACCGAGAAAAAAAACGGTACTCGCGTATACGAAACGCATGTTGTGGTGTATGCTCGCTCTCCACCTTCCTCGTCCGGCCAATTGCCGAGTTCTCGGCTTACCTCGCCGCTGTTCTCCTACCTGTACACCTCTCGCGAGCGGCGCGCGTTCCACACAGGGCTTCGTTCCATACCACTCTCATATGGCGCGGTTAGTGTCTCGTGAGTGGCCCGGTTGCGCGGATGCTGCGCGCGACACGACCCGCCGATTTTAACCGATACATCCGCGCTCGTGACGAGTTGACGCGGCTTGCGGCTAGATTGCACGCTCAATTGACTCTGAATGAGTGTGGTAAAAACATACGTATATTTTAGGGTGGTTCGAAAAAAAATTAAGTTTTTTTTTTTTTCACGGTACTCATCGGAAAATGTCACTACGTTATGAAAAAGTATTTCGTACAAAATTTGAGAGGTCTAAACATTTTTTTCGCTAGTGCTCAAACAACTTTTAATTCTTTTTTTTCGTTTTGTCGTCATTTTTTTCTTCATTTGTTTCTTATTCCAACACAACATATCACTCCAAAAAAAGACGCATATTTGTTATAGACGTTCAGTGATGTAAACACTCTGTTCTTGTTCGTCAAGCGGTTGGTATAATTTTCACATACGAATTACATATATTGATTCTTAATCTGCAAATACAAATTGTTTACGGTGTAACCAAATATTTAAATAAAAATTGTGTATTGTTACAGAAAAAATTAAATCAAGACTTACATTGGATCACGCACTAAAATTTTCTGCATCGAGGTGAAATAAAAATGAATACTCCGATAATCATGAAAAAAAAGAAAAAAGAAAAAAAAAACACGAAAGAGGCGTTTGAGCGCTAACTAAAAAATTGTTTAGAACCATCGAGTTTTGCAAAACTTTCATTTTCTCAACATACTTCAATGTTCCGTTGAGGAAGAAAAATCGATTTTTTTTAACGACCCTAATGTATATATCGTATCATATATAAGTGATTGTGAACTTAAGATTTGCAACTTCAAGATCAAATTGTGAAGATTAGAGATAAATGTACGATAAATCGATTGAGCTGCGCGATTATGTGGACCGAAAGTCCATAGGTAAAAGCGGAAATTAGTGCTCAGGGAGCCGAACATTTCGCGGGGACCCTTGAGCCGCGTCGAGAAGGCACCTCAGTTTTTTTTTACGAAATGATTTATTGAATAATGGTTTTGTGCTCGGGAAATTGCTCTGGATTACGAAAGCTCGCAAAACCTATTTTTTTCCGCCTCTCTTTTACTAGGGGCCCTAATTACCCGAGTAGGTCCTCGATCGATTCCCTCGCTCGAGTCATTATTTTCCTCCAATTGTTACGATCTCGTGAGGCTCCACTTGAATTGCCGAAATTTTATCGGGCCTCCACAATTTTCGGCAACTCTCATCCTTCTGGTATTTGAAATTGCAATTCCTTATTTCTCACGAGTACTTACGCGCTGCACCTACATCCCATTGACCAACAATTCTAGATCGTCTTTCGAAGATAACGCAGTCGGAAGTGTGTAAGCCTCGTATATGCAAATCTTGCCTACGTGCTTCGTCGAAACTCGAAACCCGTGACACTTTTCATACGCACGAACGTTGTTACCTACGCTCTAAATCGTATAAACACTACGGACGCGTTAACAGGTGCTACGCGGTGGGCTGAGGTAACCGGAGCCCTCTCGCGCGCGATGTTAATTCAATTTGGTCACGACCCGTGGTATGTATACATATATTCGTTTTTTATTATTTATTCTGTTCGATAGCTTATTTTTAATATATATAAATACATATAAATATATATGAATATATATAAATATTTTAACTTCAAGTATTAATGTGGAGAGGAAAAGTCAATAGAGTCAAAGAGTCAATATAAAAAAACAGAAAGTAAGGTAGGCAAATTCTCATATATATATATATTTAAGAATTACTTTCTGTTTTTTTTGTACGATTTCTTTTAACGTTTAGACATACACGGACTGCATATGACTTGCTTCTCACTTTTTGAGTTTTCTCGAGATTTTTATTAACGTTAAGATTAGATTGAAAATGAGATACCGAAGAAAATAATTTGCAAAATATCCTTTCTTTCGAACAGTTATTTGAGAAACAGACAAATACCTCACTTTTTGTATTTATTTATTTTTGTATTTTGTATTTACATTCAAAGTAAGCTATCGAACGAAATAATCTGCAAAAATACACTTTTTTTATCGAACAGTCATTTAAGAAACTGTGAAAATTAGCTCACTTCTTGTTTTTCCTTGGGATGCCTATTAACGTTTATTTTTCACATCAATAGTAAATCTATATTTAAATTTCAATGATTGACATTGAAAATAAAACTATCGAACAAAATATTCTGCAAGAGTTCGAAAAAAAGAAATATACTTTTGCAGAATATTTTCTTCGATAGTTTTATTTTCATACTTGTATTTATGTATTTATAGTAGGTTAAAAACCATTTTAACCCGTTGCAAAAAGGGTCAAGCCCAAAAAATCAGAGATAAAACTGAACAAAAATAATACAATATATGTTTGTATGCATAACAATGATAACGCGCATATCCGCTCGCCCGTGATAAAACCCGAAAGTGACGCTTGAGCATGACAAACTACGAGGCTTTTAAAAAAGAAACGAAAAAACAAGGATAGAAAAAAGGAAAAGAGCATCAGCGGTATGCAAAAATTAGCAGCTTCAGCAGGTCGTTGTGCGCCTCCGAAGGGTCAGCTGTTTTCGCACTTGAACATATATAAATATATATAATCGTTTCCATGGTACACACACATACGCGCGCACACGCACGCACGCATTATATATATGCGTGCGTGAAATATATGAAATACATATATGTATGAATACAAATACATATATATGAAAAAGAACGCAGTGAGAGATACTCAACGCTGTAAACGATACAAGAGACTATTAATCGTCGTCCCCATAGTGCCCACACACACACGCGCGCGCGCGCGCGCGCGCGCGCGCGAATATTGTCTCGAGAGGATACCGTTTCCCTTCGTGTCTTGGTATTCGACCTCTCTCAACGCGGACAACCTTTTTTTCCCTCGGACCACCCCTATCATCACCCTCCCCCTTCCTCTCCTCTCCTTCCCGGGAACCCCCTTTACTCTTGCTCGTATCCTGCACGCGATTTTCCTCCCTGTTTCGTCTCTACGTGTCCCTGTACTAATACTTACCCTAATCCCTACCTGTTTTATATTTTTGAAAGAAGTCACTCCGTCTCAACGATCGACTTGAAAAATAGCGAACGACACGCTGTTTATTTCGTGCGGTTTTTCAGTAGAGCAAAAAGAAGAAAGAGAAGACAATAAAAAAGATTACAGTGAATTTTTCATTTTATTTTTTCGGATTTTTTAATTCCTCGTTCATTCACAATCGCTCGAGTCTTTAAATAGAAAGCGCGACGACGTAGCAACGAGCGCCATGAATCTAGACGGCAATTAATTGATGACGCGTCGAGGACGAATATAGAATCGACAAAAAAGAAGGAAGAGAAGGAGGCGAAAAAAACAATGGAAATAATTTTTTCTTTAACGGTCACGGCGGTTACGCGCGAACGCGCATCTGCTCGCTTGGATTTTCTTTTTTTCCTTCGGCGATTTTGTATAACTGTGTGTTTCAGCGGTACCGACAAAATTGTTGGCGATAAAAGAAAACTTGGATCTTTTTTCCTGGTTTTTACATCGATAAAAACCAAAGAAACAATCACATCGAGCGATGTGTTTATTTATTCACTTACAAAAAGTATTACAAACAAATATATAAATATATACTCGTTACCGGAAAAAAAATATGCAATAACTTTTCGTTGTTTTGCGACCAGACGTCATCATAAAATGTTCTAAATCGTTTTTTTTCTCCAACCTCCAGAGTACCTCCAATTGCTTCTTTTCTTTTATTCTTCGAAATACTATTTCGATAATGCGTTCGTCGAAATTGCTTTTGATTTGTCGTTGGTGACGAGGGGTGACGATGGGAGCCAAAGAGAAAGATAGACAGAAACAGACACAAAAATTAAAAAGACAAAATGTGTGTGTAAGAAAAGGAAAAAAATAGATATAATAAAAAGAGGATAAAAAAGAACGAGAAAAGAAAACGTGGAGCCTTCCTGACGAATTTGCAACGACCTCACGTCGTTTCGCTACTTCTCTTCTTCTTCTTCCTTCCTCTTCTACTTCTCAACGAGGTTCCCTTTTTTCTTCATGTCTCCCCCCTTTCTCTCTCTCTCTCTCTATCCCCAGCGAAAAAAATCTTCTCTCGTCGAGATGAGAAACCGTAAGCAAGTACGAGTGGTTGGGATATTGGGAGCCAAGCATAGTGCGAGCCACGAACGAAACTTTTAAATAAACAGAAGTGCCTCGAATTGGGGCAGAGAGAAAGAGCGACAGCCTACTAGAGAAAGAAAAAGCGAAAAAGCGAAACAGAGAGAGCGAGCAAGAGAGAGAGAGAGAGAGAGAGAGAGAGAGAAAAGGAAGCGAAGATAAAAACCGGGAAACAGGAAACTCAAGGAAAATGAGTTGCCTGTTATGAAATTTTTGTATTTTTCAATATTCGTTTTCTTTCTTTGTTATTCTTTATCCAAGCGGGTGGAAATGAAGTGATGACTTCGGTCGGACACACATTAATTTTCCTCGACTTCATTACGGCCTTAGTTGGGAAACCTCACATGGAATCTCAAAAAGCACTTACACCGAGATTGCATTTTTCCCACTGCCCTCTAGGGCTCCACAAGTTAGCCCTTTTATCGAATTATTAATCCAGCATCGCTCGACTTCGAGAAATTCGTCGATTTTCGAGAAAATGAACAGTCCTCCGTAATTATACATCAAGTCTAATCTTTTTTGACGTATGCACTCTCAACCCCTTCGTTGGCAGAGAGAATTCGACAAAAAGTGCCCAAAACGGCAGGAATTTTTTTAAATCCTGAAAACTTGTATTCTGGGGTTTTTGAGGGTTATGATTACGAATCTGAACTCAAAATTCAGGAATTCACAATGACGGACAAATATGGCGAATGAAAATACAAATAATACAGATTAATTTGGGATGAAACTCGGTAATTAAGCTTCATATATTTTCACCTATTTATTGTATTATGCTCCATGTTATTGTATTCACGATGAAAAATTCCTTCATTTTAAGTACAGCATCACACGCAGCGTCCCCGAAAAACCCCGACTACCAAGATTTATCCAAATCGAGCTGTTTTTTTGCACTTTCGTCCGCCATATTAGATCCGCCATTAAAATTTTTTGAATTTTGTGTTCAGATTCGTAATAAGCGACCTCGAAAAAATCGCCGAGTACCAATTTGTATCTAAATCGAGTGAAATTTTCAATTTCGGTCCGTCATTCTAGCGCCGCCGTTTTGAATTTTCAGATTCGTAATAAGGCCACCCAAAAAATCCCGGAATACTAATTTTTGTCTTAATCAAGTAAAGTTTTTGATTTATGTCCGCCATATTGGCCCCGCCATTTTGAATTTCCACATTTTGGCTTTCAAATACGGATTCAGCCAGCCCAAAAACCCCCGAGTGAGGCTCCGATTTCAAATCAGAGCAAGGTTAATAGGAAAATAAAGGTTGACGCACTATTGCGTCAATATGCCACACTGGGCACGGAATTATTTGACGCACTAGTGCGTCAATCCTAACGAAGATGTTAAATGGGTCTTTTAGTGGAAAGGTGAAATTTCGCACACGAATGCGACGATCCGGTGAATTTTTCGTGAGAACGAAAACTTCGGAGTGGAGCCCAACTCTTTCGAGGTCCAATAAACAAATCAAACCGTCTCCGTCGTGAACGCCGCAAATTGCAAACAATTTGATACGTCAGGGCGAGTGCAACGACAGAGAGAGAGAGAGAGAGGGAGAGGGAGAACGAGTAAAAGAGGGATAGAGCGGGAGAAAGAGAATTGGCTCAACGGAGATTCTATTCCAGTGGCGCGACGGCGAGGATCTTTCCTTTTAATCATGCAGATGCAGATATCCTTTTAATCAAGGATATGGCAAAAATCCAAATTTTTTTCGCTGTTTTTCAAAACGCCGTCACGGTGTGAAAAATGATCGTCGAGCAAAAACAAAAAAAAGCTAATTGAAGCTTCAAGTCTCTAGTTTTGAGGCCCCGAAGTCAAATATTTTTATCCTTGACCATTTTAGAGTAATGATTGAGAAACCAGCGGAACATTTTTCTTCCAAATTTTGGCTTATCTTTGGAAAGGTGCACGGGCGTCAATGATTTTTTTCGCTTATTTCATTTAAAAACTCTTTTAGCTTAATCCTTTCTCTTTATTTTGAGCGGTCGAAGAGTTCTGTACAATGGTTTTTTTATCGAGTTATCGGTATTCGAAGGAAAAATGACACTTTTGCCTTTGATCATCGATTACGCGGGAACTAATGGTCGTACAGAAAAATAAAGGGAGGCTTATGAAAACTTCAGAGTATTCTCTATAAGTTGCTCTTATTATCTTTTCATCATTTTTTTCGATTCGACTAATTTGATTTTAAAAAAGTTAACAAATGTCTTTTTACGATGTTTCGTTTAACTTGGGACAAGTATACAAATAATGTACAGACTGAGGATAATTTTCATTTCGAAAACTCTAAAATCGTACGAAGCTTTAAAAAAAAAACAATACTGTATTGAGCTTTCCCCTTTACGATTCCGGTCAAACGAATGCATAAAAAAACGTGACTTGTAAATTGCCAAAATTTGAGCTATTTTTATCGTTTAGTTTTCTTCGAAATAAAACTGCAAAGTCGACCACTTTGAGGTATCGAAGCACGTCGTCTTATGGAGACGGTCAACCGGAAGGAACCCATAGGAAAACTGAAATTCAATAGATTAGATATAATAGATATTGTAAAAAATAAGAAAATCAATCTTCACCGTGTACTTAAGCACTACATTACAAGAATGTTTCAATTTCCGGTTGCAAATCAGTCAGAACGACGAAATAACACTCACAGACTTAGCAACGTCGCGAGTAACAGCTGATGCGTTCGGGGAACATAACCCAGCTTTGTTTTGAAATTCCTACGAATAGAGGCCGCCACAAAATATGCAAAAAACAATTTATGGAGTTTTTTCATTTATCACGTATCAGTAATATGTATGAATTACGTATACTCTACCTGTCGTGTTAATTCCGCTGAGGTAATTGAAGCCTATTTTTAATGGGTTTCCGGCGGATTTTTTTGTTGTATTTTTAGTCCGCTTTTACGGTGGATATGTTAATATTATTATTACGAACATTACTACCGTCTCGTTGCCGATATAATTTTTCAGTTTTTCTTTGTTCACCTGCAATAAGATCATCATTGACCACAACCTTGGCACACTATAATCGATAATACGAATAATCAACATAAGTAAACATCAATCAGAGCAGCTGTGGGTAAAATAAGTGTTTGTTAGACTCTTTTTTGACCCCGTGGAAGTGATCGTACTTCCATAACTATTGTAGAAAAGATATTTCGGTATTTTGAAAAGTTTTTGAGATATTCGGATAGAGCGATTCAGATGGTACACCCGGTGTGCGTGTGTGAGCGCGCGCGAGCGCGTGTGTTTGTTTATACATACACGTATGCGATGCCCGGGATCGAGAATTTGAGAATTCCATCAGTTCCGGTAAACAAACGAGGGGCGCCACGGAACTCGGGCAGCACACTCATAATTTCTGGTCTTTTTTACTCCAATTATTCTTTTTATCGTATCTTCACTCTTTTTCTTAGTTCATTTCAGATATTTTTTTTCTTCATGGAAGCGTTTATAAATGAGTGACGATCAGCGAGAATGAGAAGCGTCTTCGAGCTCGCTAATTCACAGACGCCTTTCTTCGTATCACAAATAGCAATTCTCGATTCTCCTTCGTGCTCAGCGGAGTTTTTTTTGTTCCTTTCGTTTAATTTGATTTTTCTTCTTTGTCCTTCGAATTTCGTGACCAAATTCTTGGGCGCGTAGAAGAAGAAGAGCGACGGGAAAGAAAAATGTATAATAGCGCTATTCATGCGGAAGAGACACTATTGTTGAGTCGATAATTGTTGCACATTGTTGCGAAGGAATGGCCGCGAAAGTTTGGAATACCATTGAACGTAACTTTGTTGCAAAACGGAGAAGGAATTGAGATAAGTGGAAATTGAGTTCGGCCGTTGGTCCAACATTGATTTTTCCTAAGTTTTTTTGAGGACTGGGTCTGGAAACCTTGGGTGTTAAGATTAAGCCATATGTAATCTGAATTAATTTTGATCCTCATTAAGGTAGATATATAGATATGTAGATGGTGCTCGGCCGCAAATGTGAAGGGAAAAAAGAAAGGAACACTTATGTTTATTTAATTATAATTTGAACCTTAACATCACTTGATTATTGGTTTACAATTTATCTTGATTTTTAGTAATGATAAATTAATTTGAAACATATTTGATTATAAATTTACGTTTATTTAATTTTAAATTTTAAGTTCCAATCGTTACGATAGTTTGACCTTGAAAAATATGCACCTTTTAATTTGTTTCGTAATAAATTGTAATTTATTTTAATATATATATATACATATTCATTATAAATGAATTAATAATATAATTTATTGTTAATCGAAACTTATTTATTAGTCAATTTTTATTTATTTTAACTCATATTAATTATACATTTATGTATAACAAACTCAATTGTACATTGTTGTCTGTATAAATTTATGTTAATGATAAATTACAATTCACTTGATATTAAATTTAATGGATCAACATTCACCAAAATCCGACCACGAAAATTGCCCCCTCCCCCCTCCCGGCATATTCGCGGTCGTTCTTTCATTTACTTTGACAAATGGCCGCACCTTGCTCAAAGAACGCTCATTCTTATCTCCGACGAACAATAATTCTCTTGCACTTCCGGTCACACTCCGAGACCGCGATCTTCGGCAAATACGTCCAAGTAGGTTCGCATTTACGTGTGTGTGTGTTTTTTACCCTTTCGTCACGATATCATTGATTCTGTCGTTCGACACTTGCCCATAGGCAACAATTAAAAAAGATTCGTCGCCTGTTTGCGTTGGATCTTTCGAATCTACATATGAACGGATGTGCGATTGCGCAAGAGAGCTCGAAGTATGAAAAAGCGATGAAAAGAGATTCTACAATTACCGCGTGTATAGTCGCGGCTGTAATTTATACAGCCGATCGTAACACGAGACGGACACGGAGATTTCGGATCGACAATGGCGAAGATAAAGAAAAGAGAGGGAAAAAATTGATGAAAAAAAGAACAAGTAAAAGAACGCGTTCTCGAGTGACTCCATCTGGTCTAGGCTCTCGTGCGGTCTCCATTACGAGGCCAAAGTCGCCGCGTGTAATCGGCTCGCGACCTCTCTCTCTCTCCCTCTTTCTCTCGTTCTCTCGCCTCGTCTTACCTTGTTCTCCTTCCCGGTGGGCTGACAGCCACTCGTCCTTGTTTTTCAACAATTTTATATATATATACCGGGTGACAATTATAAGGTGACCATTCGCTTTTTGAGGGTCTGGCGCGGAGATTATGCGACTAAGAAAAATATGATATTTAATGGTTTTTCAAGTCCGCTTCGAAGAAAAATATAGCGTGTTTTTGTGATGAATGGTGGCCAGAAAAAAAATTAACATTTTGGAAATAAAATCAAAATGCCATTTTGGTATCGGCAAAATGAAGATAACTAAATTCTGAATACGAAATATTCCCGAAGAACTTTTTAAAAATTGGGTACAGGCAGCTTGGGGCCGGAAAAGAGGAATTCACGCCAATTTTCTCTGGGCAAACGTGTGCAGGTGTTCCATTTTTTACATCAAAGAGTATGGTTTCAGGCATCTTTTACATTTTTCGTTGAAAAATATTTATAAATTTCCAGCGACCACTGCGGCTCGGAACACCAAATCATCAAAAGTGGAAAAATCAAACTCATTTACTTTTTGCATGAACTTTTTGCATACCGTTTGAACGAAGGATTTGAATAGAGATTGCAAGAAGGATTTGGAGAATTTAAATAGACAAATAGTTTGAAAAAAATGACCGGTGTGCAAAGTAAAAGTATCGATTTTTGGTTTTGTTTCCGTTAAAAAAAAACATTCATTGAAAAAAATCCCTTGTTCAAGCAATCTCTTTTGATATGCAAAGGAAGCTCGTAAAATTGGCAGTTAAACGGAGCAGTAATTTTTTAAATGTCGTCGTTACCGATTTTGAAAAAAATCATGTCAGAAAAACGCGTTTAAAGTTCGCCGATTCGCAGAACCACCCTATAAACGCCCATAACTCGCTAAATTTCGAACCGATCGATTTAAAATGTTGAGAGAATATTTTTGAAATGTTATATTTTGAGAATCCGCCTCAAACGAACAATCGATATTTTGAAAAATTTCAAGTACATCCTGTAAATTCTTCTTACAGTCAAATTCCACTTGTTCACTTAGTGATGTAGCTTCGATAGTTTTTTCTCGACGACGGCATGCTAAAAACAAGTTTTTCGTGATTGTTTCGTATTTGGAATTGAATGATGTTGATTGTACTGTATTCGAAACGAAATTTGGTTTTTCTTTCAGAATGCTATATTTTTCTTTGGCAATTACTTATTGCAAAAAAACGCTATTTTTTCGGACTCGAAAAATCACAAAAAATTATATTTTTCTCAGTCGCTACATCTCCGCGCAAGACCCGTTAAAGGAAAGATACCTTTAGGCGAGAAAAAAATAGTTAAATTTCATGATTTTTTTTAAGACTGATTTCTTTACCATTTTCGAGACTTGGGGTATGTTTTATTAGTACTTTTGGCTATTACACGATATTTCGTTATTAACCTTTAACCGTTGGCGGGGTTAATCTAAAAAAAGCCAACGAAGATTTTTCTTTCGTTAACACTCATGCGCAGAATACGAAACAGGAAAAAGCGAGAAATTTTGAAAATCGATGAAATGGTACACGCTTTCAAACGAAAAGATTGCATTTTCCGAAGAAAAAAATGGATAAAAATAATTTTCATGCTTACTTTCAAGAACATTCAGGGTCATGTTTCAAACAATAAGGTTAAAAAATGTTATAGCAAATTTCATCAGAATCGGTCGATTAGTTTTTTTCACCTAATAGCTTTCATCAGAAGGCTAGCTATTTAAACGTTAATAACGAAAGTACAATGTAACAGCGAAAACTAGTAATAAAACATACCCTAAGCCTAAAAAATCGTAAAGAAATCTTTCGTTAAAAAAAAAAATCGTGTAAATCAGCAATTTTGCTTGCGCCTAAAAGTATCTCCCTTCTTAAAAACACATGACCATCTTACGATCGTCACCCTGTATGTACAGGTATGAAAAGGAATTCCTCCACACTTCCGATACATCGAGGCTCTCGCGCCTCTCCTTATCCGTATCTATGAATTTATGCCCGCGTTTATGTGTATGCATTAAACGCAGGTAGGTACACGTGTCGTCTGCAGGGCCATCAAAAGCCGCGTCTTTCAGCCCCGCCGCTGACACGATAAAAAGCCATTTTTTACCCGGCGCGCAATCGATTGGACGCCCACCAAAGTTGAGACGTTTTTGTCCCTCGCCACTCGTCGCTTTATCTCTCGAGAATCCGTTCACGAGCACGGAATTTCCGTCCTTCGGGTGGGAAAGAAAAATGTACTCAGCACATACGATGACTGAAATCGATTTAGGCAAATGAAAAAGAAAAAAATATCAGGGCCTTGTCAGGTCAGCCCTTGAAGGGCCCTCGAAGGGCCCGAGTCTCAGTCGAGTCGCGCTTACAATTTTCCGCCGCACGGTTTTGGAGGCGCGCGGTTATAATTCGTTGCACTTAACGCAAGTGGCGACGTCCCGTCCATCGCGAACCAAGATTCCGTGGGACGTAGCAACGTACGCGCGCGCGCGCGAAACGAGCGGCGCCCACGGTAGCGCTCGCTCGCGTTTTCATCCTCTCGTCTCGCATAATGTACGCGTTCGTGAGTCTCTGATTGTACGGGTCGGCCCCGGGAGATCCCAGGAACGCGAGAATCGTTCGTCAAGCCCTTCACCCCCCCCCCCCCCCCCCCCACCACCAACCTCCCGTCGCGAGAGTTCCCGCGGGCATCTATACGAGTCTGTTTGAAAAACAGTCACGTTCGACAGAATCGACGATTCCCCGTTGCGTGACGTGAGCACCGAAGACCTACGAGAGCGCAGCTCGCACGTCCCCGACGATCGTCAGCCTCTGCCGTTCGCGCCCCGACCAAGAAAATCAAAATGCCACAGAAGGCGGACCATTTTTGGTTCGCGAAATTTGATCGAAGATTTGATCGGTGCGAAAAGATCCGGAAGAATCAGCCACGAGGAAAGGTCACGAAACGCAATTTTTATTTCCAAAGATTTTGCCGATTGGTACCGAGACGCGAAAAATTCGTACAAAGATGACGAAAAATTGATACTTGCTGGTCGGTCGATATTGAGGCAAAATATAGATAGGGACCGGTTTAGACAGGCCCAAATCGTCACTTAGGATCCGGAGATCGGATAAGGACGAAGTTTGGATTATGGAATATCTCGTCTGAGGGAACTTAACAGCAGCTCTATCACGCCTACTGACCGTGCAATGCCCGCACATCACCCAAACAACCCTAAACAGGATGAGGTTGGTATTCCATTTTGCATTGAGATATCTCTGTAAAGAGAACTTGTCGAACAGCATATTCATCACCTCCACTGTCCCTGCAATGGCCGTACGAAATTCAAACAAATCGAAACAGTATCAAGTTGGCATTCTATTTTGGATTGGAATATCTCGATGAAGAAAATTTAACAGCAGCTCCATCACGTCCACTGGCCGTGTAATGGCCGTACTAAATAAAAACAAACCCAAACACGATGAAGTTGGCATTCTGTTTTGGATTGGGGGATATCTTGATGAAGAGAATTTAACAGCAGCTCCATGACGTCCACTGGCCGTATAATGCCCGTGCAAAACCTAAACAGGATGAAATTGGCATTCCGTTTTGGATTGGGATATCTCGACGAAGAGAATTTAACAGGAGCTTCATCACGCTCACTAGCCGTATAACAACACTGCCGCCCGGGATTGCATCGCCACGGACGTGAGCGAAGCGAAAAGTCAGCTCATATAGCTCACGCGTAATTAGTCATCCAGTGATTCGCTCGACGACAGCTCATCATTGCTACGTGCCCCAGACGAGTACTCCGCTTGATACAATTTCCTACGTGTCGTATGTGTCGACACTCGACGGCCTGTGCATTTTTTTCTCACTCGAGTGGAACGCACAGCGCAGCCAACTTTGACCGTCATAAAAGCGTTTTATTGTAAAATATGTAAGCAAGCAATAAACCCTCGGCTACGTACACCATATTTTGCTATCCATTTCTCTATTCCTTCGTGGGGAAATAGGGAGAGAGAGAGAGAGAGAGAGAGAGAGAGAGAGAGAGAGAGAGAGAGAGAGAGAGAGAGAGAGGTGGAAAAACCGCGAGCCACGCGTGGAACGTGTACGCGAACGAAACGACCGCGGCTGCCTATGTCTGTTTGCCCCAGAGATCAGTACGCGGTCGAGAGCACAATTATTGCGCAACGCGAATATCACCGTCGGTCCTTGGCACTATTCGCACGCAAGAGTCCCCCCCCCCTCCCCCTTATAGTCGTTCAATTTCTCTTTTCTTTATCGTACGAATGCCTGCTCCACCTTCCGTTTATCTTTTCTCACCTCTTTTTTTATTCCATCCTGCCGCGATGTAATATTTTGTATAATCGGCTCGGTAATAACGGCGTTCTGGGTCCGGGTTTCCTAGAATATCTACGTAGTAAAGCGTCAAGGATGAATCGGCAATTGCACCTCGTAAAGTGCATATCTCGATGAGAATAAATGGCGCTCACGGAAATTTTCAAATACCAATCGCAATGTAAACGAGGCCTCGTCATGACTGAGAACATTTCACTAGTACGTTCTCGAACGAAAATATGGTCTAACCATCTTTCTGGCCATTTTATTCGTAGCCCCTTTTTTTTTTTTTTTTACATTTTCTTTGCTCCTTCGTTTGCCCTTCTAGACTTTTGTGATACAAACCAATTTACATTCATCCCCCACTTCGCTAATATACTCCATAGCCACTTTTTTATAACGCACCACGCTGTCGCATTTGCACGAGGGCACAGGGAAACTGTGGAAAACCTGCATCGATATAGGCGGTTGTAAATTCATTAAGATGGAGCCTTTTTAATATAAATAACTGGATGAAACTGCCATCCACTCAGCAATCGATGCGCAAGCTAGTATGCAGCTGAGCAGTCAGCTATCCAAGTATTGGCCTAGGTAAGCACTGCTTGACCCGAGAAATCCCAGCAGTCGTCTAATTTTTATTTATATCTTTATCGCTAGAGAAAATCTAGTCTACTTTCGAGCACCCTGCACGGAATATTTATCTCAAGGACATATTTTTCCTACAACCCACTTTCGACAACATCATTCGTATACTTACCAGCAAGATAGTCAATTTTCTCGTTTCCCGTAGCAATTCACCCAAAGTGCGTAACTGCCGAGAAATGATCGTGTCTGTCAACGAGGAGAAACTTTGTATCAATTTGTGTCCAGAGCGGACAAGAGTCACGGTGGTGTAATATGACGCGGGTAACGATGTGTAGAGCTGAAACGAAAGACCAGTCTCGCCCCTAACTCCACAATTCTGCGAGGAATAACTTGCGATAACTGTTATTGTCGCTGGGCTCGTCAAGTTGCGCACTCGAGGACGCTGACTCGACTGTATCTCCGTCTTCTGTTTGCTCGCGTAATGTCAATAATGAGAGACAGCGTGCCGGGAAGTCGATTGGTTTAAATTAGTAATCCTATTAGGCAACCTGCTTATTGCCACTTATCAATTCCCTTACCGCGAGTCAATTTTGACGAGTATGTTGCTGGAATGTTGCGAATCGTGATGCAATTATTAACGAATGATCTTTCATTTACTTCCAGTCACGATGGAAGTGTGGTCATAAATGGCTAGTGGTCGTACATGTCGCTTGTCGTCGCGCTTGGGGCGGCTTGCAGTCGTATCTGACTTGTCGTGGTACATGGCTTGTGGCCAAACATGACTCGTGGCCGTACATGAGTTGTGGCTTAAAAGGACGTGTAGTCATACATGATCTGTGGCCAAACATGACTGGTAGCCGTACATGACTTGTCGTCAAATACGACATACGTTCAAAGGTTCCCTCTGGTTATTCATGGCTTGTAGCCCTAAGTGGTTTGTCTGAACATGGCTGTGGCTACTAAACGTGACTTGCGGTCTTACGTGACTTGCGCCTCAAATTCCTAGTGGCGAAACATGACTTGGACACATGGCTCCTGATCATACATGTCTTGTGGCTAATCGTTACTTGGATACATGGCCTTTGATCGTATATGTCTTGTGGTCATATATGGCTTGTGGCACACATGATCTGTAGGCCTGCGTGATTTGGGGCCAAACTCGACTTAGGGCCAAACGTGGCTTTTGGTCATACTTGGCGCGTGTCCATACATGACTCGTGGCCATACACGGGGCTTGTGGTCATACATCGCTTGTGGCCGAATACGACTTATCGTTCTACGTGTTTGGGGGCCAAGCATGACTTGTGATCGTACATGGCTTGCGGCGATCCGTCAATAAAGGAACCAAAATCACGCTTATTATTTGGACAAACTTGCGCAACTCTCTCAGGATTATCCCTGGACCGAAAGTACTTGCGGTTGAACTGAATATGGCCGTCCAGCGATCTAACACGAATAAAAAAACCACTCGCGATCAGTCAACACCGCAGTGGAAATATCATTCGGCAGGTGCCACACATCGACGAACGTTGCATGCAGGAACGTCTTCACCAGCGAATTATCCAAATGGATATTCCTCGAATGAGAAGCACGTCTGGCGCTGCAATCGTAAAATGGAGTGAAAAAACCAAGCTTATCTTCGACCATTATCCAAATAACCGCACAAGCCTTGCCGTCCTCCAGCTTCGATCTAGAAAGCCACTCGCGGAATGCGACTCCTGAGTCACGTATGCCGAAGAATAGTGGCCTCCTCGCACATGCCTGCACATCCTACATTGATTATCGGACAGTTCGAATCAGGCACATACATTTTTTTTTTTTTTTCAATCAATAAGAAAGACGGGAGCGTGCTCAACGCTCTAACAACTATATAACTAAAGTATCAAAGCGTGGCCCACAAGAAAACAGCATACATATACTATACGACAGCATTCTGCGTGCACCGTTTGGACCTGTTTCGGGCCGTGTAGGCCCTGCGGGCCTGAGACCTCGCGTGAGCAATAATTACTGCTGTCTTTTTTTTTTTTATCCCTTGCACTTCACTCTTTATGCTTGACTCTGCGAGGCTCTCTCGCGCAGGTATTTTTCGTTTGGTGTACCAAGCTGATCAGAATTGGCTTTTACAGTGAGCTGCAGTCTCTGATGATGACCGTTGCATCTGTTTTCCTCTCGAACATCAACTTTAAGCGTTAAAAAAGCAATTCACAGGAAATTATATGATCTACCGAAGCCATGGATTTAGCAAAAAAAAAAAAAAAAAATTATTCCGCTCGTGGAAGGCTCCGCAGTTTGTGCAAACTTTTTTGTATTTTCTCCCCGATTTTAAGGTCAATTCTATTTTCAAATGGCAGCGCCGTCGGTCCAATATCGAGTGACTCACCACCTAGAATTTATTAATACGTACACATCGTCAATGTTCACGGTATGATGTGACGACGACAGGCGGACGACAACCGTGCGCCAAGTTGACGTCGATAGACCATTTTGTTCGGACAAGACAACTGTATCTCACACTTGATTGCTTTGTGCTCTTTGATTTTATCGTGAGTTCGTCAGCCTGCGATGTTTCTCTCTGAAGCATGGAAGCTCTCTCGTGCCCACTCTCATATTGGAGTCAGAGACATTGCGAGTTTGGTTGCCATAGTCGCGACTCGCCCGGCACAGTCTGTTCAGCCTCTTCGACGATGTTTCTCTGCTTTCTCGTGCAACGTTTTCGAGCATTATATATTTAGACAGGGATAACCCACTGGCACCTCGTACCGCCGCGCATCGCCAACACGCATAATTCGTCGTGTTTTATAATACAGCCGAACTCGAATGCACATGGCCTCGCTGCTGTCAACTACGGACGCGCGCGCGCGCTTGATGATCGTGAAATTAAGAAGAGAAAAAGATAGGAAGGAACAAAAAGACACATTCTCGTTTCTTGCAGCAGATCTTGTTGAGCTGCTGCTTCCAAGCGTTCAAATCGTCTGCGCCCTCAAGCGACACATTTTTTTCCTCGACTTGAGCTCGTATCTTTTGTGGGCAGTTTTCATTTTGCCTCAAGGACGACGACTCGACTCGAGTCAAACGATTGATAAATTGTGAATTTTCGGTGGCAGTTTCGGCTTCACCACGAGAACATCCGGAAGCTGCTCGAGCCCCGCGCGCTACCTTCGTCTCGCGTCGGCGGCGGCGGCGGCGGCATCTAAAAATAATATTTCTTCTACCTTGTTCCGGCTCATTATAACCCTTTCCCTTTCTGTACGTGGATACACGCGTATAGACACAAACGGCCGACCAAGATCCGGTGCTTCGGCAATGGCAGAAGAGAAAGAAGCGCCAACAATCATAAGCAAGTTGCGGAAAGGAATAGATGTTGCCTGAGAAGAGGAGCTGCTGGTCAATTGATCGCCGATGCTCTCAGTTGAAAGTGGACAGTAATGGTTTGATCGAATAACATTTTTTTCGGATGATCTCAACCTACGATACTTTTGTCTAAAACGTTCATTTAAAATTGGCATGTTTCGCGAATCCTTTCTCAAAGTCCAATAAGTATTTGGGGTCTACGTGAATGAAGGCATGCGGTTGAAGTTTGCATCGTTGGAACGCAACGAATTTTTTTTCTTCAGGTTCTTATTTTCATTATTATACAAAATCACATTCTGTACATTTGTCGTATTGGATCTATGCGTAAGTCCGTAGCTAAATTCCGACCGACATCATTCGTAGTTGCTTCTCCGCTCGCACACATGCGGCGGCGGCGTCAACCATACGAAGTGTCGTATATTATAAGTGAAAACTTAAAGTTGTGCCCACATCTGAAGAAAAAAACCATCGAAATCCGTGACGTACGTAGTAAGTTTACTTATATTTTGAACATTTTGTACATAACCTCAACATTGACCATTCAACTATTTCGAGACATTTACTTGGGACGGTAAAGAAGTTCGATGTTTGGGTCCGCCCCGAAGTGAGCGAAAAAAATTTAATGGAACCAATAACAGTTTGCAATTTGTAACGTTTGCAACGTGTACCATTTTTCGAGCGAATGATTACTGGCGCCGAAAAGTGGATTGTCTACCAACAATGTCAGTCGAAGAAGATCATGGTCGCGGAGCGCGGGGATGCTGCTCAGATGGCCGCAAAGACTGGATTACACCCGAAGAAGGTCATGCTCTGTATGTGGTGGGATTGGAAAGGAATTGTCTATTATGAGCTGCTGCTGCTGCTACCCAACGAAACGATTTATTCGACCAAGTACTGCTCACAACTGGCCAAATTAAAGCGAGCAACGATCAGAAGTGTGGGGCCCGTATCGGCGAATAGAAAGGGCGTCGTTGTATTCGACCAAGGCAACGCTAGACCACAGCTTCTCTTGGTGACCCGGAAACAGCTATTCCAGCTTGGGTGAGATGTTAAGGTGCATCCGCCGTATAGTCCGGACCTTGCACCCTCAGAATATCACTTTTTTCGGCCGCTACCCTACAATTTGAGTAATAAATCCTTCAATTCCCTGGACGTCTTCGAAAACCACTTGGATTACTTGTTTGTCCAAAGATCTCAAGACTTCTATGAACGAGGTGTAATAACGAAGCTCGCGGAGAGAAGGCAGGAACTTAATCAACAGGATGGAACAAATTTGATTGACGATAATCGCTTTTTTGTCATAAAAATTTTTCATTTGAAGTTTACTCGATTTTCGCCACGGAATTATGCATAGATCCACTAGATAGCTAAGCTAGATAGAATCCTTACAAACGTTTACGTGATTTCCGATGATACTGCCAAGTTCGCATCGTTGGAACGGAACGAAAGTGCCGTAGTCCAATTTTTTTTTTTTTACAAATCAAGCCTTCAAAATAGCTTAAGCTTTTTTTGGGGTCCTTTTTAGAGATCTTCAGCCTAAATATGAAAGGAATTTTTTTCAACGATGCAAATTTCACCATCATATGAAGACAAACTTCAAGCAAAAGTACCCTTAACGTGTCGCATTTGCTCGATCCAAACAAGACACTGCTCCCGCGGTGTGTAAAGTTTTGCCATTAAGGCACCAATAAAACGCGTATGAAAGTAAAATACGTCGCGAATGGGGAAAGAGGGTGGAAGCTTAATTGATAGGAAGCTTTAACGAAGGACGTCGTTGCACGTCGTTGCACGTCGTTGAAAATCAATAGGAACAAGGAGAAGAGGCCGAGGCGAAAAAACAAAAAAACAAAAGCCGGCACTCGCGCAATAATTCTTTGTGAAAATATGCACATGCACCTGTGTATGAGTGTTCACGTACACAGGTGTACGTATATCGTGCAGGTATACGACATTAATTAATAGCGAGCAATTTCGCAATGTGTTCCGTTGAGTACGGATCGACCCAACCCGTCTCCGCGCCCGGCTTAATACTGTAACACACCGCGAGAGTATCCTGCGTTGAAGGGCGATGTGCGCCGTGTCACCCCTGTTGCTGGCGAATTTTTTCTCGTTTTTTTTTTTTTTTTTTTTTTTACCGTATTCCGGCATTGTCGAGGTGGTCCTGGCCGGGTGGTTTGAAACGTGGAAAGAGTGCCGTTTACCAGGCAGGTCGCGACGGGGCATAAAAAGAAGATATGGAATTGTCGTTGTCCTGTAACTCGTCCTCTGAATAAACTCTCGCACAGACGCTGCAGTACCCACTCGAATGTTTCGCGGTCCTCCCATCAGCCGCTCACTCTCAATGTTCTCGATGTGTGCATGTGAAAGCATTTAAAAAAAAAACCCCGCGCATTGTGACTCGCGTTGTAGCTGTATAAAGAGCAGGTATATATGTTATTACGCGGTGTAGTCACAAGTCGTCCAAGTTTACGGTCTCATGCCCGGAAATTGTCCAGCTATTCGAACAACAGCATACGGTGCTCCGGTTGCGGTGCGAACGGATGCAGGAACACTGAGAGCAATGGATGGATCACCTTGATGCGGAATACTTGACGTTTTTTTTGTTCAAAGAAACTTATTGGGTTGCATGAAACATTTGTGCTTATTTTCGATAGGAAGCATGAGGAAAGGTCTCGATACATCAGAATGATTGAAAACGTATGAGACGTGCGTGCATATCCTGAATGGTGATATTTTCGGCACTCTGAAGAAGAAGAAATTTGGTTGGGCTACATTTATTTTTGTCAGTTTTATACGCTTTTCAATATGAAAGGGAACAAAGTGCAAAAACATCTGGTGCATTTTATCGGAAATGCAAACATGCCATAGAAGGTGCGAACAAGACATGCCATAGCTTAGTTATTTGCCAATTAAGGCAGTATTGTTGTTTGGCGCACTGTTTTAGAGGTGATTTTTACGATGGAATAACCTATCAATTTTTCAAGTAATTTCTTTCGGAAATTTCATACACGTTGATTCATCCATTAAGAATATTTACGAATTTGAAAGATTGTACTGCCGCTTGCACTGCCGAAAAAGTACTGCTAAAGGCTCTACTGCCAAAACTGTACTGCTAAATGGGTTATACTGCTAAAACTAGCTTCTGACAGAGGGCTCATATAAGTCCCACCGATGAAGGTCATAGTGTACTTTTTGCGCTCTTTGAACGATTTTTTGGGATTTTTCTTTAAAAACTTACCCTGCTATCGGTGCCATTGTGCTGCACTCGTCAGGATGCGTCCGTGGACACCCCATTTGTACTCCTGTGACGCTAGAAACGTGAAAAATTAGAAATACCTACCGCCAAAGTTTGGGTTTGGGTTTGTCCGGGTTTTGCGAAAACCCTGTGCGTTTGCAAAAATCCTTTTGCGTTTTGGCAGTTTCAATTATTTCCAATAAAACTTTTCAAAAACATACCCTTTTGCGTTTTCGCAGTTGAGACACTTGAGCAGTAGTGCTTTTAGCACAAGACTCTATTTAGCAGTCCAGTTTTAGCACCAGAGCCGATTTAGCACCAGAGCTTTTAGCAGTACAATTTTCGCAGTAGAGCTTTTAGCAGTACACCGTTTTAGCAGTAGAATTTTTAGCAGTTCTTGTTTAGCAGTAGAGCCCTAGTACCATTTATTATCATGTACTTTTATACCAGACCAGTGTTGTGGACGCTGTATAAATCCGGAAAAAACCGAACGTATTCTTAATCTCTATGAATGTTGTCATGCGCTGGGTACCAGATCGATAAAAAAAATTCAATGGCGGTATGCCAAACTTTGATCATCAATTTTTCCTATTTTTCTGACAACTCTTGGAGTTGCGTCAAAAAAAAATAACAATCAATTCACTTTAATTCTGCTACCAACGTTGAAGTACAGTCTACTGAAAGTATATGCCATATCTGAGCTCAGTCGACCAATTGGTTTTCGAGATATATCGTGGTTGCCCATTTAAAAAGCATACTTTCGAGAAAAACGCGTTTAAAGGTGCTGCGCGTCATTTCGTTTCTTTCTTCGCGTTCCTTTCCCCAGTGGAGGTGAAGCTGCAGACGGGCGTCATGCATTTTGGCTAGTGGAAGTGGTTTGCTAGGTGAAAATTAAGTTTTATGCGAGTAGCAACTTCGGAGAAGCGTTCATTTTTGTGAAGGAAATCTTCTAGTAGGCCTTCCTACTTCGTCATGGAAAACTGTAGCTACCAATTTCAATTCTGAGGCGCCACTTTGGAGCCGTTGTTTTCGGGTGCCAAGATAAGCGATTTTGTGTACAAATGTAGGGTGTCTCAAAATGACCTGACATTTTTATTTATTAATAAAACGTATTGTTAGTTTGAAAAGTACGAATATATTCATTTTAATATAAGGTACAAACATGGAGGTTACGAGTCGATCACAATATCCGATAAATGGCCGCCTCGTCCCTGTTTGCAAGCGTTGGCAAACTCCATTGACGAAATTTTCAATAACATTTTGGCATAATGGCAGACTAATTTCATTAAAGGTGCGCGCTATTGCTTCCTTAAGTTTCGGAATCGTCTGTGGATCATTGGCATACACTTTTCCTTTCAGAAAGCCCTAAAGAAATAAGTCCAATGGCGTCAAATCGCACGATCATGATGACCAATTCACATCGCCGCTAATAACTGCACTGTTTCGCCCGCAGTGTGGCAGGTTGCGCCATATTGTTGAAAGCACATGTCTTCCAAGTTCACACCGTTCGTGCCATTTATCGTATATTGTGTTCCACATATAACCTCCATGTTTGTACCTTATATTGAAATAAATATGTTGGTAATTTTTCAAACGAATAATACGTTTCATTGATAAACAAAAATGTCAGATTATTTTGAGACACCCTCCAAATACGAGAAGCCGTATTTGTTGAAAGAATGAAAAGGGTTATTGAATAAAGTTTTATTAGAGTCAAACATACCGTTTTCCATTAGGTACGATATTGGTAAAAATGTCGTATTTTGACAAAATACCATATTTATACGAGAGAAACGTTGGTGGATAGAGCAAGGGGAGACATACTGGGGCGTAAGTAGCGCTTCATTACGATCGTTTATTTCCGTCACCCTTATGCACGGGCGCCGGTCGCGTGGACAGCATGGCAAGCCGATGGTGGCACGGGACATAGCCAGTGCCGCTGCTCGTTTCGCCGTCGTACACGGGGCCCTTGCTGTGGCAAGAGAGACACCATTAAACGCATCAACGTACGGGCGGAGACTGCGGCTTTTCTTCCTCAACAAGCACGGCACGGGACAAAAGAAAGATAGGGAGAGGGGGGGAGAGCAAGCAAAACGAAGAACGAGAACGAAGACGTAAGGCACCAGATATAATCTCATGACTCATTCGCCGACATATCAATTTTTGTAGAAACCTCTCGAATATTGAATTAGCGAAAAGGATAGGTGAAAAGCAGAGATCCCTTTCTTTGTGAATGAACAATTAGTCTGAGTTGAAAACGACAGATGCCCAGACACGTTGGGAGCGGACAGTACTCGGATGGGTGACCCTTCAGCCGCTGACTGGATTGGACGTAACTTATCAAGCGGATGACAATTTCTTTGCGCAACTTGGTTGCGCGTGATCGGTAGAGCATTAGGAAAAAATGGCTGTGGACAAGACCGGCGGGGGTGTCTGTAAAGAAGCGGAAATAGTAAAATGATAAGTGTAGAAATAGACGTGAACAGGATTGGATCGTAAAAGTCCGCAAGGGACGATACGAAGGAACGTTGGAAATAAAGAAGAAAGAGTCTCAGCAGGACGAGCGATAACGCAATCCAGGTAATTTCTGGTCGAATCATTTATTTCCGTCAGCGATTACATTGGTGTTCATTGCGACGATGTCCTCCAACACAGGATATCTCATTAGGGTGTGTGGTCGAGGCACGGAGACACCATTAAGTACATAGGAGCGCACCGAGTGAGAACATGTAGCCCCCCCCCCCCCCCCCCGTCTCTCTTAAGTTAATAAGAAGAACGTGCGAAACGATCGGAGACGGAGATTAGAGAATGGCGATGGGGGCTGCGTTGGGAAAGCAAAGAGCTCGTCCAATCCGAAAGACGTAAAATCTTCATCAGTATCGAGAAATTTACACGCAACGACTCTTTTTGTCGTTCCTGTAAAACTCGTAAAAGTTATTATCGTGGCGATACTTTCGTATCGCGTTAACTTGCATTAAGTCATCAATGAGACGCATGTTTCGATAAAGATCGGAACCAGCACGATTCCCATACACGAACCATACAAAATATATATGACGTGCAACGAGTCGGTGGTTATGGCGGAGATAACAACGCGATCGCTAACGGGGAAAAAAGTGCCTTGATCACGAAACCGGAACTGTGGCTCGAGATGTGGAAGGGGTTTCGAGTTGGCCCGGGGGGGCCTATATCGGCGTTGGGTAATAAGATTATGAGATACGGAATGCCGTAATTCGTGTGCGCGCCGGTCTATGTGTGTGCTCGTGCGGAGCCATTCGGCACTATTGTTCAACCAATTCTATACACAGCAATTGTATCCACGTGCCACAGGCTGTCTTTTAGAACGCGGGGTACAGTTGCGGCTGATGTCTCAAACGGATTCTGGTCCTTGGCTGTGTGTGAACCGTGGGAGACGGTGTGGCTCAAAGAGCCTGTTGGAAGATCTTCGGATCTTCTTGTTTGAAGACTCCCATGACCCGAGGGTCGTACGCGAGTGTTGATCAAATCCATAAGACATCTTACCAGCTTCGTCCTAGCTCGTGAGAGCCAATGCGAAAGAGGTAACCGGGGAAAAAAGTTAGCGGGGATATAACCACTCGCTCGTGGATTGGGTAGGAACACGAGTCACAGCAACTCTTAGTTTTACGTACCGTAGCTTAACTTTGCGCTAGAAACTTTTATCGGACACTCATCTCGGCCGATCAAGTTGAACCCATTCCAGGACTTTGTCCTGTAGCCTCTGACCCTTGCGTAACGATTCTCCGCAAGGAGCGATCCCTGCCAACGGGGCATGCCCAAGTTTTCAATAGCGGCTCACTGATGTCGTTTCAAACGCCAATGCAAATGGCTAGTTGGTAACAACCATCCAGGAACTTTGCTACGTTGAATGGTTGTTGACATCGCTATCGATAACCAAACCGCACAAAAGTTGCTCCAATTCACTAAGCGTCTTCACCGCTGTTGGCCGTGCGGAATCGGATCATCCGGATATCCGATGAGCGCGATACGTCATTGAGCGCGTATCCCATTTGATAACCAGTTTGGACGACCTGCTGGCAGTTGTACCCCATCGTTCAATCTCCGTTCCGGAACCTCCCACTACTCCCCCCTAAACTATTCGTCGTAGGGTCAACTTCCTCTTGACGCACTCTACAATTCTCCATTTAATCCTTGCAACCGATGAGATCTTCCGATCCGTTCGCCTCTCGCCGTGTCTTCGTCCTCGATCGATCCTATCTTCGTCACGCCCAGAGACGTTTCATTCTCATTCGGTACGACGTACCACTATCTCGAACTGTTCCGTCACGGCTCGCAAGTAACGTAGGTGCGAATCATACGAGATGCAATCCCACGTTGACGACGCGTACTGTCTTTCGCGTGGTCTTTAATCCGCGGCACTCTATTTTTGTTCCCTTTTTCCCTGCATCTTTGTTCATCTTTTTATCGGCACAAGTTCAATACACGAGGCTGCATTGGGCATTGCAACACACACGCGCGTTCCCAGAGAAAGATGCGCGTAGGATCTGCCGCTGTGTCCCCTCTTACCTTTTATTCTTATTCCAGTAGTCGCTTTTTTTTTTTCTCGTAATTCTCCATGCTGGGCGTACCACGCTCGCTGGAATCGTCCGGGCGACCATGCCCGGCGACGAAGATACTACCATAAGAGGACATGTCTCGCTATGACTCGCGGTGTACTCCCGCCATTGGGCTGCTTCTGATCCCGACCGGCGCTCTTTGCGCAGTTCTCTCTCAACAGTCGTTTACGAACGTCTGGTACCTGTATGAGATAACGAGATAGCCTTGCGCTCTTGATGCTCCCTTCATTCCAGATTGTCCAAAAACCCATCCGTTTATACGAGAACGCGCGGAGTCGTCTTCAATTCGGATTATACCGATCGTAAGACCGGAGCTTTTATCATATTTTACACGATAATCCGATTTAACGGTTGAAGTCTGTGTGAAAGTATCTCGTTGTTTTGTGTACGTCTGCCCCCCCCCCCCCACCTTCTCTAGATGGTCTTTTCCATGTGTTAAATCAGTCGTGGCAGAGTGCTCGCGTTGTCCCCCGTCGAATGTGAATCTTGTTCTTTCTCGTTGATCGCGGGCGGAAGCTATAGTGGAAGACAGGAAGGGGGAAGAGGCGAAACACCGAGTATCGCTCTGCTTGCTACCCCCTGCATTGCCCAACCCTGCATCGAGCCCAGGATCTTCCTTTCCTGCGATAGTCTATATAGCTGGAGATGGAAGCTGCGAGGATTCCCCGGGGAGTGTGCGTGAAACTCTTATCTCCTGGTTGAAGCTCGAACGAAACGGCTCCTCGGAAACAAACGAAAGGCAGGAGAGAAGGAAAAGATGTGGCCTTGTCGGCCAAGTGGGATAAGGAATTCATCAGCGATGAAGGAGAAAAGAAACCCACCGGTGGAAATGTACGTTTCATCCTTGGGCTGCAAACTCGCGTACGGATGCAAGAGTGAATACGGCAGAGTGGAACGAGATGAAAAAACTAGGCTCGTTTATAGCTGTCTTGCCCATAAGGATAATTCGAGAATGCAAGTATCGAAGGGGAATGAGCTACTACTCGGCCCAACAATTTTTTTTTCCACATCAGCTTCGCGGTATTGAATAAAGAAGGAGAGGATCGTGCAGGAGATCTTGGACGATGCTACCGCGAGAGAGTATAAAGTATCGGAAGAAAGTAAAAGGTCGGCGAAAACCACTTCCAAAATGGGACGACGAGCGAGAGAGACGGGAGTGGGGGGGGGGGGGGGGGGACGACTCTTGTTTTCCTCAGGAGTCACGTCCAAGTCGGCGGTGCCCGGTGTCGTCTTTCAACTGCCGTCATGACCGCTTATGGAATCGCGAATATTACCGTTCAAGCGATTGCCACTTTACGAGGGCTTATTCTTCCGGCTAAAAATTCATTTGCACACCGAGCGTTAAACATTCAAGGGCACCAATTAACGAGGCTTGATTGGATCTTGAGATACGTTCCACGAATCAATGATCCTCGAGGCATCTTCAGACACGAATATCAACGCGATGAAAAACACCCTCGTTGAGAAACGATCAGCCAGCAGAGCAAAATGAGGGGAAAAAGCTTTCGCGCGCTTTTTTAATCTTTGAGCTCTGGCGGCCCCCGCGAGCAAGCTTCATCAATGAGGCACCAAAGCCAGTACGAGGTATCCAAGCACGTTGCACATTAGAAAAGCACTATCCGCTCTACCGTGTTTCACCTACGTGTACGACGTTCTACGTGCGCCGCCTATTGTTGGCTGAGTCACCGCCGCCTAACGCAGCGCGGCGGCGGCTCCTCTCTTCACCACTTGAGCGTACATCAGTGCGGCCAGCACACACGTGTGCCGTTTGTTTTCCGACTGCGCGCTCGAGGAGTGAGACGGAACGAGTTGGAAACTGCCTGCAGGCTGGAGAGAGAGCGAGATACGAAGAGAAATAAGCATATGGAAACGGCGAGAAAAGTGCGCCGGTGTTGAGAAGAACAATGGAAAGAAAAGGTGTAACCGAGTGCAGCTCGAGGCGGCGCGTATAGGGCTAGGTAACACACACACACACACACACATCGAGAGCACGGTCAGGGCGGTCACGTTTCGTCGAATCAGCTGTGAACACACGATATCCACGTTCCTTTGGTTGGAACAGCAGACCACCTGGAAGAGTGAGATTTTTCGGCCTACATGGTCTTGAGGGTATGAAAAATGTGGCAATCGGAACGAGACTTGTAGGCTATGAGGTAGAATGTGATAGCAAACGAACAGGCATAATTACGGTACAAGCTCCAACTCACTATTTCGTTCTTCGTTAGCCAGGATCGAAACACACTTCAATGACTAAGCGCTTCGACAGCGCAAACGTGTCCCGACACATTTCAGGTTAGAAGGAAAGACACACGACTACGACAGATTCCTACGACACGATGTCTCGCCGAACATTCGGAAAGCTGAATGTACCTAGCCCGAGCAACCCCTCAGGGTATGACGCACTCTACTCCGTGTCGATAGCGCGCGACTAACAAGCGGACTGATACAGAATGAGAGAAGGAGAGAGACAGAGGGACAAGGCAAGTCTGCCTCGGCTTGGCACGGTCCATAATTAGCGAGACGACACGATGCTTCTCCTCCGATATACAGACTGCGAGGCCGTTAAATCACTTTTCCCCATCGTGCCGCCGCCGCCGCCGCCGCCGCCGCCGCCGCACTTGTCACTCACGGGATGAGCTCCTTCTGTTGATGGGCACGAAGCTTCAGGCTCGAAAAAAGAAACCCTGAGCACACGGAATAGGTCAATCAATTTGCTAGTTTTCAACAACCTACTTGTGTCATCTATCAATCAAACCGAGTTCAATCGATATTTGCGTATGCAAGAAACATGTTATTATCGATGCCATTGCGTCTGTGCATGGGCATCATTTTTGGTATCGCACATGGCGGGTCTTGGAAGTTGTTGTTTACCGAATGGGTTGGACCCTACAAGTTGTGATTATTCGACGCGTTGAACGCGACAAGTTCTTGTCTTTTGACAATTCAAAACCTACAGGTTATATCTTTGTTGGACGTTCGTGTGGTCTGTGATGTATACTTTTTGTTCATACGCACGCGATTGCCAGGGTCGCGCATGAGTCGGTCGGTGGAACGATATGCCCGACCAGCCGAGGAATGACCACACATACGCGAATCGTTCGTTTTAATTTGGCAAAAGCTCGGTGCAGGGTCCTAACGGGGGGCGGAAGTTCGAGTCCGGGGATCCATTCGCGTTACTCGTGCGAAAAATTAACGCCCGCGGCTGGGTCGGCTGCGAAAAATTCATCACCGGTTAGCTTCGTATTGCGGGCGCGCGCGCGCGCGCGCATCCCCTACTTTGTTTGGATTTATATTGGCGGTCTACGCGTGACAATGTGCCGTTATAGTGGCCGGGAGGTAATCACTTTTTGGATGCAACTTTAAAGGAATGTCGGACGTTTTTTTTTTTTGCGCAGGTCGAAAACGTGAGTCTCTGTGTGGGAGCCCTGCGGGCCCTCGGCGCAGATGTCGGGGCTGTAAATCCGTGCGAATTGTCAACGGGATCCACCCTACGACCCGTGCTAGCCCTACTGTTCGCCCTCTCACGTCACAAGCAACGAGCTAAACAGCTTCAGGACATGCCGAGGTGAGTTTTGCGGCGACGACATTACTTTCGCGTTTGTCCTCATACCATCCGTTGTTACGGTGATTGCTTGCGCGATCGGCAAGTTAGCGACGATAGGTAGGATACCGACAGTCGATACGATGCCGACGGTTTTCCACGATACCGCTTGTCGATAACCCACCGGCTGTCGAGAACGGCGGGTTCTTTATCATCCAGGAGAAACTCTGTCCAACCCAAAATCCGTAAAGCAGATCCCTTTCCACGGGTATTTACCGCAGACAACTTTCTTCACTTGCGGCAACGTCTTCCACAATAGATGGCTGGCAAAAAAGCTCTGCTGTATTTCTTTCGTTTTTCTCATCTGCCTATGCCCCCGCTTCACGCGAATCAATTCCGAGCGTATCGCGTTATACTCGTACCTCGTGAATTCCTTGGTTAATTTAATTGCGATACACCGGACGCGCTAACAAGTACGTACGTTGTGCGTACTCGCTCGACGAGACAAAGGCACAAGTATATCGCGCCTCGCCAAGTATACACATGAAATTCACAAGACCCTCTAGCCGCTTCTCTCTCTCTCGCTCTCTCTCTCTCTCTCTCCGTGGATCTCATAAATGTTAAGCGACGTTTTAATGGCCCACGAGCCCGTCCCGAGAGCGCGCTTGGAAGTGACCCCCCCCCCCCCCCCCCCGCCTTCTTCTCCTACAAACGTGCTCGCGCTTGGCGTCGTCAATCTCTCAGCAACGACGTAGAATCCGAGCGCATGACTCTATGGATCGTCTAGAATTATTCTACGCAAGTAAAGAAGCGCCGGAATTTGCTGTAGCTGAGAACAAAGTTGGAGGATGTACGAGAGTGTATTCAAGAGACTTCCAATAGCCATTCTAGATGTTCCAAGGCCGCGACGGCTTGCTCGAAAAATATGTACAGGATTTTACTTGTTGAAAGCCTGGACGCCCTTTTTTCCCTGCGAGTAGCGTTCTTTTTTCAAGCTGTGAATCAAGTTGGTAGATTTAGAATAGGATGCTGAGACGATATCTGTAACTTTTGGAAATTTCGCCTTTCTGCCTGCCTGTCAAGTTGAACCTGAAAAAACGCAATTGTCCTTTTGAAAGGATACCGATGTGCAAGACTTGAGCATTCACGAAGGAGCCCTTCGGTAATAACTCGTCGTAAAACGACCAATTCTATTACCACCAATCAACACCTGATGATGAAATGTTACATCCTCGTTTTAATATGATCTGTTTGGAATACTGCAATTTTGTCGTGCATCAAAATTAAGGCGAAAAAGCACTGGAAGATAATCAAACCGGTACTTTGGATGATCGGGTTCAACAGGATGAAATCAGCATTCTGTTTGCGTCTTGCTTATGGTCAACGAAGGTCTTGAAAATGATGAAAAATCAGTCCTGTATGTAATTAATCCACTTGTTGATTCATTGCTCGCCATCGATCGTCAAATTCTCTCTCCAAAGACCAAAGCAATAACGATTATAAATTCATAACTCGAAAAGCGAGTTCGTATACTCGGGAGGGTCCGTCGCTGTCGCGCCGTGGTGACCGCAGCGATGATTCAAAGGACCAACCTCGAAACTTTTCGTCTGGTCTGGTTGGGGCAAGTGGCTGGCATCGCTCAGGAGATGTGCGGCATGATGGAACGGGAGGCGTGCACCACGTAAATAGAGAGGGACATACAGGAAGAGAGAAAGAGAGCGAGAGAGAGAGAGAGAGGAGCGATAAAGTGAGTGAGGAGAGGAAGAGATAGGACCAGCAGTCGGGACCAGGGACATTAACATATCAACAATGCTTCATTATGCACCCACTCCAACGTAAAGTCTCGCCCAACAGTTGGGCCGTTAGAATTCCAAAAGCGAAATGAACAGTCCACGATCTTCTCCTCTTACACTCTCGTCACCCGCTACGTAACAATATCATCGTTACCACGGACCTAGACACGTCTGAGGAAGCTCTAGGAGAAGCTCTTCTTACCAGGGCGAAAAAGTGACTCACGCCTTCGTCGTCAGCGTCGCTGTTGTAGCCACTGCTTCGCCATGTCGCTTTTACAGGTTATGTTACCGATTGCAAACGACCCTTGCCTCTTACGGTGACGTGTCCTGCCTCTGAACCAAGGACACCAAGCTTCTACGTAGGACACTAATTCCTCTTCATGCCTTTTAGGAATGATACCACCATCAGTCTCTCCATTCCTTTTAGAAATTACACCGAAACATCAGCCTTTCCATTCCTTTTAGGAACGACACCAACATCATCGTGACATCGCCAAAAGCCTCTCCATTCCTTTTAGAAATTACCCCCAACGTCAGACTCTCCGTTCCTCCTAGGAATCACACCGACATCCGTCTCTCTATTCTTTCTAGAAATTACACCACCATCGGCCTCTTTGAGCACCTGTCCAATAGACGGGAACTGGGATGATAATCTTCATGAATGAATGAGGCTAGGAACATTAGCTTTCAGATTTGTCCTTATGGATTTGCCAAACAAACTACTTTTTTATACATAAAATACATTGGCTGCGATCAACAGGACCATTAGGTTCTCACAATCTTACGGGGTTATCAGACCATGGAGTTATGTACTCCTGTCTCCATGGGACGAACCTTGAGAACGAACGAAAACCATTTCTTTTCGAGAATTGCGACTGCAGTACACGCGCGCAGCAGCACCAGGAATCGGACAAATGGTGGACTAATGTCGACTCGTATATGAGGTGGGCCATGTGGAGGACGGGGAGCCTTGGCAGCTCACATTTCAGTAACACCGGTTTAGCTGCGAAGCGTCCAGTGACCGACCCTCGGGTGGCATTTGCATGAGAATGGCTAAAAATCCTCGCACTCGGCTCACACAAATACCACATATACACATGGGGGAAAAGACATTTTGAACCCCTCATATTTATAGGATGTTGGCTATTTTGAGGTAATCCCTTCAATTGTTCACCCAACATCCTTTGATTTGGGCAACACTATGTGTACCCGGCAAATGACCTTTATACAAGTATGTTTACAACTATCGAAAGGTATCTTCGAAGCCATTGGGGTTTACCTAATGGGTTGGATGTAGAGCGCGGTGTTGGAGTTTGCATGGTTGCAACGCAACCAAAGTTCTTGTGTCATCACTTTCATTTTCGTATTTACCACACTATGCAAAATCTTATTTTTTTCCCACATTTATATCGTAGATCCATAAATCAATATTTCAAGAAAACATCTTGAGTATTCGTGCAGGCCAAGCCTGGCAACAGAAATTTAAAAAATTGCAAATTTTTTTGTTCCTCCCAGCGATGGGGATTTCGGTCTCTTGAATAGGGCATTATAAAGACCGTCCTCGGAGTCGATGTATATATATATATATATATATTAATGTATGCATGTGGATGTGCATAAGTATGTGAATATTTGATATTCACGGCGAGGGTGTTTCGAGCTACGGGGATTGGCCAGCTCCAAGAGAAAGCCCTTAATCCGGTTGGTTCTCCAGAGATCAATGGTATGTATGAACGCGATGAGGGAAGCTGTATGCCGTTCGCCCACACAAACTCTCGCCTCTATCTCCACACGGGAATATATAAACGCTTGGAGGGAGAGGAGAGTACACCGGCAGCGGGATAAGGGAGGGAGAGAGAGAGAGAGAGGCAATGCTCTCTCTCTGTGTACAGGGTGTCCTTGAGAGAACGGTGAGAAAGAGAATCGAAACGAGTCATCCCAAATGGGTACGGAACTTTAATGATCGATCGTGAAAAAATTCTTAATACCAGTAGATTTGATTAACGGTACTCATCCTTCGGGCATCATTGGAAAATTCAGTGGAATATTAATGTCGCACATTAATTGCCGCTCAATTAATTATTTCATCATCATAAATAATCATAAATCCTTAAATTTCCCGAAGTATTTTCGGGAATCACCTTACTGAATAATAACTGATAGTTTTCAATTTATCGAATCCAACTAACAATAATAATACAAAATGAGGGTTTTTTTAAATTATCAAAGGTCCTTTTGAGCCTCCTGAATTTATTAAAGCGCTATTTGGGGAGCCTTATTCGGGTGGAAGGTCCTCAAAGTTTTCAGAACTCAGCCTTACCGCTAAACTACAGAATTAGTGTCGTTTTTTATCCGAATATCTTTTGATTTCGAGAAAACTACCAGTCCGGTGCAATAAAAATCTATATTCCATATTCCTCAAACCATCAAATCGCAAGTTGATCCTCCACTTCGAAGATCCAAAAGGCGCACAACTCAAACATGATCTACGATATTCTTGGCTCTTTGAATATACTAAGAAGTACATTAAAATGTCAATGAAATTCAAACAAACCCAACCACGAACTTATTCAACTCGATCGTTCATCTTGGAAATCCGAAAAAGGAAGATTCAAATTCTAGTAAACTGTTAACGTAGGCACCTTCACTCGTTACTTTAAGTTTAACATTTATAATATGAAATTCAGGCTGAGCCGAAGATAAAGCGAGCGAGGCCAGGGGTAAGGATCGGCCTCGCGGGGTCTGCGGGGTAGGCCGGTTCCCCCTGCGTGCATATATATATATATATATATATATATAGGAGAAAGATGGAAGAACGAGGAGAATGGAAGCTGGGCTTGTGTGCACGAGGCTCCAGAGGAAAAAGGACGCAAAGCGTTACGGCGGGATCCCCAAGCCGGGGGGGGGGGGGGCGCGGGGTAACACGTGCAAGTGAGATGGAGCACAAGCGCGCGAAGCCACGTGCTATATGGGGGGGAAAACAGGGGGAATGGGAAACACGGGGGCTTCTCTTTGGTCGCGGGTGCCTCGGAGCTCTCAGTTTGAAACGGGCCATCACAACGATGCCTACACACCATGGTCGTCGGTAACACCATGTGACGACGAGACGGCTCGTTTCAACACGTCCAAAACTACGCTCACCATTTGTTTTTTTTTTTCTTCCCAATTTCGCGTGTGATTTCAATTAATTAAGATTTCAATGCCATCTTGTGACGAGATAGGAAGAAGAGAAAGGGAATGTAGTGCGTACGAAAGTTGTGAATTCAGTGGAGAACTTGGCCGAAGAAAGAAACGCGCGCGCGCGCGCGCGATGTGACGAAAAGGGGCCATTTTCGGTTGGCGCGCAACTAATGGTACTCCGTTTCGGTTTGTTTGGGTTTACTTGTCGAATACTTTGAGTAAATCACAATCGACGTTTCGTCGTATTTGTTTAGTTTTGTTTGGCTTTGCGGGAGATTACAATCGAAATGTCGTTGGGTTTGCTTGAATTTGTTTGAGTTTGTTTGGGGTTCACGTGGCGAACGTACGTGTCGTCGTTGGAAAGTTCGTCACTCAATTTACCGATCGGCATATCGGATAACGGGGCTCAATCGGCGGCACGTCATGATCGAACCCTCGGCTGCGATCGGCGAGCAGGAAGTTCCGAGGGAGCGTCGTCCCGATGAATGCCCGCTGATAATCGTACCGGGCAGTCACTCGGCGAACGCCGAGGAGCGAGACGAGCTCGACGATATCTGAGATTCGAGCAAGTTAACACAGGCTTCGTGCACAGAGCCGACCATTGTTTGAGAACGAGATTCTTCGACGGAATTTTTATTTTCCTAAATGAATTGAAAATTGATGAATGAAGAAAAAAATTGATTTTTTGATAGCGCGATAAAAATCGTGAAAAAAAAGAAGAAAATAGAATAACAAGATGACAAGTTGGAAAATAAAAGAGAATAGGAGTACAAGAAATGAGGGGGAAGATGGAAAAACAAAATGAACGCTTGTTGAAAAGAGCAAAAGGGAATAGAAACGTGAAAAAAAATTCGAAAAGAAATCGTGCCAAAATCAGCAAATAATAGAAATATAACGAAAGAGTACGAAAATAAATAGCAAAAAACATTGGAGCACGGCACAAGTCCAAGAAAGGCATCGGAAAACAAATAGCAAGAAAATCAGAAATCAATAGAAACCCAGCGAAAAAATACATAGATAAGTAATCAAAAAATCATAATAAGACAAAAACCGCAAGAAAAATACATCGTAAAAGGGAATAATGAAATTTGGGAGCGGGCCCATTCTTCAGGGAAGAATCGTTTGTGTCTTCACGATCGACGAAAATCGTTGAAATCATCCCCCACGTCGTTGGGTTCCATTTTTTCGAATCTTATTTCCTCCTCTGGCTCTCCTAAATGAAAAAACGGCAAATTACATGGCCACGTGTTGGACGCGGATCGATGACGCGTGAACCGAGTCACGGAACGGATCTGTCGTTAGAAATATAAAACGAAAGCGAAGCAGAAAACAGAGAGCGAGAGAGAGAGAGAGAGAGAGAGACAAAGCAGGAGAAAGAAAGAAGAGCGATTATCAGAAGCGTTTTCCGGTGGCGTTTGAAGTCGCGCGCGCGCGCCTCTCCCAATCCGGCGATAAAGAGCGGGACGGCTATCGAAGAATTAAGTGGAAAAGTGAGATAGAAGAGAGGATAAACAGACTCGTGTAAGGGAAAAGATATGGGGAACAGCGGAAGCAGCGGTAGCAACAGCCGGAAGGCCCGCAGCTTGCCAAATTCACCGGAAGCTCACAGGTATATTATATCTATATAAAAAAAAAACAACAATGTAACTTTTGCTTCCAAAAAAATGCAACGAAAATACTTTTTTATTTTTTTGATTCCTTCATTTTCTTCATCATTAAAAAGCTTATGCAGCAAATTTGGGTTGGAGATTGCTGATAAGGATCCTACCAAAGTTCAAGGAGGTTGCTCAGCTATCGCGAAATAGTACAAATTTGCTGAAATTTGTTGAGGATATTTGCGAACAGGTTTTACGACTCCGTGTAAAATTTCAAGTATTCCGTTTGCGTGATTATTGAGCAATTAATTATTGAAGTTAGGCTCTTATATACACGAAGGGAGACGAAGCAAATGCTTCATGAGAACTCTAATACCACTGACGCAAAACAATAAAAATAGTAAGAATTGAATGGAAATTGGCGGAACAAAATTCTTGAGATTTTTATGAATAATTTCAACGAAGAGTACAGCGTATTGTCTGTCTCTCGTTATCGAGACATTCGTGAAATAAAAGAGGAAATTTCAGCTGATTAGCGTAAAACGATAAACCGCCCCCTACGGCACGTGGCAACAAAAAAAACGGATTTCGCGAAGGATGTTTTACAGCTGCGCGCTCACGATGTGGCGCGTTCGTATATGAGCTTGTCAGCGATACCTGTTACTGACAACTAAATTGCGCGTTTGCCACATTTCAACTAGGTTAATAACTTATTTGCGGTGTAAATAAACAAAAAAGATTAATGTCTTTTCTAAACAGTCAATCATATGCATTCCACATATGTGTTAGCTGATATTTATTCATTTAACGTAACTGAAAATTTCACTATTACATGATTTCATAAGTGTTCTTCGTAGCCTAAATTTGCGAAAAAAAAAAGTTCGAGCGACCACGCCTTCGTTGCGTTCCAACGATATACCATAAAAATCAGCGACAAAAAAAAATCCCACATCGTTGTCTCATTTTACGCTCCGAAATGAACGACGATCCGGCCTTCTTTTACCTTCGTCCTTTCTCTATTTGCTACGTCACTCGCGAAAACACCGTAAAATTCCGCGTTACCGTTACACACGTACTTCACGCTAACGTAAAATTTACAAACCCGCACACTTTTCGTATAAACGAACGGTGACCGCCTACGTCGTTGCTCGCACATTTTTGTCGGAAATTCCGTGGATAATCGAGGCCAAATATTTCCGGGCTTTCGCATATTTACCAACCGCTCTTTCCAAAGCACAGTATAATGAGAAACTCTCTCAAGAACGTTGGAGCGGTCCAGTTGAGTCAAGTGACGGTTTGGGCATTATTTTTTTTAATGAATCTCAAAAAAATGCATCCGACGTACAGATTCATTCTGCAGGTGCTAATTTTTCACATAATATTTAACTAAAGAAAAAAGGTATGCATCAATCACAATGATAATAGTGATTCTATTCATAATAATAATAACAATAACAACAATAATAATGATCGTGATGAAAATAACGATAACGCGGGCACAAGTCTACCATACAACACTTTTATCAACCTTCGCGGTTTCTTGACAAAACCGCAACCTACCTGCTTTGCGGTCACTTGTTTTTTTTTTTTTTTCTCTTAAATAAGTTATTAATTCGCCTCAATGGACAAAACACCACAAAAGTTATAGACTCAACGTAAGACAACGGTACGAGAGGCATGTAGAGATATAGCCGGGTGTACATTTTCGCGTATGTCGTCCTCGTACGCTGGCAAATGCCAAGATCGAGCGAGGAGGATCCTCAGGGCTTGCATCGAATATATATATACATCTTCGAGGACCTTATAAATGCATTTACATATATACATGTTCATATATGCATGTATGTATGTATATATAAAGCGTTGTACAGAAACGCTTATAATTATACATCGAAGCGGTTAGGCTCGCGCACGTTGCACGCGGACTCGAGAGACTTTGCCACTGGCGATCTATATCGGGAAGAAAAAAATTAAAAACCAGATTTGCGCAGCCCGCTCGAGCCAACGGCAAAGTTTTACACGCGTACGGTTATATGGGTGTGTGTGTGTGTGTGTGTGTGTGTGTGTATACACATTTACTTTTACCTCGGTGTTGCTCCCGTCGTTCGGTCCTCCACCCAAGACCGGTTGGCAAGGAACCTTCTTTCTTTCCTTCGCGCGCACGACTTCAACACCTTTTTCACGCGCACGACACGCACGCAAAGTTCGCAGACTCCTCGTCCAATATACGCGGCTAAATAGCGAGGCGAATGCTTTCTGTGTGAGAAAGTGAAAAAGTGCAAAGCTAAGTCTGACGGAAGAAGAAACGGAAATGATATTGTCGAAAAATGATACTTCAATATTCTCGGATTCGATAAGGATCAATTAAATGATTGGGAACGAACGAGGATTACATTTTGTCGGGGCTCGAATGGTTGCTGAGGTCGAGACCCCGATATATATAACAACTGTCTGAGTGGAATCTTTTTTTAATTTTTTTTATTGCTTTTGACGTGTCGAATTGCGTGATGGGCAGGTGTCGAAGTTGATGGGCAAAATATAATGGAACAGAGAGCTGTATATACGAGTGAGGAAAGAAAAGCAGGGCCACTCGAGAAGTTCAAAAAGTGAGGTCGAAGAACGTTTCACGAGTTACGCTCGGCGAGTTACGAGTGGCAACAGCGTGTCACCAAAATTCTTGCACTTGAAATCCATCCTAGCCAAAAGTCAGCGTGTTTATCCATTGTCAAGTACCTCCGCGCGAGCGTTGGGAAAATCGAATAAATAATTGTGGACGGACAACACCGCTGGGGAGTGAGGAAGTTTCGAGAGCCCGATGAAACGACAAGTCGAGAGAGAAACTGTTTGAATAAAATATATTTCGATTCATTCGGGTTGTACCTACACTGTGAAAAAAGTTTTTTTCGATTTAATTGGGAGCTGTTTGAGAAAAATAATTTTTTCGTTGCCTCACGAATTACGAAGATTGTATTTGTTTCGAATATACATTTTTATTTGTTTCGAGCATTGCTTGATGATCGAACATCTATTGAACGCCTTCGAATATCTCGCGAACGTCTTTAAACGTCTCACGAATCTCTCACGATCGTCTTCAAACGTCTTACGAACGTCTCTCGAACGTCTCCTAACGTCTCCGAGTCTTCGATCATGAGACTTATTAAATACGTAAACATTACGTGAATACGTATTTGATCAAAATACATTGACGATTTGAACGCATAAGAGATATATACGAATAAAAAATATGTTTGATTTCATGCAGTTAATGGATATTTCATTCGAACGTATTTTTATTGCGAATGAATAAAAATTAAGACGTTGAAGTTTGCATCGGTGGTAATGCAACGAAAGTGATTGTTTTTTTTTTTTTTTTTTTTTTTTTCAATTTGACTACGTTCATATGACAGATTTGAGCTACGAAAATCGTACAAACAGTTTTTCGGATCCTTATTTAGCAATTTAAAACTAATTCGCAACATATGATTTTGGATAATAATGGATATAAGAAATTGAGAAGAATTTTCGTTGCATTCCAACGATGCCCCATTAAAAAGTTGGTAATGAAATTTTTCTCTTCATCAAAAAAACGATGTTGGAGAAACACATTTTGCTCACTGTGCTCACGATGTATATTTTACGGTTATGTTAGACTGTTGGTCTAGAAAAATAGTCTACTAGGTTGTTATTACGTGATAGCAAACCTGGAGGGAAAATTTTTGCCTCAAAATATTAACGACCAACTTAAAATCTCGATACTAACTAAAAAATCAAAGTGCTTTTTCAACCCCTTAATTATAAGATATCGGAAAAACACGTATCCGCTACTTTTTCATCCTCTACACGTATGGAAATTTACATCCGAATCGGTTAAACATTCCCGGAGATACGTATGAAAAAAATTGCATTTTTGCAACAAACAATATGAAATTTATTGTTATATGCATCGTTCTCATCTCTGTAATTTTGAATTTTTTTTTGCATATCTTGTACTGTTAAAACGTTCTCGACGGAAAATGACAAAAACGCCTGTTTTCGAGGGTGCATTTCACCCCGTTAAAATAGGGTTCCGCAGATATAAAAAAATACGTATCGCCTATTTTTACCCATTCTACAAACATGGCAAATTCCATCGAAATCGGACAGTTCGACCTCGCGACCTTTCCTTGTCAGACCGACAGACAGAATATTTATGTTCGCTGTTTGCGAATCTTTTGTACCACCATCATTTCGGTATGTACGAGAGAATGTTCATTTTTGCGTGGCTATCACTGAATACGTGGTTCACTTGACTGCGCCCACGAGCGACAATGTGCAAAATTCGTGGTGCACTTTTACGTGCAGCGGACTCAAAATCAGTTGATATGCTCGCTCGGAGTACAAGTGGCCTGCGGGAGAAGCCTCGGGCTCTGCGCCACACTCTGGCCACAGAACGTACTATTGCGTCTATGAATTTGCTAGTTGATCCAAATATAACATCTAAACAGGCACATTCAGTGTTTACGACTAAATATTTTTTTTTGAGTACACATAATATCAAATTCTAAAACTATTAGAAGCGTAGCATTTTTTATTACCCAACTGTGTGACAAATAGATCTTGATTCAAACAAATATTTCGATAAAGAAATATTGATTCGATATAAATGTCCGGAATAGAAGAATCAGGCAAAAAAAACATTGTTTAAACAAAAATTTTCGTTAATTCAAATATTAACAATGGATTACAGTTGTTTCGTTCAAATATTAAAAATGGATCACATTTGGTTCATTCAAATGTTTAAAATGGATTACATTTAGTTCATTGAAATATTAAAATTTATTAAATTTTGTTAATTTAAATAAAAAAAAAAGAACACAAAAGGATCAAATAAATGCAATTGATTTCAATAAATCTTTTTCATCGGTAGGTGTTGTCCGTGAATAAATATCCGATTGCTTAAACCAAAAATACGCCCACCGTGTGTCGAATTCGGTTGACTCGACAAAATAATTTCTCCCGGCGTGCATCACCCTTCTTATTCCTCGAAGCAGCAAGAGGATCGCGTGAGAACTATATCGCCGCAGTGTTATTTGACGTTATGCAAAAAAAAAAAAAAACAACCAATTGACGTTAAGATCACTACTATATAGCTTTTTTCCGAGGAAAGAAAGAAGATAATGACGACCGGAAAATAAAAAAACGGTGGCTACACGTTCCGTCGGAAACGCGGAGGAATTGCCATCTGACCGGTACGATCGGGATCGGTGGGAGGACCGGTCCCTCTTTCTCTTTCGCGTCCTCCGCTTCACCCCACGTATCGCCCCACAGCGACCCGGAGTTTCGCATTAAATTCACCCACACGCGAGCAATCTCACCGCGTTTCACGCACTCGGGTGTCTGCACGCATCTACCTGTGGAGCGCAGTCGTATTTGTGGATATTCGCTTCGGTGCGCGCACGCACGTGGTCGCTCCTCATGCGCGACCTCGAAATTTTTTACCACCGGGACGAGGTTTCGGGAAATTTGATCGAGTCAAGCGAACAACGTTGTTCTGTCGTCTTGAAACTCGTTTGGCTTTTGTTTGGGTTTGGCATCGTTGAAACTCAAGAGAACTCGTTTTATTTTTATTTTTATTTATTTTTATCAACCAAGATATGTTTGCAAGAGGGGAATGCATATGTATATACGGACGACACCTGCAACGGCTGCCAACCCCGAATAATCAAATTTTCAATTACGTAAAATAAATAAATTTTAGCCAACAAATATGTGGAATGCATATAATTGACTGTTTATAAATGTTATTAATCTTTTTTGTTTATTTACATCGCGAATAAGTTATTAACCAAGTTGAAATGTGGCAAACGCGCAATTTAGTCATCGGTAAATGGTATGACTGACAACCACCGCAAAACAGTACAATCGGCGGTTGGAGCAGGTAGAACCTGAAAAGTGGCGGAAAAACGTCGTTGAGGCGGAAAATTAATGCGCAGTCGAGGGACGACGCGTAATTGATTTGACGGTTATGTCGAAACACACGGACTGCAGCTTCTGCAAAGAATAATTCAAATTATTTGAATACTCTTTATGAAACCGCGGTGAGAAATTTATAGCGAGGAAGCAATAGTTTATGCATTTAAAATTTTGCTGTAGGGGGCGGTTTATCGTTTTACGCTAATCAGCTGAAATTTCCTGTTTTCATTTCACGAATATCTCGATACCGAGAGACAGACAAAACGCTGCTGCTCTGCACTCCTCGTTGAGATGATTAATAAAAATCTCAAGAATTTTGCTCCGCCTACTTCCATTCGATTATTCTTACGATTTTTATTATGCTGCCTCAGTCGTATTAGAGTTGTCATGAAGCTTTTCCTTCGCCTCCCCCCGTGTATAAGAGAGCCTAACTTCAATAATTAATTGCTCAACAATCACGCAGACGAATACAGGGTATTAGGCAGGTCAATGCGAAGCCTCGAGGGGGTGATAGGTCACCTCGTTAGGAGCATATCCAACCTAGGTTACTTTGGTCCAAAGTGTAAGGATTTCGAGTTATCGCGGTAAGTATGATTTTTGGAAAATTTCACAAAATTTGGTATAAACTCGTTTACTTCTTATGGTAATGTTATTTTTCTAAAATAACATCACCATAAGAGATATCTTTATCTTTCGACAATCTTTTAATTATTCAACACGTCCCGTTTATTAAGTTGTGTGCATAGAGAGATGATTGCATTGGTATTTGTCGATTGAATATACATTAAGCTAAGTTTTTAGTTACCAACTGTCGCAAATAAGTTTTTAGCTACCAATTATTGTCTATTGGAACATAATGAACGTTGGTTGGTAGGTAATTTTGGGAAATTTTCCAAAAATCATACTTACCATGATAACTCCAAATCCTCAGACTTTGGACTAAGGTAACCTACGTTAGATATGTTCCTAACAAGGTGACCTCTCACCCCCTCGAGGTTTTTCATCGACCTTCCCAACACCCTGTATATTGAGTAATTTTTCTATGTTCTCCAATGATGCAAACTTCAAGGTCATACCTATCGGAGCCCTCTCCCCGAGTTGTTTTTTGTTCCTTTGGGTTGGACGAAAAATCCGCAAAATTATTTTACGCCGCCCACTCGTCCGCGGAAAAGATAATTAGCCCTCCCCGTCGTAATTGCGCAACCCCTATTTCCGCGTATTTCCAAATCCGTCCATCTTTTTTTGGCCATTTTATCGGTTCCCCAAACGAGAGACAAGAAACCCTGCCGTGATTTATTGCAGCCAGGACTGACGATCATTTCGCGTCTTTTAGGCGCGATATTTTCTTTCTCTCTGGTCCTCCGTCCATCCCTCTCTCTCTCTCTCTCTCTCTCTCTCTGTGTGTGTGTCTGTGTCGCGCCTCTCGCGATCCCTTGCCCTCTTTATTTAGCAAACGAGTTCAAAGACACCCCGCGGGAGCTTTCTCGTATGCGCGGATCCACGGAGAGCGTGAGTCAATGTTTTCAATGTGAATGGTCGCAGAAATAGAATCTCGTAGTCGCACGAGAGGACACGGCCACGGTCGCATTTGGCAAAGAAAATTCATCCGTGTTTTCCATCTTGGCCAAGTACCACGAGCGAATAAACAAAGGGTCCAAAGTCTCGCACGAGTGTGTCGATCTGTTCGTTAATTTATTGAAAAAAGTCAATGAAGACGATAGGAAGATTGGAAAGTCTAAACGTTCTCGGCCGTTCAATTGTAGATAACGGGGCCGCGAATAAATGTAAAATTATTCATTTTTCGGAGTATCAATCCCAACGGTATAGAATTCTTATTTTATTTATCAAAAAATTCTTATCTTTGTTTATTTGACCCTCTCCGGATTTACTAGCAGCCTAACAATTTCGGCGCTTCAATGTGACGAGGCAAACTATACCATATCACTGCCACGATTCCAGACAAATGGATAAACATTTTTCGGAATCCCGGGGACATTTCTTGTTTTCAGACGTACCTAAAAAATTGAACGTGATATAAAAATTAACAGAATGGTGACCAAATAACGATTTTTCTTTAATTCGCGTCTTTTTTTTTATGATGAAATTATAAAAACGTATTATTTTAAATTCTTCGTCAGGTACAACCAATGGGTCATAGTATTTTGCAACTCCTGTGTAGGAATTTCAAGTTTATATCTCCAGGGGTTTTCGAGATATATCGTGTACGATCGTCGCATATCTAGCCCCGTTACACGTTGGAGCGATAGTAATCGTGTTGAAGTTTGCATCGTTGGAACGCGACGAAAATTCTTCTCTATTGTTTCATTTATCCATTTTCACCACTGTCTAAATTCTTGTTTGCAGGTGCAACTTACGTACCTCTAATAGAACAGTTTCGGAAATGTTGTGCTCTTGAAGTTTGCATCGTTAGAATGCAACAAAATTTTTTTTTCTTTATTTCGAAGAATATGTTTTGCAAAGTTGATATATAGATTTATAAATGAGTAAATAAAAGCATTGTTTATGGATTTTTGTAGCCGAAATTTGCAAAAAGATATTGGAGAAGATGAAAAAACTTCAACATCGTAAAATGTTGCATTCACTTACCGAGGCTGAATAAGCAGTAAAAATTGGGTAAGAAGAAGATAAAAATGATGCAAACTTCAATACCATCAATATTATTCACCTGGCAATAAATGGCGAGAAATTTTCTCGTTTTCTAATCCGACAGTCAAATACCCCGAGAAGAGGGTTCATATTGCCCATTGAACCGAATTGAGCCCGATTGAGCGTTGGTACCCATACCTTAATTCCTTGTAGCATAAAAACAAAATAAACAGCGAAATGTTACATTTTCTGAATAATTCATTATAATAATTTGTAACAAACACCAATTGGACGATATGTGTTATTTAAGTATTATTATATATTGTCGTATTATGGCGTCGCTCGTCGCAGAGTACAGCTACGGGGTTGGTCCGCGCAGTTTGACTAACAAGACCAGCTGTGGGACACCTTACGATGCACGGAAAACTGTTTTTAACGAAAAAAGGATTAATTGTTTCGAAAGTTTGGAACATTCGAAGCTCTTGAGCCGCCTAGAGCTTCCGCGAGGTTAATTTAAAACGTATAAAGCGTAAAATTCGTGGCTGAGAAGTGGACGAAAAAAATCTTGAGCGACCTCTAAATATTTTATTACCGCTCGCAGCTTTCGCGACAATTTTTTTTTTCTTCAAACAAGACAATGGTGGATGGTGAGAAAAAGGGATAAAAAATAGAGTTGAAATTTGTGCCAGCCTAGTGTATACAGTAAACGCGCGTACTCGGAGTCACAACTCGAATCTAAATACTCGAGATGTTCTCGCGAGTGGTCCGCTGTGACCGGCTGGCAATTCTCAGGCCTCGAAATATACAATTATAGCGCACCGCGCGCGATCCGACGCACGTTTGGCCGCGGTCCGTGTGTGAAGTCTGGACAAAGGCAACAGGATGCCTGATGGACATGCGGCGCGGTATTTGGGGGTGAGTTAGGGCTTGTTGTGTGCCGACCACCGGCGAGGCCAAGTTCCGGCTGAACGTTCTCACATCCGCCAGTAATTACGAGTCCCATTCGCCGCCTTGGCCTGTCAGTTGGTCGAACTGCCAATCGATGTGGATTCATCACTTTTCCCCGTCCGATAGGCGACCATCGGTGGTCGATTTTTTTCTTGTTCAAGCTGACTAAAAAAACGTTGCTTTTTTCGGAGCCTCTGGACTAGTGTTACACCTTTAACGGATAGACGACACGGCCAATTTTAGTGGCAACGTGTGTACCGTCGTCCTATACAGGGTGTGCCATTGAAGTTGCCACAACGAAATATCTCCAACGGGATACGTTGTGGAAAAAAAAGTTTCCAACAAAAATCTCACAGTTACAAGAAACAATAATGGAAGTTTGATTATTTTTTATTTGATGCCCATTTTTAAGGTTATTCCAAGGTCAACTCTACTTTTAAAATAGGTAACAATATTTTTTACCTTAGAATCATTTTTTGCATAACTAACTAGGTAACATTTGTTTGAAACTTTTTGTTATTTGACTCCAATTTTTTAAGATATAGATATTCACAAAAATATTTCAATATGAATATTCAAAATGTCTTACAAAAGTCAGACGGAAAAAAGTTCCAGACAAAAGTAACCTACTTTTTCGTGCAAAAAATGATTCTCAGATAAACATATCAATTTCCACGATAAAACTAGCGTTGACCTTGAAATAATTAAAAAATTGGCTATTAAATAAAATATCACCAACACCATCATGGTCGTTGCATGCAACCGAGAAACGTTTGTTTGAAACATTTTTTCGTAGAATGCATTTCTCTCGGGATATTTTGGGTTGTCAACTCTCAGATGGCACACCCTGTATAGAGCTGATGCTCTGCATCACGGTGACATTAAACGATAGATGGCTAGATAGGCGTGTTTACTGCGCTACGAATATTCGTCTAATGCACGCACGCACGCACGCACGCACGCACGCACGCACGCACGCACGCCGCACGCACGCACGCACGCACGCACGCACGCACGCACGCACGCACGCACACACACACACACACACACACACACACACACACACACACACACACACACACCCACACACACACACACACACACACACACACCCACACACACACACACACACACACAAATATATAGTGACATGCGTGCATCCGTTACGAAAGCTGTTTGCCGCTATTCACTACGTGGACATAACACTAAGCTCAGTCTGGCACGCAGTGCAATTATCCCTAATTGCGACGAATGAATTAGCGACCTCGTTCTCACTCGTGGCATCCGAAACGATATTCCACCCAATAATTTTCTCTGGAGAGCATCAACTGCCAACAAAATGTCTCAATGTTCCACTTGTGGGCGTGCTAACACGACTCGAGACGACGAGAAAGTGCCGAAAAGAAGTGCCGTGGATTTGTCGATCGTGCTCGAAAAAAGATCAACACTTAAATTAGTGGCTTGGACTTGTGCGATTGGGCCACACGCCGTATCCAGTCTTCAACTTGTCTACACGAATCGTTGCCAATGAAGATTTAATGGTTTTTAATTAAACGATGCGCGAGATTCTTCGAGACGTTTTGCCACCAATATTCGCCCTTACGGCCTCTCAACATTCCCATGTCCATCACTTTCACCACACCTGGAACTTTGGGAGCTCCAAGGAAAACTTATCCCATCGAACACACATCCGGTTGATTCGGGTGAACGTTTGTTTTCGTCTCGGGTTGCACTGTACGAAAAAAAAAATGACCGCGAGAGTGCACGGAATGGAGATGCATATCTTTTGAAAAGTCAAGAGTGCAACGAGCCGGCCGACATTCCTTCTAATTGCTAGAAAAGTCTATGGCAGAATGTCTATATACCGCGGGTGACTCGGATAAAGTGTCACAAGGCTATATCTCGAAAAGTACGATGTATAGTGAAACATTTTTCGAACAACACTTGTTTGGTTTGGAGGGGGCAAACATATGGCAGTGTCAATTTGACCTTGGTCATGATGGCTAAGGTCATGGCGAGCCCCCCTCTGGATTTTCTGTCCGAAGCCTAATATTTTACCATACACTCTAATAGCTTACTTCGAGAGCTTTTCAAAACACTATAATTAAGTATTTTTTCATCGTTAATTTTTTCAGTTACGCGACTCTAAAGTTAAATACCAAATTGTATATTTTACTGACATCCAACGATTTCCGGAGATGACACCAAAGGGCTCCAATCTACGGCCTCAATAAAGTTGGGGGAGTCTCCTAAATTTTCGCACAGAATTATTCGATACCGATCGCAAGTCGTAGCTCTTTACTAGCCACATGGCTCGGAACGAGAGCATGACATTTTTGACGGGAACTCGCGAGGAAAACGGGCGACAAGAGGAGGATCGGGAAGGGGGTACCGTGCGGTGCCCTTCGCTATCGGAGGTATGCGCATATTGGAAAGCGTTCGTTAGTAGTTTTCGCGAGTGCACGCACTTTAGCCCCCTTACGTGTCACTGTGCACGATAATACACCGCATCCATACTGATTGGAACGAGAAGCATTGAATCGAGGAAAGCAGCCGGTGGGATGTGTGCAGAGCCTCGCGGGCAGGGAACACGTATCGAGTATTGTGTAGTCCTGGTGAGATCGATATGGCGCAGGAATTTCAGGCACGCCGCGTTTGCCGAGAAGGGTTTGCAGAGGAGAAACACGAGAGGGAACCGTAGCAGAGAGAAAGGTTGCAGAGAGGGGGAGAGACATTGAGAGAGAGAGAGAGAGAGAGAGAGAGAGAGAGAGAGAGGGAGAGGTGAGGGTCGAAGGCCATGAGGTTCGAGACCGGTAAGATGGAAGGGCAGAGCACAGGGGATAGAACACGCAGGTAATTAGTTAAATTCCTGTCGCGTACTATCGTGTCATCAAACACACTCGAGGTATGGAAAAATGGTAATGGTAACCTTTAAATTTAAATTAAAATATTTACAGCTGGTGATTATATACCAGGGTGGAAATTTTACATTTCCTCAAGCAGTGATCAAGCGCAATCCAACGAAACAAAAATACTTAAAGAACTTACCGAGAGAGCTGCCGCTCAGGTTGATGCTGAGCTGAGGCTGAAGCTGAGCTGAGCTAACTCCTGAGTCTCCTTGAATAGTCAAACATCGAGCAAAAACTCGCTCCCTCATCAAAGCGATAACGGGATATTACGAGTCCCCGTATTTTATCGCAGCGACGTGATCGTCGCTAGAGTAAAGCCAAAAATCCCCGTTCGCGAAATGCACGAAATATCTGGTGACAGCCTGTTTCTTCTCTCCTGCAGGCTTTTTTTTTTTTTAACAGGACTCGTGGGGATACGGGCGCGGGCTTGTGAAAACGAAGAAACCGAGCTGAGTGGGCACGAGCCGCGGAGACATTAATTTTCGATATTGCACTGTAAATAATATCGAATCGCGCCTCTTGCTGGTCCTTCCCTCCCCTCCATTACTCTCTCATCCCTTGCGTGTGTATACGATCGAGGGATATTGTTCCTGACAGCCGGAGATCCCAGGGCTTTACCCTTCGGAGAGCCCACGTCGGTTCAACCACCACCGAGCCAACAAAAAAAAACAACGCTCCGTTCTTCTATCGTCTGGATTTTTTCTCCTCATTTTTCCCTCGAAGGGCTCTGATCATGGTCGGAACTTACTCCAACCAAACTCCCTTTCCCTTCCAGCGAAGGTTTACATTCATTGACGTTTTTTCCGCCATTCTTGTGGGCTTCGGAGTTTTGGCATTTGGTCATAAGTCCTGGGCATATCAACGTTCCGCTGCTCATCATTGGCTGCTGAGAGTGCCGTACAAATGCGTCCCTCATCTCGCAATCGCCAATTCCAGACAACAATGGGCGTCCGGTCTTTGCTCACTCTTGGCTCTCTCTCTTTCTCTCCGCCTCTTCCTAGCTCATTCGCATGCCGGTCAATTGTAGAAATCGTCGTGTACACTGCTGCATTGATGCACATGAATGCTCAGCATCGAGTCTCTCATTCCCTCAATGATGTTGAAGATTGTTGAAATGCTTCGAGTTTTGGCCCAGACCAACGCTGCTTCATGCAAATTCGTTTGCTTTACATGAGCTTTTTGGTTCTTCAGGCCCGAGTCACACAGTGCTGTCCATTGTGACTAGTACACTTCCAATGTATATCGTGCTGTAAAAAATAATGTCAAAAAGAAATGCTAATCCAAGAATAACTATATGGATATACATTACCAAAAATATGTTGCCAATGACGAATGTTAAGGACTTGACTGCATAACATTAGTTTTGTGGATGTAGAGGTTCTTTTTGCATATGTCATCAGCCCTAAATTCCCTAGCTCACTTTCTCTTACAGCCCCCCCCCCCCCTCCACTTCCTCTCTTTCCGTCGGTCTTTACGGCCAAACGCTTCACTGAACCTCTTCAGGCACTCGAGAATCATCGCAGACAGGCCTTGTACACTGGTACACCGATATCATTCGCTCGTGGGGACAAGACTTCTTCCTCACAGTTTTGTAACGCTTGGATTGCGAACTCATTTCATTCCTCCCATCCTCTCTCGCAGAATAACGAGAGTCGTTTCAACCCCTCTCAAACGTGCCTCTTCATTTCCTGGCAAATCTTGCGATTTTAATCCACCGGCGATTTCGAACTGTATTGTTATTATTATTGCTGGTGCCTTGAACTCGGAAATAATTTATTTGTCGACAAACAGTCCCTCTGTGTGGCGAGTATTTTTTTTTCTTTTTTTTTCCTCCAAGATGTTAATGAAAGAGCCGAAGATTTATTTTCGTTTCGCTGGGCGGTATGCGTAAACTATATGGCTATACGCTCTATACCTTTTGCCCCCTTTTTTCCCCGATTCGTTTATGATCCGAGCAAGAATATTTAGCTCTTGTCGGCGCGAGCAAGCGAGCGCGGAAAGAAACTCGCGCGGCTCGGACAAAAGAACTCTTTCTTTCGTGTGTGTTCTCTTTTTGACGGAGACGAAGGTCCGAAATGAGACGGGGGGGACCTCCCTCGCGGAGAGAAATGAAGAGAAAAAAAAACGTCTGCGTTCTCTCGTGCGTGCTCTCTTTCTACTGCTTAACATGCCCGATTGAAAGTAAGAGACCCGCAATCACCATTCTCGGTTCAACGCGCAACAACGATTGCAGATGCTCTCATCCTTTAGTCCAATGCCCGCGGATGGCATCGACCTCTCTCGTGGCATAAAAGTTTTCCCGATTGAACGTGGTGAGACGTCGGGGGAGGGGAGCTAATTACCGAGGAGGGTGGGGTAGCCTAATTTAACGGGAAAATGGCTTAGTGCAAATGGACGAATATCAACTGCCAGCTGCGCAATTTTCCCATTATCGCGTCCTCAGAAATCGTTCCCTTCACGGCCATCGTCCATCTTCGTATGGAAACTTTTGCAGGCCCAGCTTAACCTCCCTGCGCGTTTTATAGAAACGAGGTGCTCGTTTCTCTTACGCCTGGTTCTTGCTTTTGCTTTTTTTGCCTCACCGCCGGAGACCCACTTAACGACTTCCGGCTCTCCGAAAATGAGAATTCGCGACAGCCCGAACGAGAAGATTCGGCGCGTACGGTAAGGATAACGGCGGCGTGTATTTTTGACAAATGAATAGCTGGCCCGTGAGCTGCACGTGACGAATACGAAAGAGCCTTTGAGAATTTCCGCAAGATTTATTAGTACGCACAGCCACGCGCAATTTCACCGTGATTTGTGAGTTACGGCATTTCGAAAGTGTGTATCGAGTGTTGGGCTGTCCTTTTTTTGTCTCCCAATGAAAGACAACCGTGTCGAATGAGCGTCGTCACGGTTGGCATTTGACGTCTGATAGTATGGAGGGTAGAGTACAGATTTCAAACTCCGTATGGAAAACGATAGGAAAACGTGCGCAAAAATGTAAAAAGTTTTCCAAAAGAAAAATTCTAGGAAGGCTCTGCAAATGAAAAGCCGACAGGTCAACACTGTGCGGTCATAGCTGTCGAATGATCAAGATCATACAGCCACAGCTTCGCGTTTTAGCTGAAATGAGAAAACGGCCGAGGATGTTGCGGCGGCGGCGGCGGCGGTCACGGTACACAAAACATAACGAGGCACTGACATTATGTTGTTGTATGCTCTTTGCTTCAGGCTTCCATCACCGTACAACAAGCAAGCGGCTGCCGGTGGCCCTGGAATTGGTCCAGGGGGTACGAGCATCCCGTTGCCAGCGACCGTAGCCGCTACGAGAAGATGCCCTCCGGACAAGGTCAGGCCAGCTCCGTCCCCTGCTCATCAAACTCAACTCGGTAAGTTCGTCAACGACGCGCCCAAGGCGCCTTTTCCAACTGGTCGTCCATTCCGTCGCCTCCCTCCTCCGCATCCGCGTGTATTTAAAAGCTTGTCCGCGTTCTGTCCATTGTTCCAATCAAATCCTGACGCTGATTTTATTTGCCCGACAATTAAGAGAGCCAACTGCCGCCTTGAGGTTGCACTAATTTTGGATATTGTGTGCGCGTGAATCCTATACGTACTCACTTACTATAACACGGCAGTCTGCCTGCTCCTGCTTCCATCACCGGAAGATGAAAGTGAAAATGAGAGTGATACGTGAAAGAAGGCAAGGGGAAAAAACCCACCGCCCCCGACGAAGTAGCGGAGCTGTTGATGCTCTTCCCAACTTTGGCAGCCTTTTAAGCTCAAACGGCATTGTAGGATGAGAATGAGAGAAACGGGACGAAGCATCAAATTCAATTCAAATTTTTCGCAATGGAAGTTGCCGAGACTGGAATCTCGGAAAAACTAAAAAAAAAAATAATGCGGAAACTTTGTCATCTTGATGGAACAGCAGCTCTATAGCTGTTGCATCAAGTGTCTTGTTAAAGTTGTCTGACCCAACTTGGCAACAGTCTATTCAATCTTGGGACTCACTCGTGCTGACGTACGATCAGCCTCAGATGCGCCAATTTTCTTGGATTCGATCACAATCATCCAGATGATTCAGTTCGAGCGTAGATCCCATTGCATGAAAAATCAAGGCGAAAGTTGGCAGTTCGAGATGGAAATTTTGATTAACCCAAACATAGATTCTGCCCTCGACTCTGGGTATTGGGTTTAAAGCCTCTGTGGTTATCAACCCTTACGCCTAAGACGATGATTCGCAGTGGCGGAATTTCCTACCGGTTCCCATCGGGTCTGATTTTCTGGAAGCCAAACTCCCTCCCGTCTCTGTTGGGTATCTCTTTTACGGTACGTTGCACACTTAATCGCGAAAGACACGCCCTCGTCCCCTACATTCTCATCATTCGCGACGAGCTCTCTTTCTCTTGGGCCGCTTACTATGAAGAAAAAAAACCTACATTAGCGGCTATTAGTCGCGCCAATGGCTTCTGTCTCGTTCGACGACGGCGATGACGCACGTAGTAGACGTCCGCGCGTGTCCCAGGGATTATACCGGAAAAGGCGGAAGAGCCGAAACAAAATCTCATTTACTCCGGTAACGAGTGGATTATCGTTGAAATAAGGAGAACGCCACGATATTCCTAGGATCTACGCGTTCCACGGTCTTATTAATATTTAGAGATGAGGATGGAATTTAGCGTCCCGTATGCCCATTAAGCCAGCCTCTCCGAGCTTTTAGCAACCCTTTTTAGGGTGCGAAGGGAGAGAACCGCCTCCGTCCATCACCAACCCCTGCGACTCGCACATTCCCCGGGGCGACTGACGCCACCGGCGAAAAGTGAACAAAAAATTGCAACCACAGGATGCCTGAGTGGCTTCGCTTAAATGTACACCCGATCCCCCCCCCCCGTTCATTAGGAAGGAAAGACACAGCTTGCTTCTCGCGTTCGTCGACCAGTGGAAACGCGGTCCACCATATTGAGAACCACCCTAGCCCGGGCCGATACTTGGTTGGGTGACCGCTGTACCAACTCAGCTTGTCCATTTCCCCTGTGCCCTTCTGCAAATGCGATGCAGTTGTGCATTAGGATAACGTGGTGGCTGTCGGTAGCACTCTGTAGAAAATAACTAAAAATGTCGAAGTGACTAGTGTGGAGTGAAATGTTTGATCCTTGATCCTAAAAGGCCACCAGGTCATTCTAAGGTACATTGGAGGTGTTCTGATTCTGTTTTGCCTCTGCGAACGCTCACGTTGACGTTTGCGCCACACTGTTCCAGCTCTTTCAGCATCCAGCTCATAAAAACGAATCACCGAATCATAAATCGGAGAATGTTGGTCATTATCGGCGTGAAAAAAGAAAAAAAAAAAAAAAAAAAAAAAACGGCGCATCGGTGAGAACGCTTATCGCAGCTTCAAAATCGATACAGTGGCTCTTTTATGTTGAAACCATCTCCAATGTTTGTCCCTCCTTCGTTGCTTCATTCCCTTCGGTAGCCTCCCTGTTCCGTTTTCCCGCAACTGTTATGTGCGTTCAGGTTGCGTATGGCAATAATGCCGGCATCTTTGTCCACGGGGATGCGAGAGCCAGAGTAAGAGAGAGAGAGAGATTGAGGGCTAACTCTCCTGTGGCTGTATACAAGAGGGGAGGTGAAAGTGCGCGTGGCATCACCCCACCCGCTTTGTACATCAGTCCAGCTCACTCCAGTTCCGCGACTACCAACATTTTAGGGCGCCCACGGCCAGATGTGCACCGTCGATTCCCAGGGGTTTTCAAACCCATTCTATTGGCCCAACCAGCGTTCAACGTTGCAAAACTCCACCCTTGAATACACAGTAGACGGTAGCCGATACACAAACATAGTTGGCTCCTCCATCGTGCGCTTTCATCGCAAATTCATGAATTCGGCGGTAACGAATTTATGTACATTAATAGTATCTCGTTTGCACCAACAAGCTCTATCCTTTTCTTTTTGGTTTAATATCAATTATGTAATGATCGACTGTCGAACTACGTGAACGCAAGACTATAAGCGGGAGCACGCTGGAGACAATCGTGTGTTGAGAGTCACGGCTTAGAGTTCGTTCAAATGCGAATGATGTACGAACGGCCAGGATAGGCTGTGTTTGAAAGGCGCGCTCGAGTTGCCTCCCAATTTCCAAGGATACGCGAAAGAGTTGATAAGTTCACTCTCGACGCGGCCACGGTGTTTTCCGACTGCGGAGTATCTTAACTTGGCATTCGGAGCCGAATGAAAGTTTCTTCGGTGAAATTGGGCACCGCTGTTGCGCAAACGAAGGATACGAAAGGTATCGTACGGCTGTGGCGAATGTTGGACCTCACGCAGTAACGCACAAGATTTTGGGGAGCGTGAATTTAATTGTTGCCGATGGTTGAGCACGGCTCTCTCATGCCTACCATACGCGGATGTTATGGGGGGGATGTACACCCCCGCGGCTTGTATATCACGTGCCTCCCCCCGCCCCCCCCCCCCCCCACTGTTTTGTACTCTACAGAGCTTGTAAATCCGCGGATCCCTCTGGGATCCTTCAACCCTTCGGGATGTCGCGGACCAGGCGAATTAATTAGCTTTACTTGAGCACCACTGATCCACTCCACGACCGGGACTTGAGTATTTCGATACAGTTTTCCAGCCGGCGCGGGATGGACGATCATAGTGCAGCTTTCATACAGAATGACAGTGGTACTCTCCACATGATGGCATTTGGCGAGACTCTGGGATTATGGTCCAAAACGCTGGACATTCGGATGCGGTAGACAGAAATGTGGAGGACTTGACGATTCATAGGCTGACACGATTGGTGTGAATATTGCAGTGCTAGGTACTCGCACGAATAAGCCCTATACAAGCTTGCACGATAGTTGATACCCTGTAACAAATGCCTTTCCAGGCATCACTAGCCTCGTGACAAATCATGTTGAAGGGATGAGCCATAATTTCTTACCAAACAGAGTGGATATTATTCGAATGCAACGGATAGAATTGTGTGGACTCGGTGGTTCGTAAGCTAGGACATGATTGCTGTTAATATTGTAGTGCTAAGTGCTTGCCCGAAGAAACCCGATTAAGCATGTCGGCTTGTCGGTGATGTTCTATATCATCAATGGGATTTCGAATATCATCAACCTAAAAGTACTTGTTCAAAAGTAGAGCGATAATATCTTACTAAAGTCTAACCCGCCAACGGTATTCATCGATCCAACCCTGTCTGGATTGATCAATACCAATGCACCATTTTAGCCAATGATGTACACCAGCCCCTGGGAGCTTAAGACAGCGTGCACCTTTCTCTCAAGCAGGTACCTCAAGAGCTCTCCACTAGAGCTTCAAAGACTGTTTTTTGTATGCTCGCGCTTCTCTTTCTCTCTATTGAATTCTCTTGAATCGACTAGGCCTCACACGTCCCGATGGATTCTCGTGTTTTGTTAGTCCAGCTCTCCGAGTCCCCCGAAAGCAAAAGGACGCTTCGGGGGCTAGGTCATGGTTTTCCCTGGCATGCGAAGACTATGAGCCGGGGCGGGGGGGGGGGGGGGGGGCGGAGAGGCACGATTTAACCCACAAGTTCACGCTTCGGTGAATTCATATACAGCATGCACGAGCTGCCCCACGTTAACGACACAAAAAAATTATGAAACGTACGGAAGTAATTTTTTTTTTTTTTAAATAGTCGGGGCAACTTTCCAAGGGGAACGAATATCGGAACGTGATGTGCATAATAACAATCATACATGTTCTTTCGATTGGAAATAATTTTTGTATTGGACCACTGCCCAGTTGAGTTATCAATCACACACCTCCACTTTTGTCCAACCACATCATATTGCTCAATTTGATTTTTAACGCTGTACGATGCTCTTGAGACTCATCCGAAGATGTCTGATTGAGGACTGCTTCGGGTGGAAGATATCGGAAGATATCTCATTGAAGACAGCTGAAAATGTTTGATTGAATACTTTTGCGATTTTTCATTCAAGACGTCTAAAGATGTTCGATCGGAGACAGCTGAAGACGTTTGATTGAAAACATCGAAAGTTCATTGAAGACATCTGACGATACCTGATGTAAGTCTCTGAGATCTCTTGAAACTGATTTTTCTGATTTTTCGAATCAGGCCCTTGACTTGTCAGGTCCGTACATGCGCGTCTACGTGTAGATCCTTGGGGAAATCTCTTCCCCCCCCCCCCCCCCCCCGGAAATCATCGTTTCCACAAAGGGCGCAGCGTCACGAGGCTTCTTATTTCGAGCGAACAACTTGGTGTATACTTAGTCGCGGTATAACTTGGCGTTTTCCACCACCCCATAAACCTGATAAATCCCAGGAGCATCAGTGGGATATCTGGCACCGGAACTTGGTGAATTCCTGCTTTAGCCCAGTGCTCTTGGTATCGCCCCTTCCTTGGCCTCACCCGTCGTCCTCCCTGAACTATATGACCCTCCTGGCACCGGAAATTTCGTGCCGATTCACAGTTCCTTCAACGAAGATGGCCGACGGATTTTTGAAAATTCATCCCAATCGAAAGACATCGATTACAATAAATTAAATAGAAGAAAGAAATGGGTTGGGTGTCTCTTTTCGGTATATGAAATATTCGGTATATGAAAAGCCAAACAGTTAAATACGTGCCGATCGATTCGTCACATATTCAGCACGGAATGCCGCATATCAATGTGCACGTTACACAAACCCTCTTTCATTTGCTCACACCCTCCCGAGATTACTCTCGCCGGGGGTGTATTCTGCACACGAATGGGAAAGCAAGCACGCGTTTTTCCTGCCGTGGGACAAACTCCACCGCAGCTGCTACGAGATCGAACCTTCCGAGCTGGCTCCTTGGGCAAGCGAGGATCGGGGTGTGACTTTGCCGTCGAGTAAGGCAATCCACGCAAAGGGTGCAAGTTTGAAGGGAAGATTTCGAAATCCAACTGCCCCGTGTAGAATAGTAACGATTAGGACAACAACGGCGCGTAAGAAGGACGAAGGATCTTTCCAACGTCGAGAAGAGATTATTTGGTTGAATCAACTACGTGGGCCCGATGTGCATTGTCGAAGCTAACCTTAACGTGCCTTTACTTGTATCAAAATATTCGTCCTTCATTGTTCACTTCCAATAAATCATCGATTCAAGTTAAACAAGTGTTTTAGCAAGCTATTCGACTACCACTAAATGACCAATTGGTAGATGTTGAAGTTTAGTGGGCCGAGAGATTCAGGCATAATATCATTTAATTCGATCGACTCGTTTCTCTCTGCGTTTCGACCCGCTCTTCATCTTCACCCTCGCGCGGCAGGTTATGTTTTTTTTTATAGACACAGGGCAAGATACCGCAGGATCGATCGGTTATTTCATCCCTGACTGAACAAAGGAAACGTCATTTCCATAAATGCTGATTCTGTACAGAAATTTCGATTTTCATGCATTATTCACTCGAGCAATGTGCGCGGCTCCAAGATATTCCTCGAATTGATGAATAAATACAGACACAAAGACGCCTCGAAGCTTTCGTGAAAATTCGAGAAGCGATATGATATCGTACTTTCCTCTGGCTCTCATTGTTGGCTTTCTATCGACCTCTTTCGTTCTTCGAATTTTTCGACGCTGCATTTAATCGCTTGGGAATGCTTCAACGGGTCTCTCTCGGTAATTCCAGAAATGAATGACTAAACGAAAAGGCACCCGGGGACAACGAGCTGCTTCCATCGCGAGGCTATACATTCCCCTTGGCAAATTCTTCTTCTTCTTCTTTTTCATCGCTTTTTTTATGTGCCGCTTAAAATGAGGCTGCGTGCGCCTCGTCCACATACGCGCACATGCACCCACGAGCCAGACGCGTATCCACTTGTGTGCAGCGGAGAACGATAAAGGCGACGAATTGAAAGAAGAAAGCAACGATGAGGGAAAATTGGATTCGCGCATCGTCACTAACGTAACACCGCGGTACTGGGGGGGGGGGGGTCTTTAACCCTCAGATAATCCATCGTCGACTTCTTATTTGCCTCGTTCACTGATGACGTTTTTTTTCTTCTTCTTCTTTTCAATGGACAGCCATTCGATTCTCGGCAGACATTCAGGGAAAAAATTCATTGGAACTTTAATCCAAAATTAAAATATTCTTTCAAAGATTTAAAAAAGATTTTTCAATTATTCGAAAAATGTATTTTAGATAAAAGATATTCTAGAGATATTTTGGAAAAAATCGATGGAAATAGAAAATCGGTAAACAACATTTTGATATTCCCAATGGAAAATCATAAAATTTAAGATTTCTAACGAGGAACATCACTTTGGTGTCCGCTTCCGATTTTGTTGAAACTTTTTTATGTGGAAGAGCATCAAAAAGTAAGAGACAACAATTTTTTTTTTTCACCGGAAAAACGGTTTTCACGGGGTGACACGCATCCTCGAAAATATCGGTGTTTTTCGTTTTTCTTCGATCACGTTATCGTTCTCATCTCCAATCTATGGTACACGAAAAAATAAACATTGTTGCAATTCGATTTTTTTTTCATATCTCCTACCGTTAAAACGTTATCGACGAAAAACGAAAAACATCCCCATTTTTTAGGGTGCGTTTCACCCTGTGAAAAGCGTTTTTCCGGCGATAAAAAAAAACCGTGTCTCTTAGTTTTTCATACTGTTGCACATAAAAAAGTTTCAACAAAATCGGAGGAGAACACCAAAGTGATGCTCCTTTTGTAAGGCGTTATAGCTTTCGTCGTTGAAACGCAAAGGAAATTCATTTTTTTGTTAATTGCAGAAATTCATTTGGCTGATATAGGCTGTGAAAATCACTTAATAGTTTTTACGTATTCTTATTGGAGATTTACGACCACAACTTGAAGAGAAAAAAACCTTGACTAAGGATTAAAATTTTTAAATTGAAAAAACACATCGCCGCATTCCAACTTTGCGAACTTCCACTTCGTAGATTTCTAATGTTCTGTAGTAAAAGATTCTAACGAGTTATCGAAATTATTCTAAACAGATAGTAATGAATATTAACATTCTGAACTCGAAATGTTTCATGAATTCAGAACTTTGAGTGTCAACATTTGTCATTCCAATTTGTGACATTACCAATTCCAAGTTCGTTAACATTCTAAATTCCTAACGAATTTTCAATTAAGAATTTTCGGATTTCTGATTCTAATTTATAACATTTTAGCACCTAAATTCATTAGCACTGTAAAAATGCGCACATTACCGTTCGAAATACTCTCTTAAAAAGAATTTAGATTATTAGATTGTTTGAATGCAAATTTCTGGCATTCGAAATTCTTATGTACAGCATTCTCTAAGTCTTCAATCCATTAACATTCAAATTGCCAAATTCGTCACGAATATAAAATTTTGATCGTCCACGTCAAAGTTGGAATTCCAAGTCGTAAATTCTCAATCCTTAATTAACGAAAAACATCGAATTTTGAATGCTAGATTTTCTGATTGCAATTTCTAAAATTATAGATTCGAAATACCTTACAATTCAAAATTCCGAAATGAGCATTCACGTTCTAAATTCCAAAATGATCATTAATATTGTAAATTCCTACATTATCATCGGCATTCTACATTCTAACACTCATAATACCATTCTAAGTTCTAACGTAACATTGACATTCCTCTGCAAATCAACTAAGAGATTACAAACCGAAGACTACAATAACTAGACAGACTACAAAACTCAATTCTGACCTTACATTTCAAATTTTCTGCCGCCTGCCACAAGTGAGCACCGCTTTATTTTTTCCCCCAAAAACGTCGTCTCTCCTCTCTGCTCCTCGCTCTTCGTTATTCGCACTCTGACACACAGTTCACCGGGCTGCGTTCGGTACAGCTTACGCACGTTTGTGGTTCTTTAAATCTCGTACGGGGTTAAAAATACTGCTCTGTATCGTCGAATGTAGCGTGTCAAGTTCTAAACACACATATGTATCTGCGTGCTGGTCCCGTTATACTATATATACATCTTTGCATCTGCCTGTTCCGTGGCCTGCCGGTTGCACGCCCTTTCATTGCTGCAAGAGAGCATGATATTCCTGCACACTTTGTGCCAAACGAAACAAATAAGAATAAAATAATAAGGAGCGAGCGGAGGGGAAGAAAAAATAGCAAGTTCCATGTATTGAGGGGGTCGCTTTCGCGCTGACAAGAAGTGAAGTAAAAGAGCCAAGGGTGGAGGCAAATTTATTATATATCCATGGGAAACTCCACGCCATTTAACCTAGCCCCCCGTCACCCTGATCACTTTTTTTTTCCCGATTTTATTTTTGTAAAATTGTACCCCATTAAAGGAATATCCACACCAATTTTTATATTTTTATCTCTTTTCTTTTAGGAGTCATAATTTTCGAAAAAATGTCGACTTCGGATGTTTTGGAAACGTTTAAACGCTCCGGAACTAATTGAGATATCGACAAATCTTCATATGTAACATTTTTCATTTTCAAGCATACTTTCGTTAAAAATATGAAAAAAATATTAATTATCAATGTCAACGTTTTTTTCGCTTCTAAAGTGAAAACTATTTTTTCAAAGATGATTGATGTTAATTTTTTTTTAATTGTCCAAAATAAAGTGACCTGTTCTATGATTTTTTTAATTATTCTCATTGTGGGCCCATTTTACCTTCTATTTTTTCCAAATGAATCATATTTTTCAGAAGAGTTTCATCATTTTAATTTTGTGATTTTCAATTCGGCTTCGATAGGCCGGACACGGTTTATTTTTAATTTGTGCTGAATTTAACGAAAAAAAAAAAAAACATTTTCTATTCGAAACATTTCCTTCCGGCTAAATTCCGTACAAATAAAACGAAACGAAAAAATTAAAAATGCTCAGGGTCACGCCCGAGCGAAATGGCGTGGAATGCCTCATATATATAAATGTTAGTTTCCGTAACGAAGCGGGACTAAGGGGCTTCCTGACTGGTACGGCGAATGTACAGTATCGAAAAATCTACACCGCCTCGTCAAGTGACATCCACGGTGCTGTAGCAGTTTGCATCGTTGGAATGCAACGAAAGTTTTTTTTCCTCTTCATCGTCCAAAATAGTCTATTGTAAACTTTAGCTGTAGATCTCTAATATATTAGATTGGATCGATTCCCAAAAACGTTTAAATGATTTTGGTAGCCGAAATTTGCCAAAAACAAAATTCGGCTACGAAGCTTTCGTCGCGTTCCAACAATGCAAACTTCAGTATCATTGGTATCCTACACAGGGTAGAGATTATTCACAGGTTATATTTAATGACTTCTCAAGTCCTGTTCGAAAACAAATACAGCGTATTTTTGTATCGAGTAACATTTGCCAAAAAAAGGTGAATAATCGGAAGGAAAAAGTCGAAATTTGATTTTGAATTCAGCACAATAAGGATAATTAAATTCCGAATACACAACACCCTTAAAAAAAACCTTTTTTTTCGATGCAAACAACTTCTATCCGCCTACTAAGATGCATTTTTTCATCATTTTTTTGTCGATGACGGGATTCATAAAAAAGGTTTTCAGGAGTGTTTAGTGTTCGGAATTGAATTATCTCTACTCTGCTGAACTCTAAATGGAATTTTGATTTTTTTTACATAACGCTCAATTTTTTCATGGCAAATACTACTCGTCAGAAAAGTATGCTTTATTTTTTTTTTTCAAAGGGGCTTTGGAAAACCATTTAATATCATATATTTTTCGGTTGCAACGTTCCCGCGCCAGACCTTTAAAAAACACTTGGCTGACTTACAATTGTCACCATGTATATCTTTCTTCAAGAGAAAGTGATATAAATATATACATATATATGCATCAACGCCGTGCACTATCTAACGACCTCTCCAATTTAAAAGTCCCTAGCCGAGCCTCACAAATAACTCCTGGCTGTAGAACACAACGCAATAGATATACAGTGTACGTTGGACGAACGATGCATTTCGCTGGAATTGAGAAAGCTCCAAGACGTCGGCGTTAAAAAAAAAAAAGGGCTCTGAAATCAGGCAAAGTGCACTATCTGTACGATGTCAAAGTTTGCATCGCTGGTGTGCAACTAATGTTTATTTTTGTTCTATCAAAACAAGGGCACTACTGATGTGACACTTTCAAAAGATCGATTTATACCTCCAAGAATAACATACGAAAAATTTCAAGTGCGGATCTCAAATAATGTTTTAACTGCAGCCTTCTAAAGAGAGCGACTGCTCTTCAGAAGGCTATGGGATTTTTTATCTTTCAGCGCGTTTTTCACAAAACGACGCTTTTCAATATAGCTGCAGACTAACTCGAATACGAATCATCCCTTCGACTTGAACCTTATTTTAGCGTATTTAGTGTTTTTTTTTTTTTTCGTCATACAACGACTCTAGTTTTTCCATTGGATATCAAATATCAATTTTCCATGCGAAAAACCATCAGATTATTAAGCGTAATTTGTAACTTCTTTTTCAAAACTCCGCCATTTTGTTGAATTTTTTTTTACAATCATGCGTCATTGTCCAGGCCATACGTTCTAGTTTTAGGGATTTTTTAAAATTTTTGTTCTTCGAGAAAAAAGTTCCCCAAAAGTTTCCCAAAAAAAGTTATCCTGCAATAGTGGGAGAACTTTTTTTTGAGACTCGGGAGGTAGCGCAAAAGTCGCTGAAAATTGAATATTTTCATACAAAAAAGTTAGCGCATATACATCATTTGTACAAAAATATATCTTGGAAATTTCTAAAAATTCGATGCAATACTTTTGTTTTCAATAAATTCCCGAAAATCGCGTTTTTTGCGAGTTAGACTAGTTGTGCCCGTTAGCGATAATCGGTCAAATTAACCGCGGGCCCGAGCTCACTCTCCAAGCTCTAACTCAACTTCTACGCACTCGAACCCATGCACGTACGTGCCCATTGTCCGCAACCTTGCGAGCAAGCTCCAGAGAACATTGAACCGCCTCGTAGCCGCCACCCCCGGTTCGGCGCGCGTTACACGTCCCGACGCTCTTCGGAATTTCCGCTAACGAAAATTCAACGCAACAATTCTGGCGGGAGTGTATATGAACGAGCAACCGCGGATATGAAGCCCTCAAGCGCGCTAGTAGATTCACGAAGGCCATCGTATACGGCGCGGATAAATATCAGATGAGTTTGAGGTTAGGACATTTTTGAATTTTTATTTTTTTCATTTCCATTACTTTCACCCGATGTGAGAAAACCCACGCTGCTATCGGAAATTCCACTTTGCCTCACGGAGAATAGGCAGAGTCCCGCGGCGAATCTCGGCGAAAAACCTTATTGGGCACACTCGAGATACAGCGGCCTATTTGCGTTTTTGATTTATGGATTTTCCGAGGGGTTTTTCTTATAGAAAAAATTGAAATTGCCGCCGAATGAGCCCAACGCCATTCTTTAAGACTATCGAAATCCGTTTCCGAACTCCGGTTACGAGCCCCTATTGGTTAATTACCGGCTGAGATACGATCGATCAAAGTTTTGCCAATTTGCAAAACCGGCTCGCCGAACCTCCAAAAGTGCATTTTTTTTCGTGTTTTGGCTTTTGTAGCATCGCCATTTAACCTAGGGACCCTCTGCCTGGACTCATTTTGCGCGAAATCGATCTAGCTTTCGAATGGATTTTGATCCATCCGGCTGGGACGGCTTGCCGACCCGCTGGATCGTCCCAAAGTTGGCCCTCGCCGGATCTCGCCAATTTTCCCCCGTCGCCTCAGACTCTCACCTTATTTGAGTGTCGATTTTCAGGTGCACTTTTCGAGCAGAAAAGGAATTGAGATTGCTCGACGGGACGAATAGCATTCTCTGAGTCCATCAAAATCCCTTTTCGGAAATAACGGGACTATCAGCCCCAAACGGTTAATAAGCGGCTGAGATATAGCCGATTGAAAAATGGATATTTTCCCGTTTTTTCAATACCGATCGGATCGTGTACAAAATATAAAAAAAGGGGGGGTCCTACGGGCTCCTATGCCAGTCCTACGCATAAACGATCGATATTGCCAAAAGATTTTCGTAAAAGAACTTATTTTTGATATGTGCCAATCCGAGGCCTTTGTTTCCTACAAAAAAAAAAAAAAAAAAAAAAAAAAAATCAAGATGAGCCCAACGGCATTCGCGAAGTGTACTGAAATCCTTGAGGGAACCTGGTTAAATTCCTAAACCGGTGAATCAGTGGCCGAGTCATGCGGGATAAAAAAAAATTGCCGTTCCTCAGATTCGGTCGAGTGCACTTCCAAAAGTACATCTTCAACGTTGTGCTTGTAGTGTCTGCTTACCACTAGAGATACCACGTGAATTTACATCCAGGATCGGAACCTGCGTGACTTGATTGAAAAAACAAACAACAAAAAACGAAGAACACCGAACCGTGTTGTGGACAGGCCTCGAATTATATTGCACACCAGGGGCTGCATGTAACACCCAACGTTCCATCAACCTATCTGCATATCACACCGAGTCATTTACGTTGGTGCATGCATGCACGTATGTATAAGTATGTACTGTGTAACGAGTGCCCGTACCCGTAGATACGCTGGCTCCCACTTCTCCCTGTAACTTTGTGTTTTATGCACGCGGTGAATCGTGTACCTCTCTCCGGACTATCGACCGCATTGAAAGGTCTTGAAATCTCCGTGGTATTTTATCAGCTCAAGGTAATGTGCGGTATGCATTAAGTATATTATCGTCCTATAGCAACTATTCCGTTCTGAAATCATCGCCAAGATTTTCCCAAGTCCAGTGTGCATTTGGGCATTGTGAAAACCTGCGAAGCGCGAGATAAAATGAAAAGTCGCCCAAAATTATCGTCGGCGCGAAACGACGAGTGTTTTTTAGAAGCGAAGCGCGACGCGAACTCGTTGCACGGGAAAACGCGCTGGTCGTACCGTCAGATCTCACAAAGACACTTTTGTGATATATATTGGGTGTCCCATTTCAATCCTACACCTGATTTATCTCGAAAAATACTGCTCCGATCAAGTATTGAGCATGATAAAAATTTTAGGGTTCAAAATCATTTTTCCGTCCCAAAGCCCAAAATGGCGACGTTAAGACGGCCGACTTGTTATCTTTTAATGGGATCATATATTTTTTCTTCGCCGAAAACAATTGTCACAGCAAAATTAACAACTTTTGTAGGAAATGTTGGTTGATAACGTTCATAATTGTTAGGTTAAAATACTATTTTTTTAACTAATTCAGCCCTATCCAGACCACGAGAACGTAAAGTTTGTTTGCATTGGTTCGGGTTCGTTCCACAACCCAAACAAGAATTGGGTCTCTGCGGGTCGCCACTTCCGTTATCAAACAAACCGAAATGTAAGTGTGCACTTGTTTGGGGTTGTTTCATAAACGATAGTGCTAAAACAGTAAACAGTGGTATTCTAACCTAAAAATTATGGACGTTATTAAAAAACTTTTACTACAAACGTTGTTAGTTTCGCCCGATAAATGTTATGACGAGAATATTCATGATCCTATTTTTTTAAATATGTCGGCCATCTTAACGTCGTAAGTTTGAATTTTGAACAAAAATAGATTGTTTTTCAACGTCTCCTTCTGAACTGTAAAAGTTTCGTTGCACTCAATACTTCATCGGTGCAGTATATTTCGCGATAAATCGGATGCAAGATTGCAATGGGACACCCGGTATATGTACACCTGAAAGGAGTCTTGCAACGTGGCCGTTGATGAAAGGGTAGGCCCGCAGAGAAAAAATATGCTCAAGAGCGGAGGCTCTTCGAACCCTCCGCCATACATACAAGAGGATTTCTTCTTTTTCCTTACACATTGTGTGTGTGTGTGTGTGTGTGCGCGCGCGCGCGCGCGCGCGTATATGTAAATTTCTACAGTTGCATCGCGTACTCTTTGCCCCATGACGCCCCAATACTTTGAACCTTCGTTGTGCCACCTCTAGTGGAAACCAGCCACGAATCCCCAACCGCACACGTTACTCCATCGTTTTTTTCTACCTCGGTGCACATTGCAAAAAAAAAAAGAAAATTACACGTACACCTCGACACATTATAATGTATCTGGTATATTCTACTGTATTTCCCGTACAGATCGATTCTTTAGCCCCTGGCCGATCTCGGACCTGATACCAGAGGTGGGAAAAAACTACATGGGGATACGTAAAAATTATAGGGAGAAGTCTAATGAAATTTGTAAATCTTTCGAATGTAACATTTGGGAATCTTGAAATAAAAAATAATGATGATTAATATTCTTATTATTATTATATTAGTGTTAATATATCAGTATATTTATATATTAGCATACTTAATATATTTGCACATATATGAGTGTATTAATATATGGATTTGTATATTCGTATATTATTAATATTGTTAATATATAAGTATATAGTATATTAATACTACTGCGAATATGTGATGTTTTTAAAATACTTATTCAACGCGGTAAATGAGTCATTTAATTGTATTCTGATATCACCGGTGTGTTTGTCTCTCGATGATCAGTGTGCTTGCCTCTCAACCAAAACATCGCGAGGTCGCCGGTTCGAATCTCGGTCTCATAGTGGCGGAGAAAAGTAAACACGAATAGCGAAAATAAATTAATTAAAACAAATATATATTGATTATCACATATATTAATATAACAAGGTGTCCCAGAATTGAATGCGTTCCCGGTAATTGGAGGTTGGGGGTGAAATTTTGAGTCGATTGATATAAGCATGTGTGAGTCTCAGATGGACCCCTGAATTATTATTAATTTTTAAAGGAGGGCCAATCAGGTGCGCCCGCCTTTAAAAATTGATAATAATTCGACGGTTGATCTGAGACCCACACATCCTTATATCAATCGACTCAGAATTTCACCCCCAGCCTCCCATTTCAGGGAACGCATTCAGTGCTGGGACACCCTGTGTAAAATATAAATAATTCTAATCTCACAATAGTGACGATGAGTACCAATATAATGTGAATAAAATGAATGATACAATTATAATTTTATTATAGGCATTATTATAATAAAAAAAATAATATTGTTATAGCTAGGGTATTTTTAATCCCCAACAAAGACACCTGGCTCGTGTGGATTTCGCTTTTAGCGTTTGCTTTTCACCCTCTGTCGCGCTCCGAGCCCTTCTAGGCCTCCTATCTCTCGTCGTCAACGCGAGTGATATGATGTTTCATTTTGCTTTATTTTTCTTTGTTTTACATACCCCCTGTGCGAGAGGGTGGGGATTCTGTCTCCGTTGCTACGTTGCTACCACCTTTTTCACCCTTTTTCTTCCCAAAAGGCACTCTCCTGTGTGTGTGTGTGTGTGTGTGTGTGTGTGCGGTAGGCGAAGCAAAAGAGACCAAAAGAGCGAGACAGAATTTATATCGAATTCACGAAGCACCTGCAGTAGTCAGTCAGTCGCCTGTGCAAACTCATCGCGGTCCTCTCAGCCCACCGGGCACGCATAATTCGTCGGGAAAACATTTTTCCGCGGTGTTTTTTTTTTTCTTTTTTTTATCATTTTCCTGGGCGCGCGGGACTCATCGAGCATTATGTTTTGCGTCAGATTTACGGGGCTCAGAGACAACGGCAGACTCGTGGCGGTTGTCGTCGATGATGAGTGTCGATGCCCCGAGGTATCGAGTATCGGGACGATCGAGGGTAAGCAGTACTCTTGGTACACGATCAATCGATAGAGAGATACGTCGTAGGTCGCGACACGCGAGAGCCGACAAAATACGTAACGTTGCTTGCTTTGCTAAGTAGAGAGATATTTGTATAGCGCGCCTTTATCAGGGGCCTCGTATATACGTTTGAGTCGACAGGAATTGTTGGATTTGGAGAAAAAATGTTATTTTTCATTCGAGCGGTGCAATAATAATTATGATCCTAATTCCAAATTGAAATACCGAGTGCAAATACTAAATACGAATGCAGAATCTAAGTACCAAAGCCAAATGCCAAATGCAAATATCAAATAGAAGTTCGAATACCAAATCGCAATACTGAATCCACGTACCAAATACTAAATCCAAATACTAAATCCGAAACCTAAAAACGTCGAACGCGCCGAGTAACAAACCCAAATTCCACGTCCAAATGCCATGTCCAAGAATATTTTAACGAAAATATTTTCCCTTCCGGTCTGATGTTATATATTAACAACTCGGTAGACTATTTTTCCTCACTCACAGCTTAAGATAACTTCAAAATATACATCGTGAGCACAGTGAGTAAAATAAGTCTCAATAACAGGCACTGTAGCTTCCCGCGTTCGAATTGAAGAAAATGAAAACATACTTCCGAAGCTAAGGGGATGATTTTGCTGGACAAAGATCCTTCCCAAGCTTGCTACTACATTAGGAGTTAGCCAACAAGATATTTCCAGACGTTGAAAAAAGCTCAGGAAGATTGAAAAGGAGGACTGGTGCGTTCCGAACGTCCTTTTAGCAAGCAGCAAAGCCGAGACGATGAGACACAGCTTTCGCTTTGTTGTTGCGCATCAAATGGAAATACTTTTTGCACGCAACACAGTGACGGGCAACAAGAAATGGGTGTTCTAGGACAGTGCAACAACAAAAAAACGTAAATTGTGGGTTAACCCGAGTGAACCAGCCAATTCGCCCGCAAAATCCAATATTCACCGTAAGAAACTCCTACTGTGCATATGGTAAGATTTTATAACGGTGTTCTGTGCTACGAGGTGCTTAAACCTGGCGAGGCCGTCACGACTTGGCGCTATAAACACCGACTGTAGCGTTTAAGTAACGGAATTGAGCGCAAGCGGCCTTACAGAGACAAATACTCTAGGTTGGTCACATTGCTGCATGACAATGCCGAACCACACAGCAGAAAGGACCAGAGACGCTTTAGATTCGTAGGACCGGGGATTTTGCGAGCCCCGGCATATTCTCACCAGACTTTGCTTCATCGGATTTTCCCTTCTTCCGATCGCTTCCAACATCATTCGGCTGATTGCCATTTGCAATACGATTGATGAAATCGAGAATATCGTTGTCAAATTTATCGACTCAAAACCGCCATCTTTTTACAACCAAGGAATAGACAACCTGCCTGACAGGGTGAAACGTGTGGAAGCAAACGGAGACTACTTTCCTCATTAAAATATACCTTAATTTGAAGTATAAGAATCATTATTTTCACGAAAAATGACCGAGAACTTATTTGTGGACCTAATACATCCAAATACTAAATACCAACTGTAGATCCATATACAAAGTCCAAATATGAAAATGCTCATTGCAATCGTCCAAACCTTATATTTTCAATGTTTTCGAGTCCTACTTGACATTATGAAAATTCGAATTGGCCTATTGGTGGCCTATTGGTTCAATATCTATTTTACAACTTTCGTGTTCAACTCTACCGTTTGGCTCCCTTCTTAAAGATCACCATTCCATACGACAACCCCAAACAAACATTTGCGTACCATCTTCATTCCTTGAAAGTGCTGTGGTTTTCTTTTCTTCTATTTATTACGAGAGAAAGACAGGGAAAACTAGAGACAGAACGACTGATTATTCGTTCTTTCCGTTTTTCGATCCGTTCATTCCACTTCTATCTTTCTCGTCCCTCGTCGAAAAAAGCTCGTCCAGTTGCGTCCATCTCGCTCTTTCCATGTTGATACGAGAAAAGAAACTCCAAGCAAGAAGTCTCGACTGACAGTTTCTTTCCCCAGTTCATTCCTTTCCCGATACGGTCGAAGCGAAAGAAAAAGCACGTCGGATTCTCGAGAGTTGCGATGAGTCCTTCGAACTTTCGACTTTAGCCGCGCGATGAAGAGCTTCGAAGAATAATAAGAGTCGGCGCGCGCGCGCGCGCGCGCGAGAGGCTTCGCCTTTCGAGGCCCCGAAAAGTTCGCAAAATGGCTCGATCATTTCACGGTCACTCTCTCCATAGTTCAAGCCTCAACTTCTTCCAGACGTCTGAAATCTGATGCATCAGCTGCAAGAACTAAAGAGCCCAACTTATCTCCAGCCCCTGCTAGGACCTGCAAATTACGAACTAATTTCACATTGCCTCCGAAGAATTCGTTAAAATCTTTGACAAGAGGCGTTCATTGGGGGAGGCCACTTGGCCACGGTGAGAAATTCCGAACGATCGAGAAATGAATCCGTACAGCGTTCGAAGGGAACATTGAAGAAGGGCCCCAGCTCTTATGCCTGGATAGTGTTCCCATTTATTCGATCGTTGAATAACGACAGCTGTTCTCGGCGTTAGCTCCGCGCTTTATATTCCCTCTTCCATTTCACATCGTCCATATAGACGTACGCACCATACCCGCGAAAGTGATGGAATACGTGCGCCGGCTGATTCCAGCAGCAGGTTTGACACGACCCACACCTCTTTCGTGATCTACTTGCCTGTTTGCTTTTTTCACCCCGGCATGGATATCTAGCGCCAAACACATCCTCCTCACTGTCGTGTCTTGTAGCAGGAACACTTTTTCTTTTCCTTCTCTGTCATATTTTTTGGCCCTTTCTTTCCCTACGGTGACGAAGAGATAAATTTTTTTCCACTTAGTCCGCGAGACGCCGCGGGGAGGCTCAACGAAAGCACTGGGCCTTTTCCGTTGATCGAGATGTCCTGATGTCTCCCTCCAACTGGAAAGAACAACCAGAATACCCGTCACTCGCCCTTTTTCTCTTCTTTTCCCTTTCATCCGCACGTCACTGCTATCTTTGGACACACGAAGCGATAATGAACGAAAGCACTCACGAAATATTCCAAGAGCTATCGCCCATCCTGTTGGCGGGGACAAGACAAATGATGGACGAAAGCCGTGCGGAAAATTGTCAAGACAGCCCCGATAAACTTGGAGGCCTTCGAGGTCTTGGCTGTCCTGAGGGACAGCCACTTCAGCCCTATAGGAGGTATCAGGTTTTAGGGGGCTTCATTAAAGAAGGCTTGAATAAGGAAACCAACCAAGAACCTACTTGGCCATTATTAGGACACCCTGATCATTAATCCTCAATGAAAAAACCAAAGTCTAGTACGTGTTCCTAGGACGAATATCCAGTTAATCGCACAAAGATGCTATCAACGGTTGGTCTACACGTGAAGGGTGGTTTTATGAAACCGTCGGGATAGTTAGGAAAAAATTGATGGCATTTTTTTACGGATAGTCTATGACTGGTATTGCATGAAAAAGTCGTTCCCTTTCATCTCCGTTCGTTATACAATGTAGGAAGCAGATATCGTCAGACTCCACGCTTGACGAGTTTTAATTCAAGCGCGATGCGGGGACAGGTGGCGTGGATTTGGATTCTCGCTCGCTCGTCGTCGTCGTCGTCGTCGTCGTCGTCGTCTCTCAATCGACATTCGTTGATCAAACTCCAGTGAGGCTCGTGGTAATCTCTCTTTTCCCTTGGAGATACAATCTGACAAATGGTTTTTCCAATTAATCTATTCAGCAGCCTGGTTTTTCCGCTCTGCCTTTTCCCCCGGCATTACTTTTCGACCAGCAACTCCTCATCGACGAATTTTGCAATCTCTTGAGAAAATAATTGATGGGCAAATGTAGATCGATGGCTTTTGGTTTCGAATCCCTTGAAGCGGTGCTCTAATCAAACGTTTTGAGAGCTGAAACATTGAAATTATCAGCTGTTGCGCAATAGGTAGAGATAGCAGTACTGATTTTCATTTGAAAGAACGGTACATTTGCTCGTGACAAACTGTTTTGAATGGCACAAAGCCACTTTCAAGCAACGTCAATACGTAACTTCAAAGCCTCGTCTCATGACAAACTACAGAAGGCAACAGTTTTCTCCTCTACTGCTCAGCTCCCTGATGTTGTTTCGAGACGATATACGTCATGCTTCCTCTGTGGAACATGAATCTACACAACCGTGACGATTCGATAAAAATCCGTCCGGTAGTTTTTACCTGATGCAGTAGCGAACAAGAAATGTACTATTTCTTCGCATGGATAGGACGCATGATCTACACGGATAATTCGAATCATAAAAGATCATCTGCCACACAATCCAGGATAGAATGAAATGTGGAGTATTTAACATGAATTTACGACCAAGTGTAGTTGGAATGTGTCTCCGGAGTCTTGCAAATGTGCATCCCAGCGGATTTATTTCGCAGCAGAGAAGTAGTAGGTTACACGTCGTAAAGTATTCCATACACTCTATCCCTAATTCGTAAATAATAGCGGCCATCGGTGATTTACGCGGTTAAAAGATCGTTGTGTCCCCATAAATATTCAATGTCACATGTTGCGGAGAAACGCCGGGTTGCGGGTTGCTGGACGATTCGATTGCTTTTATTATACGTACAGATACATACAGCTAAATTGAATTTGTCCGGTAGCGTGTGAAAATTAACGCTTCGAGTACTCGACATTGGTACGAACTAAAGCCGCCGAGGATCAACGAAGGTACGGACCAAGTCGGGTGGACTGGAATAGGGAGCAGCTCATCCGCGCGGCCTGGACGACGAGAGATAGGGTCGCAAAAAAATGTAATATCACAGGGATAAGATTCCAGCTAGGATGGCGTGGAAAAATAAAAAGCAGTGAAGGGAGATATCATGGGGGGGGGGGGGGAGCCTTCTCTCATTCTACTTTGAAGCTTTTCAGCGCCAGATCCGCTTAAATTCGTACGTGGATAGTTACAGGGTGGAAGTCACGAGAGCGCGTTGATCTCGTTAGAAATATACGATGTGACGCGGGGCTAAGCGTATAACCGCATATCCCACATCTCCTGCGTCCGCAGGCCGACGGGGAGATTTTCGTCGTTATCGGTCACGGGCGATCTTGGCAAATATTCAATCGCCATGAAGTATCAAACCCGGCCAAACGAGGGATGGAATACGTCAAGGGATGACATGGAGAAAAAATAAATTATGGGCGAACGCTCCTATATGTACCCACGTAAAATACATATTCTATTGAAATTCGTGACTCACAGGAAAAGTCTCTGAATTCGATTGACACTTGTGGAAAACCCAAACAACCCCAAACATTCGCCGGAAAATATTATTGCAAAGCCAAATATCTCTTGCCACCCAGGTCCTCCACACCGCGTGATTCGTAATAGAGTGGAAACTTTTTTGGAACCGAATAATTTGTTCGACACTGAGATAATTCAAGATTGGACAACATTTAAGATTGGTGTATCTGAGGTTAATGGAGTTTCAATCGACACCACCAGCGATTCAACTTAATCGAACGACGAAAAATTAGCAGACGCTAGAAGCACAGAGTTTCTAGCAGCCCCGTGTAAACCGGTATCACATTTGCGGAAAACAAATGCAGCATCAGCGTTGAAAATTCAACGATCCTTAATCAATCAACTGGAGTATCGGCATTAAAAGTCAAAAGAACGTTTAGAAATCAAACAAAGCATCATCGTTATAAATCAAACGATCGCTTAGGAATCAAATGAAACGTGAACATTTGAAAATCAAAGGTTCGTCTTGAAATCGAATAGGCCTCAGGGTTAAAAATCAAAGGATCATTTTGGAATCGAATGCAAACGTAATGCAAATGCACTGAAAAACAGAGGATCATTCAAAAATCAATTGAAGCGTTAGCGTTAAAATCAAAGAATTATTTAAACATCAAATGAAGCATTAGCATTACAAATCGAATGCAGCAATCAGCGTTATAAATCAATGGATCGTTTATCCAATGAGCAAAGTCTGAATCAAATGCAATCGTGTCTCCGAAATGCCGGCAGGCAAACGTTTACCAGCAAATCAAGCGCAATTGAAAAGCTTCCGTGGTGAAGCCCAAGTGACGGAAAGTATGGTCTCGGCTAAAGATATTCAATCGCCACGGACAAGAGCGATTAATTGACCCACCGAGAGAAAAGCTGGACAGGGAGAGTACAAAAAAATAGAAGGGATATCCGAAGAATATAATGCGAATACGAATTCACGACGGGCCGAGAGTTAATGCATTTAGTGTCCACATATACACGGTAGATGCACTTGAATAAACTGGTAGATGCGTACTCGTGAGTCAGCCCCTTGGCCTGGCGTGCTCTTCGGGATGCTTGCCAGAGACCCCACCGCGACCTCATCCCTCGAGGGATTTCAGGAACGCTTTGTGTTCGGCCACTCGCGCGCGCGCACCCTCTTGGGGCCACACACGTACACGTGCACTCGCATAACTACATGTCGAGCTGCTCTTGGGAACTGAAGGTCGTAACTGGCACATCGTAACGTATAAAGTGATTTTGATGATGCCTTTTTTCCAAACTGGAGCCCCCCCCCCCCACCCCCCTACACATCTATTTAGACACTACATTCGCGCGCTAATTCGAATCGGCAGCAGCGCACGTGCATAAACTCCCCCAAGATATTAGGAGGGGGGAGGAACGAAGCATGCCAAGTATTACTGGCTACAAAAAAAGAGAGGGAGCGAGACAGGCAGATGGAAAGGGAGGGATAAGGGCAATTTCAATGGCAGTCGTTCAGGCTCGCGTTCTTTAGGAGGCATAGAAAACGAACGTTCGTGCCTCGAAGCACTATTCCCAGATTCAATACACATCGGCGATAGGAGCGATCGAATGCGACTCCTGAATTCGAGGGATGCCGCTATGATGCAGGCTGCCAATCATCCATCGACTCGTCCGCCTCAACGATCCACGGAATTTTCCCCGCAAGACGTTTCATTGAATATTTATTGATATAACGATGTTCCAAACGTATAAATCACTAATGGCCGCCATTATTCATGAATTTGGGGGTCAAGCAGAGTGTATGGAATACTTTATGACGTGTAACGTACTTCTTTCCTGCTAAATGGATCCGCTGGGATGCATTTGGCGGTGCACAAGACTGGGGTTTATCTCCGAAGCGCGCACTTGATCGTAAATTCACTTTCAATACTCCTACATTTGATTCTATCCTGCTTTGAGACAGATTGATATATATATATATACATGTATGTGGGTATATATCTATAAAACAATGCACATTTAGCTTCCAACTGCTTCCACATCTTGTAGCTATGCAATCCATGTTTGGCCCTTCGTTCTACCAGATACTACAGCGAGTCAAAACTACACGATTTAGACACTGAGAAATCTTAGAAGGGAGACCTTCTGAGGAAAAAAAATAATAATACACGTTCTAAGGTCTCCCTAAAGCCCCGAAACCGCATACGAAGCTCGCCTCATTCGATAATCCCCGACTCAAGTGGCAATGAGTCCTATCGATTCCGACCATAAGAGCTAACGATCCTGACGTATGTGTGCAGAGAACCAAAAAGATCGATACCACCGAATACCATGTCAATTTTTCCGCAAGGCCCCGTGAGAAATTGGCTTAGTATTTCCGGCCTAGATGAATGGCCCCTTACTTCGGGCCCCCTTGAATCATGCCGGTCAGCCTTTTTAACCGACGGCCCTCCAAGTCCTCGTTCGAGCCCTTCAAGCGCCCAATCTCCGGTTTTGGGAGGGCTGCAATGACTTTGCGGATTTTTAGGTAAAAAATCGTCGCGCTCAACTTTATAGGAGTCTTGATTAATTATAGGGAGCTCTGCCCTCTTGCTTTTCCTTTCTCTCCTCCTCCCTCTACGTCCCTCTACGTCCCTCTACCTCCCTCTACCTCCCTCTCTTTCGTCCATTGAGCCAAGACTCCAGACTTCTCTCGAGGTAAATGAACCGAGCTCAGTGTCTCGATAAAGAAACGGGGAAAACGCTCCGGTCCCGGTGGACGCACGGAGGAAAAACGTTTCGGTTATCTTCCATCGGTCTTCTTTCGCTACTTTTATTCCTTTTCTTCTTCGTGCTGCTGGCGATGCGCGGGGCGGCGCCTTCACGAGAGTGCCGGAATTTTTCAGGCGGTCATGGATCATCATCAATAGCTCCAGCTCTTTTCCCCCTTCCTCTACGATCTTTTTTTATTTCAGCGTTCAAGATTTTTCCTCGAGAGAAACATTATGCTCTTTCGTACAAAAAAAAAGGATAAAGAGAAGATGTAGCCGGAGCACGTAGATTTGTATTCCTCGATGTTCGCCCCGAGCAGTTTTGCTGTCATTCATTTTTTTTCAGGCGCCCGACGACGTTTTTCGTTCTAAATCTTACAAGTATTTTCATGGGTATTAAAAATTCACAATCACAAATTTTCAGGACAATCTGTATGCGGTTAGGAATCTGTAGTGGGTTATAAATCTGTATGGGGCTAGGAGAAATTATTTTATACTTTATGTTCCGTTTTGAAAACGTGGTTAAACATTCTTTTTTTATTTCGATAATTTTCTGCTTTTCAGTCTTGTGGGCTGTGAATTGTTGCTTCTCGTTCTTTAGGCGTCGCTTGCATTGGGGGGAAGGGCTGTGACCTTCACCATCGTAGAAATCGTCACTAATGCACTATTCACTATAAATATTATTATTATTAAAATCAATTGCAAAATTTGTTCCGAACGGACAAACAGACGACAAGCAAAGCGAGTTCATAAAAACGTTGTAAAAAATAGCTGATTTAGAGACGAATATGTTGAAAAAAAAATGAATGACTCTAGCTCGAAGAACAAGGGAGTTCCGGTAGTTTGATAATTTTGGAAATATCGTGCGGCCTCGTCGGGCGATACTCCAATATAAGTATAAAAATATATGCACACACGTCTGTCAAGATTTTTTCGGAGGTGGAGGCAATTCTTCCACGTCGCAAGATCCCGACCAGAAATTCATCCCCGCGAGACGGTTGAGCCCACGATGATCGTGATATCTCTCTAAACGAGCCACTTGGACTCCAAGATCTCTTCTTTTTCCCTTCTTCTCCAGCCCCATACTCGCACCATTATCCACGCTCTCCGCACTTCGTTTCTTCTTTTTTCCCCTTTTTTTTCTCTATCATCCTCCTCTCTTATCTCGGGCTATCATCTTCGTGTGTATATGCTCGTAATACGCGATCGCTCGTGACGTTCGAGGACTAAAATAAAACGGCGTCAAAGACGAGATGAGAAAAAATCCAAAAAAGTCATACGTTACGGAAGTGGATAGGGGACCACGCGAGACGTGTTTGCGTGGGAATTCGTCATTTTCAAATGTGGAAAACAAATGTAAAAATGAATCGAGGCATTTTAACGTTTCGACGATAGCTGCTATATATATATATATATATTATAGAGCGGTGTCCAATTGAGCCTAACCTCAATTGGATCAATCTCGCGTTACGTTACACTGTATGCAACGTGCATGTACCAGGGCGCGACCAACTCAATAATAATTGTCCGCATACGTCGATCAAGCCCCTCGTGGTCTCTTTTCGTATTATTACGGTTGAACGGAGTCTGACCGATAGAGTTCTTACCTACTGATACGATAGCGATACATTGAAGTCCAGGAATTACGTAAAACGAAATAAAGGGGAGAGAGAGAGAGAAAGCGAAGTGAGGAGAAAGTGAGCGGGAGAAATAGGCAGCGATAGAGAGCAAGAGAGAGAGAGAAAATGGAAACATGATGCTCATCGAAGCGTTTCCTGTATCTCATTTCGTGCTTTTCTCAAAGGTTTCTAGAGACGCAAGATCATCCAGGATTTATACACACACACCCCCATACATTTATGGATGTATATAGGGTCATCCTGAATTTGCTGAAAGATCCTCCAGTCGCCAAGGAGCGCCCGGTACCGTAAACTTCAATTCTTATACCGCGGTGTGCAGTCTCTGCACTCTCAAAGAGAACTCGAAAGGCTCGGCTCTCTTACGGTCCCGCAGTGCTTCGTGGGTTCTCAACTCCACAGCACACACACACCCACGTGAATATATATATATATATATGACACGTACTGGCGTGCGTGTGTGTGTGTGCGCGCGTGCAAAGTGGATAAAAAACGAATCCTACGACACATACGAGAAGAACCACTGAACTTAATCGCCTTGGCCTGTCAATCCCTCGTATGCACTTACACGCTTGTGTGATACAAAACGAGTATTTACCACCACACAACGCGTATATCACAGAGTGGAGAGAAAAAGGACCTTACGCTTGAATGGCCAAGAGAGTGAGGGGGAGAAAGCGAGAGAGAGAGAGAGAGAGAGAGAGAAAGAGAGAGTGCATGCATTTGCCTCTACGACATTTGTTCCATGCATATGCGGCAAGTTCATTTCGCGCACTCAACACACACACACACGCGCGCGCGCGTACGTACGCATGGGATATCCATACGTAGAGAGAAATGGCTTGGAACTTATTAATTCACAGGTGGGCAACGAAAGTTGAGTCGCAAAACGGAAAACCCATACAAACCTAAACACTAAAACATTCGATTATCCCGAGTTTTTTTTTTTTTTCGTCAATGGAATAATTCATAAAATTACTTAAAGTACCGTTGTTTTCAAAAAATGATTCATCGTCATTTTCGCTCAGGGTATGATGCGTAGGCGGTTTGAAAAATGAAAAATTGCTAGCACGATCACTAATTATTTCGAATGAAAATCGAAAGTAGCTCAGAGGGGCGATGAATTTCATTCTGGCCCTCGAGGCACCGGGGAATAAATCTGTTTTTCGAAAAACGAGTACGACCAGAGAGAGAGAGAGAGAGAGAAGAAAGAGAGATGCGAGACCAATAGACGCTCGAAAGATGGCGAGAGTGCACAAGAAGTATGGACAAAATGAAGAGGAATAAATATCGAACAAGATAAGCCGGCGTGGCCACTGAGAAGAGTGGGGGAGGTTACTCAAATATATATATACGTACAGGGTGGCCCTCTTATCTCTGCCACCCAAAATAACTCTGTAATTATCGCCGTCACAAAAAAATGATCCAGACAAAAGTTGTACGGTATGAAGGGGGCCATCAAATGCGACCAATTTTTTTTATTTCGGTCGAGCCGCTGACGCAACGTGAAGGTCGCAGTACCTCAAGCCGCATAAAAAACATTAGGGGGTCAACGTTGTTTATTGTTCTTTGGTCTTAGGAGTGTAGTGATGTATCCATGTTTTATGCACAGCGACGAAACGATGCTTCAAGTCCTGCGGATTCCTTTGGAACAGCTGCAAACCGTCCTTGCAACACTTGACACGATTTCGTTTTTGGTCAATCATGAGCAATCGTGGCACCCATCTTGCGGATAGCTTTTTCATGTCCACATGTTGGTGCAAAATATTATTTACCCGTTCATTCGAGATGCCCACAGCAATCCCACGCACCTTCACTCTCCTGTCATCCATCGCCATATCATGGATTTTATCAATGATTTCTGGAGTTGACCTCGAGAGGGCGTCCAGAACGTTCAGCGTCGCTTGTGCCCATATGGCCACTCCGAAAAATTTTGAAACCACTCATAAACTGTTTTAATCGAAGGTGCACAGTCACCATAATGTTTCTCAAGCTTCGCTTTAGGTCTCCTTCAACGTCTCCTGAGGCGTGTTTTGCCTTTCATAAAATAATGTTTAATCAACACGCGAAATTCTATTTCGTTGATTTTATTTAAATCACTCGACTTCCTTGATTCAAACGAATGCCAAACACATAGAAATGCACCGATCTGGCTGAAACTTGGCATGTTTTCTTCCATGAGATGCTACTAACTGAAAATAACCTCGATACGCACGAGTAGTGCCATCTCTCGTATATATCGAGTAAGCCATTAGAAATTGGACCCTCGGAATCCACATTTGAGAAGTAGGTGTGACCAAGAAGTCAGACTTGCTGCTTCATATAAAAGAAAACCGAACTAATCAAGATGTCGTATTCGACACACCATTCAAATTTCGTTTTGCACTTTTTCATCTGGAGTCAATATTTACAGGAGCTTTCGAGTGTCCAAGTTTTAGCGAATCACCCGGTATATAATTAAACAAATATATACACATATATATTTATATTCGCGGCACGGTCCATCGATTGAATGTATCTCCAATAATGTGCGTAGTCGTACGAAAAGGCCCGCAGCAAATGCACGGGGGGGGCGGGGGGGGGGGGGCTCCCCTTGCAGCGCTGTTCCAGCGCTGCTGCCTCTCTCGTTGCACTTTTTTACTCACACTCGAGCATCGAGTGTTACACGCGATAATAATTCCGCTAGACTCGACCGGAGGATTGTACGCGAGCGCAGTTCGCCGCAGGCTGCTGCGTGCGCGGTTGGAGCATTCTTTCAAACTCGTTCGATTCCCCGCTTCTCGCATTTCGATTTGCGGTCCTCTTGGGTGCCGAATATTTTTTATTTTTCCCAAAACCTTGCCTCAAACGCCGCGTGCTAACGCACGTGGGTCAATCATGAAAATTGTCCGAAAATATCGTTCCGTCTGGCGGGGACGGATCGACTCTGTCGAGCCGGGGCCGATACTCAGATGGGTGACTGCGCACTATGGCCGGTGAAAATGTTACCGATCTTCCATTACCGGCACGGGTTTTTCCCAGTTTCCCTGTGCAACTCGGGGAAATGCACGCTCGACAGTGATCGCTAGTGATCGACAGGCGGAAATAGTGGAGTGACCAAGTGCGGGGCAAGGGGGAAAGGAATTCGTTCGTTAAGAATAAAAAATGGCGTGCGAAAGAGCATTGCAATAAAAGTGGCATTTTTGTGGGTGATTTTTTTTTTCTTTACTACACCGTCGTCACGTCTCGCAGTACAATGGACCATTGATTGCTGCTCTCCATTGACGTCGCACACACCACATATATATATTCGGGTGTAACACGATTCGTCGTTCAACGGTCACTTATCTGTTTGCATATATATATATGCAAACACATGTATAAAAGTGACGAGATATGATTTTGGTCAGTGCCCTCCACCATACGCAGGTCCAGCAGGTGGTTTCTCGCTTTTCAGGGTATTTGCATACATATATAATAGGGGAGACCGGGGCAAAACGGGTTTCGGGCAAAACGGAATAGTGAAAATCAACACTGCTGGAAAATACGTCATTGGGGAAAAACGGGACTGGGGCAAAATGGGACAGGAAAAATCGGAGATTGATTAATCGTAGTAATTTAACATCAAAGAAGACGACATATTTTATTTGTTAACTCAATCGCTTAAACAATTATTGTTATTTTTGACTTTACAACAACAGTTTGTGCTCGGCTCGCGTCAGGATTCGTTGAATCCAATAAATTTAAGTACTTGAACATTCAAAAAAAATACTAATTTTTTATTTATTTTTTATTTATTTATGATTTAAATAATCAAGTAATTTTTATAATCTGACGCGTGCAATTTTTTTGTTTTTATCTTTCTTTGTTTTTTTTAAATTTATTTTCTGCCAACTGCACGTTACTGATACTGATTTTCAAGTCATTGATGAAACTCTTGTCAATTTTTACGTAAATTGTTTTATGAAACTAGGACCGCCTCTCCCCATGAAATCGACGGATATGTGTCGACAAATATATCGGTCAGTCCGTATTATCTGCGTATATGTCGACTGAAACGAACCACAAGCACCATTTAGATTAGATTATGTTTCAACAGCTCTTTCATAGAGCCGAAGCATGAATTTTCCTGTCATCCCATTTTGCCCCAAATTCAGCGGGCTGCGACACTTCATTTTTGTGTGTCCCATTTTGCCCCGCTATACCATTTTGCCCCGGTCTCCCCTACATGTGTACACACATATCGTTCTATTTCAGTTTCGGCGAAACCCTTCCAATCGCGAAGTCAGGCAACGAGAGCCCCATTAATTTCGCGCGCCCGGAGCGCGATGAGATCGATGCTCGTGTTCTGACTCCCCGATGAATCATTCCGCCAAGCTTGACAAGCGCCGAACCGCCGAACGGCTCTTTCTACTTTTCGCTATATGCACGGTCACGTTTCGTATTTGAAGGTCCTTCGCTTTGTATATTTCTATCGCGTGCACTTTGAAGGGAGAAACGAGAGAGAGAGAGAGGGCGAGGGGGGGGGGGGGGGGGTGGAAGACATCCCGTTTAGAAATAAAGTTCGGGCTTTGGACCGGCCCGCATCAACGTTTCCTGACCTTATCAGGACCTTCAACTGGAAACTTTAAACCCAAGAGCCTTGAAGGGTGGTCGCCCTTTGTTAAAAGCTCCAGAAGTTAGGCCTCTCAATAAGCTCGAGAGTGTGTTCATTTAAAAAAAATGTTTACACAAAATGAGATCTGGTCTAAATCTAATCAGAGTTGTTCAAGTTATATCCATTTTGTAAAACTACATCGAGCGATATTAGGGATAAATATAATCTAAATTACAGTGTTATTTTACTACTTATTTTCATCGGCGATTTTGAATTTGCCACCTTACGAGACGTAGTTTATTGCTCGATGGCCAAGGTTTTCGAATTTTCTGTCAGGGTGTGACTCAACGATTTGCCAAGCGGGTCGTCAATTGGGCACTCAAGTGATTTTTCAATTTAGCTAGTCAAGCCTGGTTGCCCTATTGGGATATAGTTGGGCTGCGGGATGACCGTTAAGTTCGTTCAAAGTAGCCGGATTTCATCAGGGCTGGCCTGACATTTTTTTGCACAGGTTAAAAGAGGATTCTGTTGGGTTATGTTGTAGCAGGCCTGAAGCACGGAAACGGCGGTATAGGGAGTGCGAGCAGCTCGAGGAGCACGAGCCCGAGTCAGCAGCAGCATCCACCCCAGGCCCTGTCCTTCATTCCACAGCCAAGGAGTCAAGGCTCGACGAATCGGCAACCAGCCGCCACAACGCCAAGGTAAGTTTCCTCTCATGTTCGTAGGCCTCGTGTGAAATCAATTGGATTTGGTTGGCAAAGGTCCCCAACAAAACGAACCTCAAGGGGTTACGTGAGCAGCGAGCGACCATTGGTATTTTTCGCGAGCCAGCTGATGGAAGAAGAGTAATACAAGTCCCGCGTGTTCTAGCCCCCGTGCCTCGACCGTTGGACGTCCGGGTGGTTTGCGAGCGCCCCAGACGACATCCCCCTATTCCGCGCCCCCCGCGCCCCCGCCTGTTCAGCAAACAAACAAAAATTCGGTTCTTGACAAATTCAAGCTCTTCAACAACAAGGAGAAGAATTCGGAACGCGGAAAAGCCTCGTCGGCGGTGTCGAAGAGGACCTCGAGTTCGTCGGGTTTTTCATCGGCGCGTTCCGAGCACTCGGACAGCTCGACTTCTTTGTGCGATCAGAGTAAGGCCCAACTAGAGTCTCCCAAGACGCGAGCCCTCAAGTCCAAGCTGCAGGCCAAACCGGCCAAGCAGCAGCAGCAGCAGCAGCAGGCGAGTCCGAAGAGCGCGAGAAAGGAGCAGTCGAAGGCCCAGAGCAAAATAGCGCGGACGAAGGGTCCGGAGAAGTTGGTCAATAGCAGCTCCCCCCCTCCATTGAGCAACGAGGATGCCAAGCAGTCGTACAAAAGTGCCAATTTACTGGCGAAGATCGCCGCCGCCGCCGCCGCCGCAGCCGGGAATGAGAAGAGAGGAGGGAACAATCTCGATCTCACGAAGCAGCAATCAACCCAAAAGTCCAACTCTTCCGTTGCCATGCAACAACAAAAAGCTCCCCAACAACAGCTCCCTCAACTGCAACAGCACCAACAACAACAACAACAACAGCAGATCCAGCAAGATCCAAGGATCGTCCCGAGTCCAAAGTCCGAGCAGAAGAGCATCCAGAGGCCGAAGATGGAATTGCCGAGCAAGACGAGCGATCCAAAGCAGCCGAAAGGACCACCCAACGGCCTCAGCAAAGATGCCATGCTTCACAAGGTGGGTGGGGGAGGAGGTCTCTTGCCTAACGGGCACATAAGACAGCAGCCCGGCCACGACGTCTCCATCCACGAAGCAGCTCCTCCCACATGCGTCGAGAACGTCGAATCGTCAGATCTCGAAAAAACGATCACGACGATGAACCGGACGAACGCGACTCTATCGGAGGAAAAAATGCTCTCCCCTGTGCTCAATGAGAGCTCTGACGCGATGAGCGGCAAAACCGGGAATTACGAGCTTGAGGCGAGAACCGACCGCGAGAATCGGCTGGACAAGGTGAATCGTTCGAGTTTCGATTGCATCGAGGAGTCCGGGGAGGATTCCTCTTGCCGACAAACCTACGACGAGGACGACAAACCACCACCCAACGAATTGTCGATGAACGAGGAAAATTCTAACGTAACGCGGACGACTGGCGGCAATCCACTTCCGGCACCCGGACACAACGCGTATGGCCAAGCCGCAACGGGTCCAGGTTGCACGAGCCCCGGCTCGAGTATACCGAAGCCTACGGCCCTCGTGAAAGGCACTACGAAGCAGCAAAAAGACATCAACATACCCAACAACATCCCAAACTCCACAAAAATCAAGCCCGACGGCCTTCATCGGAAACTGGACCCCAATACAGTCGCGATGGTCTCACCGATGCCCAGTATATCCGACCTAATGTCCGAGAGCTCGCACAGCAATTCCAACAGCACCGGACAGAGCAACTCGAGCGACAGCAGCGTCATTTATCGGCCCAGTAGTGAGAGCGGCAGCGAGATCAAAACTATACCGAATAGAAAAATCGACACGACGTTCGAGCACATGGAAAAGGTTGTCACGATGTCATATTATTCTATGATTCGAGTTTGTTTGGGTACACGATTTCGGTTACGGTGGAAAAGCAGCACCGGTGCATTTTAGTAACTTACCCGCTCTCTTACCAGCGTCAAACGAATGACACGTTGAGTCCAATGAGAACCAATGCTAGAAAGTTACAACTACGGTAGCTCACCCCCCCCCCCTCCCCCCGTATAACGGTAGCTTGCAGGTGCTATTTTACGCCGGTTGGACGCTTCAACATTTTAGTAACTCATCAGCTGTTACTAGCATTGAATCAATGGCAAATCGAGTCTTCAAACTGATGCTCCCAAGTTACTGAGAAACGAAGCTGCTTCTTGCAGCTAGTTTAAAATCATATATTGTGAGGGTGCCACTTGACGGCGGTGCGCAATGCTTTCCCGCACTGTAGTAACTCACCACCGGTTGTTACTAGCATCAGATCGAATGGCGTGTCTCGAGTCCCCAAATCGATCCTAGGTAGTTACTAAAATGCTGATGATTTATGCAGCTCATAAAATGGTGCCTTTTCACGGAAGTAAAAACCCTCAGGATTTCAGTAACTCGCCAGCTGTTACAGGCATCAGACAAATGGCATGTCTCCAAACTTTCTCCACTTCCGTAATCTCTCTATTTTCTCAAAAAGTCTCCAGGACCTCTTCTTTTCACTGATTCAATGTCGTCAGCAGGTTATGTCGGAGCCGAGGCCGTGCGTGGTGGCGGCCACCGGGCCCGAGGACGAGGCGGAAATGACGGTTAAGCCGATGCAGCCGCTGCTTCGTGGCTACACACCCGGCGCGCGATGTTTGCAGACGTTGCCGAGTCGCACGACCGGTCGCCAATACGCGGTCCTGCACTCCTCGTCGCATCATCACGTTGGCCAGGACTACGCGGACTTGGACATCGCGTCTGGTTACCTGAGCGACGGGGAGGTTTTGCGCAGCGGCGTCAGCGTCGGGAGCCGAACATTCTCGGACATCTGCGACGGTTATCTCTCCGAAGGTGGTGCGTCCCTCTATGCAAGGAGAATCAACCCTTCGTACGGACACGAACACGACAGGTTGGTGGTCAAAACGAAAACTCAACGTGCTGCTGCCTAAAACAAAACCCTACAGGTAGAGGGGGGGGGAGAGAGAGAAAGATGAAAATAATGCATAAGGAAAACCGCGAGCCGGCATCTTCCGTGCACCTAATGTATACTCGCCTAGCTAGACTCGAAAAGAGGACCGTGAATGTCTCCACTGAGCGTGACACATCTCACAACGCTCGGTAACCTATCCCCGTATCCGACAGGGGAGGGAGAACGAGCAGAACTCGACGAGCTTTCACTAACGGCCTTTAATTGGACGAAATTTCCGAGGCTAATTTCGCCACGCGCTACACACACACACAGACGGCTCAACTTTGCCATCTTCCTTTGCGTCTTTCTCCCGTATGCCATGTCATATCTCAACTTGAAACACGTTTTCCTCCATAGCAGTCCCGTAGCACGGAGAGAGGCAAAGAGCGAACGCGTAATTGCTCAAGTCTATCTCCTCGCGCGTTCACCCTGCCCCATCCGCCCCCCCCCCCTGTAATCCGATAAAATGAAGTAAACGCTCACGTGTCAGCCGGAAAAACCTTTTTGGAATCTCGAAACTGCCTAATTAGCTTCCTGGCTAGACACATGCGTGGCACGTAAGACAGCCGAGATATTTGGCAAGCGGATAGTTAGGGTGCCATTTCGTCGACGAGGGAAAGCACCAGCATTTCGGTGCATATTATCAGCTGTAAGTAGCGTCAGACCAATGGCATTTTGAGACACCAGACAAGTTACTAAAATGCTGCTGCGTCTTGCAGCCGGTCAAATGATAGCTTCAAGACGCCATTTCACGGTAGTGAAAAGCCTCAGTATTTTAGTAACTTACCAGCTGTTGTTAGCGTCAGAGGAATGGCATGTTGAGTCCTGAAAACCGATGCTAGCAAGTTACCATAATGCTGCTGCTGCTGCTACCTTTTTGCAGCCCGTAAAATGGTAGCTTGCGAGTGCCATTTTACGCCGTTAGAAAGCCTCACCGCTTTAGTCACTTTCTCCTGCTGGTACTAGCGTCAAACTAATGGCATGTCGAGTTAGCAGTACTGAGGCTAGCAAGTTTCCGAAATGCTACTGCTGCAGCCCGTTAAATCGTAGGTCGAGAGTGTCATTTCACGGCATGAAAAAGCCTTACCATTTCGGTAACTTGCCAACTGTTACTGGAGCGTGTTAGACCAATGGTATGTTGGATCGCCAAACCGATGCTCGCAACTTACTAAAATGCTGCTGCTGCTGCTGCTGCTTCTTGCAGCCCATAAAATGATAGCTTGAGCAGGGTGTCATTGTTTCACGGCAGTAACAAGACTCAGCGTTTTAGTAACTTATCAGCTGCTACTAGCGTTATACCAACAACATGTTGAGTCACCAGACTAATGCCAACGAGTTATTAAATGCTGTTGCTTCCGGAAGCCCGTGAAACGGTAGCTCGAGGGTACACATTTCACGGCAGTAAAAACCCTCTGTATTTGAGTAACTTTTACCCACCTGCTGCTAGTAAGCAATGGTCGCAAATACGATTTGGAAATTTTATCTTTTAATCAGTAACACGCGATTGTTCTTGGCGGTGCATGCGATTTTCGTGCACGAAAAATTTCCGAAAAATCGCCAAGAAGCACGACAAAACACGACTATTGAAACTCAATTTTCTCCGCCTTACGCTTCTCAATGATAATTCAACGTTCATCCCCCTTGCTGTCTCATCCCCTTTCTCTTTTGTTTTGGCAGCCGTCCACGACGACGCAAACCCCCTGCGGGTTTGAGGCACCTGAAGCGTTGTTTTCACAACGCTTCAAACCCCTCTTTTTCCCTCTCCCTTTGGTGTTCCTCCGTCGCCACGTCGTCCCTTTTTGCCCTTAGCGTACTCTTACCCGGATGGCTCGTCTTTCCGACGGCCCTTTCTCTCTCTCTCTCTCTTTCTCCACCTTATAAACGACGAGTCCTGGGGCACCTAACTCGATCGCGGATCCTTTAAGGATGCGGCTCCTATCTTCCGCTTGAAACCCGACGCGCTTTTCGGAAATTCAATATACTGCGATGTGCTTTCTTTCGCTCGCCCCCCCCCCCCTCTCCTACGTCTTTTTGACACGTCGCCCTCTGCGTTCGAATTCCACCCCTGTTTATTCCTCTTCATCTATCCGTTCCTTTATTCCCTATATATATACGCATATCAATACGAAACTCGCGGAATATTGGGACGAGTATTTAAAGATCTTCCGTAGCAAACGACCAACACGTGTGGTAACACGATCTGACGCAAAAACACCACGAGGGAAGACTAGGGGTGCGAGAAACTTGGTGACTTCCTGATGAAATTTTCGAAAGATCCTCTTCACAATATTGACTCCAAATTATTTAATTACCCCCCCTCCCATCCGATCGAGCTGCAATTTAACACAAACCTTCCTTTTAATATTCTACGACGACCCCTAAAGGGATTTTTAGCGACGAGCTTTAGTTTTTGGGTTTGGCTCAATTTAAGTATTTTCGTTTGGACAAAACGGAAAGCGCGGTAACATATATAGGTATGAACGTAGACGCGCGCATTAAGGGGTCTTCTCACTTCAGACCCTAAAAAAGGCTATTTTCATGATTTTTCTTGATAGGCTTATATTTTATACTTTTTTAAACTTTTATATCAATAATAGTATTAACAACTTTTATATCAATAGCTACATTGATATAAAAATGTTTACACTCGACGAATACACTTTCGAAATACATTTTTTTTTTCTTCATTAATTATTTATCCAAGTCACGATTTATAGACGGGAGTGGTAGTTAAAAAAAGTTCTAGAAAAATTATAGGTCTGCGCTGTTGATGAAATCTCAGAGATGACTCACCCGGAATAAAAAAATTCAAACGGTTTTACACTCGGTATGTTCCCGACTAGAAATTTTGATCCGGCTGCTTGAAGACTGACCAGACCCCTATCAGGCTGCAATCCGGAATGCCGTAGTAGGACACGCCCGATCCGGGCGGGATCCGGTACGGATCCGGCGTCCCTTGACATGGCCTGCGTGGCCGGCAGATGGCGCCAGGTGGCGCCATGGTACGGCACGCCGGATCCATTTCCGGATTCGCACATGACTTTATACCCGTTACTGTGGCCTAAAGCCTTAAATTCATCATTTGTTTGGGTTTGTTTGGGCGGCCGGATCAGGGCCTGAAAAGGCCTACTGATCAGGGCCGGATGCGAAAAAGCGTTTCACGCCTGTTACGGCCCTGATCCGGCAGCTTGATCAGTGCCGCGGTACGGGAAACGGCATGCCGGATCCATGCTTGTTCCGGCCCGTAGCAAAATTTCTAGTCGGGTTAATGGCTATAACGCATATCATACTATTTTCGGTGTATGCCAAACTAGCAAAATGCCGGACATTTTTCGAAAAAAAAAAAAAAAAAAAAAAAAACCTCATTTTTCGCCGTTTTTTGGCTAAAAAATAGTAGATATCAAAATTTAAAAAATCCTTGGATATGCGCTATAGCTACAGTTGTAAAGAATGTGTGGTTAACATTTCATAAAGATCGGTTCAGTACTTTCGAAGATTTTATCAACAAGCCGTCGAAAAACGTTGTTTCGAGAAAAACGCGTTTAAAGTTTGTTTGGGTTACATAAATGCATAAAAACTTTTTTTTGATGTATTTCGAAAGTGTATTTGATAAGTGCAACAATTTTTATACCAATATATATCATATAGACTTGTCAAAAAAATAATCACGAAAATAGCCTTTTTTAGCGTTTAAAATGAGAAGAGCCCTTGAAAAAAACTTAAAAATTCGATATTTCGAAAAGTTTTGCGAGTCGCAAAAAATCCCTATGGGGGTTGTCTTGAAAGATTAAAAAGAAGGTTTGTGCAAAATTTCAGCTCGTTCGGAGGAGGGGGGGGGGGGGTTGGAACCTCATCCAACAGGGTGGGATTTTTAAGATGACCGTGTTTTTTTTTAAGGGGGAAGATTCATTTAGGCGAAGAAAAAATTGCCGATTTTCATGATTCTTTTTTTAAGGAAAGATTTCTCCGGCATTTTTCAAACTTGGGATATGTTTCCTGATCACTTTTGGCTATTACATGGTATATTTTATTATTAATCTTTGAAAATCGATGAAATAATACACATTGAAACAAAAAGATTGAATTTTTTAATCATCATTTTGAAAACATTTAGGGTTATGTTTCACCCAATGAGGTTAGGAACATTTATACCACATTTCATTAGGGTCGCCCAATTACTTTTTCAACTATACATCATGGCAATTTTGGAAATGCAGTTTAGAAGATCATGTCACATCTCCGCAATTGTTTTAAATTAAAAAAAAAAACCTCCCATGTACCCTCCAAAAGCACCCTAAATGTAATAAATGGTGACGAAACCTTTCCTTAAAAAAAAAAAAGCATGAAAATCAGCAAATTTGTGCCTCGTCCAAAGGTTTCTGCCCCTGCTTAATGGTCTGGTGCGGGAATCCTGCGACCAGGAAAATTTTCATATTTGCCAAAAACAAAAATTGAGCATTCTGAAAAAGAAAAATTCATTTAGAGTTCCGCAGAATGAAGACAATTGAATCCCCAATACGGAACACTCCTAAAAAACTTTAATTTAAAAAACTAATAAGGCCATTGGAAGAATAAAAAAAAAACTCTAAGCTAATTAAATTCCATTTATTTGCTATGCATCATCGATAATTATTTGTTCGCAATGACGGGATGCTCCGAAAAAGTTTTTCAGCAGCATGTTTCGTATTTGGAATTTAATTATCTTCATTCTGTTGTATTCAAAATGGAACAATGATATTTTGCCAGAATGCTCTAATTTTTCGGGATAATACGACTCGTCACAAAAATATGCTACATTTTTTTTAAGGACTTGAAGAACCAATAGAAATGCTCCTTAAAAAGTAATGGCCACTTCATATCGATATATACACACGTATAGGTTTCCCCGCGATTATATCGCCGTGGCTCGGAACATTATCAGCCGGACCGATGCGCTTGCATACGAATATGTATACGACACCAGCTTCGAAGTCATGTACGAGTTCCTCCGTATTTTCTCGCGATAACCAAGTTCCCACATGTTCATAATATCAAACCCAAACAAACCCGATCCTCCATTGTGCCTTCGTAGGGGTTGATTTGTAGGTATTGATAAATTGAAGGGTTGAATCAATCGGGGTATACATGCCCTGGAAGTTTACATCGTTGGAGCAAAACGAAAATTCTTTATTATTCTTTCCTCCCATTATTTCCAAAATGTGTGTTTGCAAAATTTAGGACGTAGATTCATAAATGACTAAGTAAAACCATTGTTTATGGATTTTTGTAGCCAAGATTCGCCAGAAGAAAATTGGTCCAAATACATAATCACAATTGCCGTTGCGTTACAACCATGCAAACTTCAACATCGCTCGGTATATGTTATTTTTCCCGTTACGCCTTTTTTTTTTTTTCCTTCAACTGTCCGTTTTAATGACTGCTGCAAACGTCGAAAATCAAATGATTTTTCGCGATTTTTTTTCGATGGAAGGACAAGTGAGACGATAATAATATTCAAGGATGTTATTAGTCGTATCTTCGGGTGGATAAAAAAAAAAAAATTATATTTTAAAACTATACAATATGGTGCCGCTGAAGACATTCTTGCGAGGCATGTTGAAGTTGAGACAGTCTGCGGTAAGTGACGCAAATTTGAATTTGGAAGAAATATTTTAAAATTCTATCAATTTACACGAGTATAGCTGGTGAAATACGTAGGGAATTTTGGAAAATATGAATTTTCGTCTAATTGCCGAGCATTTAAAGTAAAAACTCAATTTTCAACAGAAAAAAGGACAATCATTTGTTAATAAATAATGCTACAATTAACTCATGGAAAATCCCGTACGTATATGTCACTTGGGAATGTTATTTTACTGATGTGCTCAAAATTTGGAGTGAAAAAAATGAAAATTGTTGGAGTTATGCCGCGTGACGTTTTGAAAAATTGTGGTCCGAGAAAAACGATCGATGCCTCGCACACGGGCCGGCCACGGCCACCGCACGGGCCTGTGGACCTGTGTTTTTTGCAGGTACCAAACTTTGTTCCCCCTTAATCTAGATGCTTCGAAGTATCTCTTTGGCCAATTTAAAAGAAATCATTTTTTTTTAAATTCTACACTGGTGTGTTGGCCCTTAACGCAACTGAGAAATAAATCGATTCGTTCGATTTTTTCGGGACTTTTTCTCTTTAGCCTTTCGTGGTGGAAAGGCGTATGTGGAAGAATAACTAAAAAGTACCAAAATTTCTACCAAAGGCAGTAAAAAGAAATTTATCCGAACGTTTGAAGCAAAAAAACATTTAAACGAGAATTTACGTGTACGAAAATATGAATAAAAAAAATGCCGTAATCGCCATTGCCCAATGAAAAGATTCCACCCTCGTTTTCCCCTAAGTCATCGTTGCCAAGGTCGCGCCTTCCTCTACCCCCTCGCCCCTGCCCTCCTCTTTGTCGCCGAATCACTTCCGCCATTCCGCCGCTGGATGGCGCCACGCACACTCTTCGTGTCAGTATCGCGACCCCCCTCCCTCCGCCGCTCTTTCCCCCTCCGGGTGGACCGCTCGGTGGTGGCGATCGATCCCCGAGTCGTGGGCGGCGCGCGATCTAACGGCGTGAAATTGTACCACATCCGCGGCAGGGGCCGCGAGGGGACAGGGGTGTCCTCGGAGGAAAATTCGCCAAGTTCCGTGGCGCGTCTCCGCCGATAGGGATGCGGCGCCACCTCACCCCCGCCCCGCCCCAACCCAGCCCAGGGGTGCGGCGAGGTAAGGGTGTGCGCACGACGCGAATCCGCGAGGGGGGTCGGTGGGCGACCTGTGCGAACCTCGGCGCCTGGAGGGGGGCGGCGGCGGCGTAGGAAAGCGTCTCGTCCGAGAGAAAACGACGGCAAGTCGCGGGGATACGAGCGCGGATAGTCCTCCGGGAGCACCCGTCCAACAGTACGGACACGATCGTTCACACCGGTCAGCATCGACCCACGATAATCCTAGTTTCACCGAGAAGAAGAAGAAGAAGAAAAAAAACCAAAAAAGACCGAAAACGTGGCCGGCAAGGGGTGAAAAAAATGTCTCGAATGGACAACGGTGAAACTGGGGATGGAATTTTCCAAGACACCCGGCGGTGAATCGTCGGCTTGGCTGATCTACTTTTTTGGCCAAAGAATCCGTCGACGTTCGATTCGAAATGATTTTACCCCGTGGGCGTTATTCGGTCGAGGAGATATTTCTTTAACGCTAGCGAGGAGCGAGGCAGGACAACGGATGAAAGTCAACGAAAGTGCGCGTACCGACGGGGCCTATTAACGCACGGCTAATGAGAACCGTGCTGCCGAAACTCCATTTAGCCAGTATACGTATATAGAGATATGTACTCGAGGGAACCGAAGTTTGGGGAGGGGGCATGGGTGGTTGTTTCGTGCGTGTTTTCACGTGTGCCCGGGTGGTTTGAGGGAGGGAAATAAAGGGAGAGAAAGCGAGCCGTTTTGACGTTGTTACGGAGTCGAGACGACAAGGTGGCTCGAAGAAAGATAATACGAGAAAAGGTATTATCTCAACATTCTCATTGTTTTACGCATTTTAGTTTCATTTTTTACTTCTTTTATTTTATTATTTTTTTAAATTGTATTTTGCTGTTTTTTACATTGTAGGCGGAAAATGTTCAAGTGCGTTTAAAAAATTGAAATCGAAATTTATTGAAATTTCCGTCGAGTAAATTTTTTATTTATTTTATTTTATTATTTTTTAAAATTATATCTTGCTGTTTTTTCAATTGTTGTAGGTAGAAAATGATCTCTATTTCATTGAAAAAATTGAAATCGAATTTCATTAAAATTTCCGTCGAGTCAATTTTTACTTCGTTCGCGTTTGACGGAATTATTTTAATTTAGTGAATTTTCATTTGTGTTTTTTTTACAATATTTTTATTTTCTTTTGGTTCGTTTGGGTTATGCTGTTTTTTTTTTTCTATTCCATTTGGTTCGATTTATTTCCTCAATGTTAATGAAAAACAGATATCAAAAATAAAATTCTAGAGCGTAATGAAAATTGAATTTTAAAAAATGTAGCAAAATCGAACAAAGTAAAATTAAATGTAAAAATAAGAAAACACCCCAGACAAACCCAAACAAAATGATTTGGGTCGGTCTGAGCTACTTTCTCATTTTCAAATTTCAACACAGCGTATCCATTTTATTTTCACTCTTCTTCCACTTTCATTTTACTTTATTTTCCATTATTCTCCGTACCTCTGGTCATTGTTTTTTCAATCTTTTTTTATTCTTTTTTCAACTTGAACTGCCGAATTTTTTCACCGATTTAGGCTGCATAAATAACGTTTTTCAGAATTCTCATTAAAAGTCTACAACGCAAATTGGCAATAAAATATTTTCGATGATGACCATCGAGAAATCGAGGGAAAACAAAATTTTTGTTGCATTTCAATGATGCTATTCTTTTTCCTTTCATTACCAACGTTTCGCGATTTTTTATGATATTTTTAAACCCGTATTGAGTGGTCTTATCTACGTAAATAGGGGTGAAAAGATAAAGGTTGTAGACGAAGATTTTCGTCGTATAAGCGAGTATACAAGACGGGGTGAACGTCCTGAGCAGACTCGTTCCTTCGACGGTATAGAACGAACATTTACCTTGGTCAATATAGCACGCACGCGCGCGCGCGCGCGCGCACACAAACACACACACACACACACAAGTATACAAATATACAAGGCCGTATGCGAATTTACTGGTTCGCGGGTTTCTCGATTTCGCGATATCGAACTAGCGTGTGTATTGTTTATCAGTTTATCTATATCTATATACATCGGGGGGGGGGGGGGGCTATAACGCGGAGCGGCTATAAAGTTTGAGCGGATTGTTCGAGCGATATATGTGCAATGTGCATTGGATGGCGAGTTTTAATGTATTCCACGTTATACGGAGAGGCCGCAATGCACAAGCAGTGGCAGTGGATATTGTTCCGAGATACGGTGGGAATACGAGAAGCACGGTGTAGTATACGAGAATGGGTAAACTGTCGTATACCGGAAACGTCATAGTCCGGAAACGACGTATGGCTCAAAAAGATATGATCCAGAAAAGTCGTTTAAAAAGGAAAAATTGCAACGCTACGTGTCCCCTGGAATATCGTCAGATGGCGTTGTACGTGTTCTCATTCTCGTAGAGTAAACATACTCTATGGGTGTCCAGTTAGTCCACTCGAGATAGGATTTCACCTGGAATTAATTATGGGGTACGATTTTCTTTTTTTATTCTTTGGGAGGGGCGGTAGGTTAGGTTCGGTAGGGTAAATCTCGATTTTTGGGAAAATCCCCCTAGTGCGTTTGCCGCCAGCGTGTTTTAAAGAGGGATTTTTTGTTTTTCGAACAACTCGCTTATTTTCAACCTTAGAGTAAAAGTGATAATATCCAAAGTTGTGGGAAATGTAATTCCCCACAAGTTCGGTGATCATAGTTTTTACCCTAGGATCGATATTTATAAAGTTGGACTGCTAATAGGGGTAAAAAACGTTTTTTTGTTAATTATCTCGTTTATTATCGAGTTTTACCGTAAAAATGGCAATGAATAATCAGGTAGGGCATTTTATTTGTTTCAACTTTGATTATTACCATGTTTACCCTAGGATCAATATTTTGAGAGTCGTAATGATATTTTGCACACCATCATGGATACCGGTCATTCAGCAGCTATTCGAAGAAATTTGAATTACGTACCTGGTTGTCCATGCCTATTTTTATAACAAATTGAATAATAAACGGAATTTTAAAAATTACTCGCCTTTTTTAATTATAACTCCCAAAATATTGATCCTAGGGTAAACATCGTACTGACCAAAGTTGAAGCAAATAAAATTTCCTACGTCATTATTTATTACCATTTCCATGATAAACTTGATAATAAATGAAATGACTGAACATAAAACAAAAAGTTCACCCCTAAATTAAGTATAAGTCGGAAAATATTGATCCGAGGGTAAAAATGCTAATAACCAAAGTTGAAAGAAATAACATTTCCTGCGTTATTATTTATTACCATTTTTACAATAAGCTTGATGTAAACGAGATAATTTTTTTTAAACGTTTTTTTACCTCTATTAGCAGTCTACTAACTCTATAAATATTGATCCTAGGGTAAAAATTATAAGTACCAAACTTGTGGGGAATTACGTTTCTCACAACTTTGAATGTTATCATTTTCACTCTAAGGTTGAAAATAAGCGAGTCATTCGAAAAACAAACAAAAATCCTCTTTAAATCAAGATGGCGGCAAACGCACTGAGGGGATTTTCCCGAAAATCGAGTTTTACACGACCAACCACCCCCCCCCCCCCCCCCCCTAAGTATAAAACAAAATCGCTTCCCCGAATTAAAACCAGGTTAACCGAATTTTCGACCGTTTAAGCAGAGAGGAGCTCACGCGCGTATCCGACGAAAAGTGTTTGTTTTTTTTTTTTCGAACTAAATTATAGGCTTGACTCGAACGGACGATCTTGAGAACCAGCGCCAGTTCATGAAATTAAGGGGCTAGAACGAGCAGGCGCTTTTGATCTCTATAGATTTCGTTCAAATTTTAACCAGACATTGTTCTTATCGTTATGCATGTTTGAGTGAAATTTCAAAACAGTCGACTATTTAAATTCGGAGATGATTAGGTTTAAAAACGCAACGTTTAACACTGCCGAATGTGCATTAAAATTTAGACAGAATAATTTTCCGTAAAGAATATATGTTCCCTATGATGAAAAGAGACATATGGCATCGCCGCATTGTTCCACCTATCCAATGACGTTAGTTCGCGCGGAATATTCAAAATAACACTGCAACACAAATTTTTATTTGGACGTAATTTTTAATCGAACAAACTTTTAAATTAGTTATGAATTAACCAACACTTTCATTTGCTAATGAAGATAACATAAACAATATAAAATATGAATGCTTATAACGCAAATATTTTTTTCATGATAAAACTTTGGGTACACGATAATTTGCTTTCCTCGAAATATTGAACAATACTGTTCTCCCCCCTTAAGGGGGAATATACCCTTGTGAGGGTCACTTTTGACAATTTATTTAAGAAAAACAAAACAACATTTTTAAATGGGGTTCTTCATACGTGTTGGTACAAGTCTCAGAGTAAAAGAATTTTTTGTTTTTTTTTTTTTTCATCTTGAAAGAAAATGCCGGCGCAGTAGGCGATGAAAGAAAACTCCTTTTTTTCATAGTGTCCTCTACGGGCGTACTCGGACAGGTCATAATTTTCAAGCTAGAACGAAAAATATTTTGAAAGTAGATATAGAAAACTAATCCAGTACATAGGGGTTTTTCAAAATATTGATTAAAAAAAATGGCGTTAAGATGAAAACAAAAAATTCGTAAAAAATCGGTCGAATATCGATTAAAAATTATTTAAATTTCAAATAATGAAAAAAATTCTACGTACCGGACTAGAAAATGTTGTCAAGAAACTACAGTTAAAATTTCAAGTAAATTGATTGCAAAACTCGAGGCGCTACGCGTACGCCCCTGTCTAAAGATATAGTTACGAGAAAATCGCGTTAATAGTTGGTCAATTATCAATCGATAATAACAAAAAAAAATGTTTTCTTGTACTTAAATAATTGCCCTAACATGTACAAAAGACCGAATTTCAAAAATATTTGTTTTGTTTTTCTTAAATAAATTGACAAAAATGAGCCCTGATTTTGCCCTCACAAAGGTATATTCCCCCTTAATCGACGGATAGATTTTGGGCCCCGAGTGCTTCGACGTCTCAGGATCTCGTCGATTCGCGAGTCATTTTGCAAGCTGATAAATACGGCTTGTTTGCCGTAGCGAAACAAGCAACCGGAAGCCTTCGCGACTCGGTGCGCGATCCACCCAGCGGAAGGTCCTCGTTCGACGAAACGAAAAAAGAATATCCGCTTGAGATATATGACGTTTCTCGAGTAATGAAATTTTTCATTCCTACGCGGAATACGTAACTTTATCTCGCCCTCTCAATCGACACCGGCACTCTCGTATTAACAACATGAAATTCCTCGGGGATATTCGTACAACCCGTAGATTCGTACGAATAAAATATAACCATCCCGCGACGATATAGACGATAACAATAACACTCGAGTTTATACGACGTGGCCCGTGTCAAGCACAAAGACGCGCCGCATCGCCGATTTTACCGAGCGCGTCCGGACACCTTGGCACGTTTCTCGCATCGAGACTCTTTTACAGCTCGTATAAAATCTTTTCCGAGACTTTTACGAGCCCTCTTAGCTCACTTCCGGAACGAAGAATGGTCCACTGTATTTTTTTTCCCTCTTTTTCCAAAGCTTATTCAGACTGATCCGAGCAGATTAGTTTAAATTATCATTTCGAGTTCAGTTTAAAGTCATTTTGAGATTCATTAATTCAGTTGAAATTCATTTTCGAGATCGATTTCGATCTAATCTATATTGCGTTTCGATTTATTTGGCAAGATTCACTTGGATGTTGTGTAAATTTTGCCTCCCTTTACTTAAAGTTTGGAGCTCAATCCGATATAACTCGTATTTCGATTTATTTAAAAATTGACTTAGTTCCAACGTAATCCAAATTCGGTCTAAATTTATTTCAAAGATTGAGCCTGATTTAATCTAAACTGTGTTTCGATTTATTTTAAAGATTGGCTTAGATTTTATTCAAATTCAGTCCAAATTCATGCCAAGTTTGACTTATAACTAATATAAACGATGTTTTAGCTTATTTTAAACCTCAAGTTAAATCTAATCGAAATAACTTAATTAATGAAAGTCTATCCATCCAAATCCAATTCTATCCAAATTACATAATTATTCGAGGAACCAGAGTTATCGCGATGCGGAAAATCGTTGGATTTTCAAGAAACTTGCAATATACCGTACGACCATAATCCGAATATAGTGTTTTGAAAATTATCGAAATTTTAATTCGACCGCGTACTCGGAAAATTCACAATAGCCGATTTCCATCGGCCATTTTTAATTTGGAACCCGTAAAATCGAACATCGACGGATGAAAATGGTCAAAAAAAGTTTGACGTTAAAAATTACCATTACCCAAACCTACGAAGATGCCTATTGGGGCAGTCGGCCGTAAGCCGCCCTTGGGGGGGGGGGGGGCGAATTCGATCGGACTCAGCTTATCTCCCCATACGTGCTCGCGCTTGTAAAATCGAGATTGAAATACGAGAACGGGAATCTCCAAGAATCCTGCATGGCTCGGCTTCATCGATTTATCCTCACTTTGGGGCAAGTCGTATTATTTTTTGCACCCCCTCCCAAGTCAATGTACGTCTTGCATTCCTCGCGTACGTTTTTCCAACGTAACGTTACGACGTAAGGCGAGGCAGCGAAATAGAGAGAAGAGAGGCTTCGATTCTCCCCCAAGCGAGGAGAGAACCTCGGCCCTTGCTGCTTCCCTTTTTTTTTTTTTTTTTTTTTTTTTCCCGATTCGCCCATCCGGCGCAACAAAACGAACGTCCATTACTCTTTTCAGCCCCAGCCGCGAGGGGCCAGCTAAGAGTTTTGCGAGACGTGTCGTTCCTTCCGCGAGGCACAATGGAGAAACATCCTTATCAAACGGTACAAAGATTTCGCACGATCAAATGCGGGTGTTGTTTGAATTTCCCGACAACGCTGCTGGCGTCAGCGTTTTCCGCAATTGCTACAGGCGCGACACGGACAAAACTTACCAACTTGGACACTAAATATCTCGATTGAGAACACTACGATGCTCTACTCGACCACTTGACATTTTTTCTTATATTCTGTAAGACTTTCCCCAGAGAAATTGTTCGAAAAATCGACTTACCGCTAATTCGAGCGTTCACCGTGTGCTTGCGTTGCTGCATTTGTATTGTTTTTTTTTTCTTCTTCTTACGCAGGTACGTGGGTGGCTCGAGGCGAGAGTTGTCGGGTGTGAAGGAGGTCGGGAATTCGAGGAAAGTACAAAAAAGGCCTTCGGCGAGTTCGAGGGATGTCGGTGGTTGCGGCGGCGGCGGCGGCGGCGGCGGCGGCGGCGGCGGCGGCGGTGGCGGACTCTTGAGTGGCTGCAGCGGTGGCAACGACGAGCTGGCAGAGCTCACAATCGAGGACCTGGCCTCAATTCCAGCTGGCAATCACTCGTCGGCTCACGGTCATCCCTCCCATCACAAGGTCCGTATTTGAACGATTGAACGAACTTGTGAACGTAGTACTACTACGTAACGCCACTTGCCAGGAGAAACCTCCAATTTGCCCACAAGTTACAACGAGGCAGTTGAATATCCCCGAGCGATGGATCACGGCACATTCAGCCAGAACAAAAGATACACACGACTAGACAGAGACATTCGTGATTACGTTGCTCACATCGGCTTAGCAGCCCCGCATCAACTTGACAGCCCTACGTCAGCTAAACATCTTGACATCGGGTTAACAGCCCCATATCGGGTTGACAGCCCCAAAATCGGTCAATAGTCCGACATCAACTCAACAGCCCCACATCGCGGCCCATCAGTCACACGTCAGGTTAACAACTCTACCCCACAGGCTGCTACTACATTAGATAGCGTTACACTAGGCTCTCGACTTCGAAAAGGAGAGTGAGAGAGAGAGAGAGAGAGAGAGGGAGAGAGACAACCGGATGAAAAGAGTTGAAGCACCACTCAAAGTATACGTTTCATTAGACCTCCGCTTGAATTTTCCTGCTGAGCAGATATTCCAGCTACGAGCCTCACCTTACATCCCACCACTACAACTGACTCTTTCGCCCCGAAGGCGTATTTCCATTGCCACAACCATGATGGCACTTTAATTCCAACAAATAAACCGCCCTGACACTACTCCCCTCGCTATGTGTCTATACACACACACACACACATTCAACCTAATACGCGAACCCTTGAGAAAATCATTACCATTTAAGGTAATCGAAGCCCAACGCGAATGCCTCGTTTTTTTGGGATGGCGGAACGTTACGACGCAACTTTGCTGCTTTCGTATTCTGATAGTGAGCCCGTTCTACGATAAACCCAAACGAACCCGCGTGGAAAAGGCACTGGGAGAAAATTCTGTGTTTGCAAACCCAAACAAACCAAAACACCATGTTGCAGTTCATTGGAGCCGCGCTATCCGGTTGCAGTGATCTCCCGTGTCAAGCGGTTGGTCAGGGCCAATACTTGGATGGATGACATCTTATTGAAATAAAACTGTTTTTTATTTCAATAAGAGGTTGTCCATTTTTGTACTCATCGCTATTCGTAACTACCGCCAATTCTTACAATACTCTTCATTCCTTTTTCCATTCTTTTTTTTTTGCCATTTCTTTTAGCCCTGCATCGTAAATTATATTATACATAAAATTAACATAATTTTGAGTTCGGTGTGCTCGAGGACACGTTCTTTCTCCCCTTCTCCCATTCGCCCCTCCCTTCTCTCTCTCTCTCTCTCTCTCTCTCTAGCGTTCTCACTATCGTGCTTTTCTATGTATACTCGAGTCCGTCGGGTAAAGTTCCTCCCCCAAAGCCACGTGAGCGAAGTAATCCACTTCGAATAATCCTTCTCCCCGTCGCCCCTTTCCGTTCCTGTCCTCCACCACCGTCGCGTTCATTTTCCCTTCGACCCGGGCCTTTCGGCTTTTTTTTACCTTCGCGAATTCGTCCTTGCCGGGGACACATTGATTTTTTTATTCGGCTTTATTTAAGCGACGAGACATATAGATATAAATATAGTCTACAGAAGGAAAGAATCACCGATATAATATGTAAAACCCGACAATAATTATAAATAATAATAATATAATGTACTGTTGTGCATGTTATTTTGCACTAACCGACACTGGTGGATGAGCGGTTGGGATTCGGCTCTGGCGGCGGTATATCGAGTCAAAAGTAGGCTTCTCAGGATGTTTGCGGAGCAGGCGACAAGCGGGAAACGCGCGTATGCTTAAACTCAAATTTGCGCTTACGTAAAATAAATAAATTTCAGCTAATAAATATGTAGAATGCGCGTTCAGAAATGTTCAGAAAACCATTTCTGGTTGTTTACATCGCGAATACGCTATTGACCAAGTTGAAGTATGTGGCAAACGCGCAATTTAGTTGTCGGTAACTGGTATGAGTTAGCTCGGACACGAACGCGCCCCATTGTGAGCGCGTAGCTGTTGTTGATGCGCTAGCCGGTGGACTTCTGAGCGGTCACCGCTCCAAATATTGGCCATACATAGCACCGCTTAACCGATGGTTTAACCTCGAACGCCATATTATATCAGGTGAACAAGTACGAAACCGGAATGTTTTTGTGAAAATTACACGTCTGGTTGAAAATGACCAAAACGAATGGAGGAGACGGCTTTCTGCGTCACATTCAATTGATCCGCGAGTTCTTGTTGACTTTGAGTATCATCTTCATCCGATAAGGCTTGCAATTCGTTGTCAGCGAACTTTTTCGCTCGTTTCCCACGCTCTTCGTTTCTCACGTCAAAATCGCGACGTTTGCAATTTTTTCAACCACTCGAATCAAAAGCCCCAACCAAAAAAGTAGGTTTGGCTAAAAGAGTTCGAGAACAGGTATATTTTTTTTTTTTTTTTTGAATATGTTCAGGGGTGTCCCCTGAATGTAAATCCAAGTGGGCGTCGTGGCTCAAGGTTCACTTCAGCCACCATCTTGAAAAAACGTTTTATTAAATATTTCGCGAACCGCGCATCGTACGACAAAAATTGTCGAGCTCATTATTGTAGATAATAATATTTGCCATCTTTTTTATTTGAAACTTTTTTTTGTATAACGCATAGATTTTTAATTATAGCGCTCCAAACTTTTTTCAATATGGTTTTTGCTAAATATTTAGTTAATGGTCAATAATAAATTAAAAATGGTGGCAACTAATTTGTAGAGCATGAAATTTCCTATAAATTTCATTGGAAACTTTTCCCGTAGTATTTATAGTTTAGGAGCTATTACGCTGTAAATGAGATTACAACGAAATATAATGCTGTATATTCAATTATGCGCCTATGAGTGTAGTATATATTTCGGGTATATTTTCGAAAGAGAAAATAAAGTGCTGACGAATATACACAGTATTTAACAAAATTTGCAACAATTAAAACGTTTTAGCGATTTTCCGAAAAACTCAGATTCACGTTGAATTCAAAAAAACAAAAAAATTCAAATTGAATACCAACCTTCGTATTCTTCTATTAAAAAATAAATCATTATTAATATTACAACGCATTACAATATACAATATAAAACAATACTGTACAATATAAAATAGCATTATACAAGCATAACGTTAATTAATAATAATAATATTAATAATAACAATAACAATTATTACGACGTAGCGTCGTGTACTATTGTTTTTTGCCACATGGACATTCTTGTATGATTATACCGTTTTAAGTAACAATAAAGATCGTTAAATTATTAGTTGTTCTCCACACTATTTATCATTTTAATTCATTCGCTACACAGCTGCATTGACATTTTTTTCAACACTTTATGCCATTTTATGCGTTATGAAATTTTTTTTCGTATACAACGAGCAATATTGCCACTGATAATGTACGAGGTGCAACTTTTACCAAGCTGCAGCTCCTAAACTATAAATACTACGTGCTCTACAATTCAGTTACCGCCATTTTTCATTTATCATTGACCATTAACTAAATATTTAGCAAAAACCATATTGAAAAAAATTTGAAACGCTATAACTAAAAATCTATGCGTTATACAAAAAAAAGTTTTACGTAAAAAAGATGGCAAATATTATTATCTGCAATAATGATCTCTACAATTTTTGTCGTACGATGCGCGGTTCGCGAGATATTTAATAAAACGTGTTTTTCAAGATGGCGGCTGAAGTGAACCCTAAGCCACGACGCCCACTTGGATTTACATTCAGGGGACACCCCTGAACATATTCCAAAAAAAAAAAAATACCCGTTCCCGAACGTTTTAAACCAAAAAGAACCCGGCGGCGCTTGGCCTAATGTTCACCGTAAGCTTCGACAAGCATTCGATGCGATTCTGCAGCAGTTTTCCTCAAATGATAACAGAAAAGCAATGCTGTCCGCAAATCGTACTTCGTAGGCACAAAGCTCGACATGTTTAAGGTTATAGAAAAATATACCGGGGTAGGGAACTTGGGTTGTTGTGTGTTGAAAATCTTCGTCGCAGCTGTTAGACGGAGAGAGATGATGGCGCTGCAAAAGCGGTCTTATACGGCCCCTAAACTGATAGCTAGCACCATCTATAGGGAAATTCCGCTTTCATGGTCACGCTACACCTGGTAAATATTAGGTACAGTAAAAAGAAATTCATTTTTTTTGTATGAAATTGAAGGCAAAAATAATGGATTTATTTTTACTGCACCTAATATAAAATATTATTTTTAACAATGACAAATTAAATAGTGAATATCGATCACATTTGTGTTCGAGCACACGAAACACACTCACACACACACACACCTTTCACCGATCTTTAAAACCTATTCATAACACTCTCTATATGTGTGTATATATGAATACCTTTTAATAATGGTTTGAAAAGAGAACGAAAAAAAGCACCACTTGAACAATATACAAAAGTGGTCCATTAAATACCACTGTATACAAGCTCCAGTGAGTATACAACGGCGAGCAAGGGACCCTTTTTACTGGGCCATAGGGGTAGCGTGCATTTTTATCGCTCTTTTTCTTTCTCTTGGGCTCGCAGCGAACGGACGCGAGTGCGTGTGCAATCGCGGGGTCTCGTACGCACGCACACGCACAAATAACACACACACACACACACACACTAAATACGCGCGCGCGTATTCAGCGGTGGCACACATGATATACGCACACAGAGGTTCGACTTTCAAGTGGGGGGGAGTATGCGAGAGCGATGAGCAATGGATCGTCGACCCTCGGAACAAACGTCAGTCGACGCTTAACGTTCGGGCGGGCACGTTGCAACATACTTCGTACGCAACGATGATACGAAGATTTTTTTTTTAATCCGATAAAAATCCGAAAAGTAAAGACATATATAAATTGGATTAGTCGGGTTTGAGTGATCTTTTCAAACCTCGAATTTTCATTTCAATGCTAGGCCGCGAGAACATTTTGGGAAAAAAATGTTTCCCGCGGTTTTATTTTTGCGGTGGAAAAAACATTTCGCGAACGAAATAATTGGCTGGAGAAAATGATAAGTGACGAAAGAACGAGAGAGGGAGAGCTCCACCGGCAAACTTTCGTATTTAAAACATTCACGATCGTCCTCACGTGAGCCCCCGGTACCAGGGAGGCAAAGTCGACGTCCTCCGCGTCTCTTTTTCTCCCGCGCGCTTTTCCACGACCCCTCAATACAAACCCTCCTTTTTTCACATTTATTCACATCTTGCCCTCGTACACGGCTTTCCGCAACATTCAGCCGCTTGTTTTTTCCCTCCAGCCCTCCCGTTACTTATTTTCCTCGAGACTACGTCTCCGAGGGACACGAGGGAACGAAAGAAACATTGTTGAGATCGATAAAGTTGGATCGAAGAATCCCAAAGTGTTGGCGGAGAGCGATGAAAATAATTATTGTTTCACGAAAGGATGAATCAGTGGCGGCGAGCCCGATAATACGAGTGGATTAAAGTGTTCGGTATTGTTGAAACGAGCTTTCGTTGATTTCATTGGAATAATGGGGAGATACAGCTGGCCGAATAAAATCCAAGGGGGACCATGAGTGCCAATTGGCTAGTGACAAAAATTAATAATTATGGTGAGTAAAATGGCTAGACTATATATATATAGACGTTTACATTTTATAATAATAATTATATTGAAATATTTCTTCAACATTTGTTATTTTTTTCTAGTGGCAATGTAAATATTTTTTGTTGCCGTCTAACGATGTAACCTTTAACGCTGTAGAATCATCAAAATTGACATTATTTTACATTTCATTTCTTATCCTTTTAACATCTACATTATTTACGAAAATGACACTTTAATGATCCTTCTAAAAAATCCATTTTCATTATTGCGTGTAGCAATTTGCGCGCGCACACACACACACACGCACGCACGCACGCACGCAAGCACACACAAACAAACACACGTGTGTGTGTGTGTGCGTGCGTGCGTGCGTGCGTGCGCGCGTGTGTATATATTGATATAATTTTTGGTTGCACTCCCACGTCGTCAAACCCTTAAAAAATCACAAAGGCAAATCTTTGACGAACGCTCCTATTGCAAAAGTTATTTTCATCAGGGTTGGTTTCGAGCTGTTTCGATTTTCTAAATTACAACTTTTCTCATCATTTCATACGGAAAATAAAAATAAATTCCAACACGCAGTCCATGCAAACTTGGGTTAAATTTTTTTGACAATGGCACGGGGTTTAGTCCACGGAGTAATGAAAAAGTTCAGGTTCCTAAACCGGAGTAATCAAAAAGTGAGGAAATCCACCTTGGTCAGTGTCTGAAATGGGGGGGGGGGGGGGGGGCAGGAGAGATCGTTGAGAGAGACGAAATAGTTTTTAATAGCCGGCAGGGTTAAGACAGAGTGAAAGAGAGGGGAGAGAGAGAGAGAGGGGAGGGGAAATGATGCACAGCTCTGTAGAAGTTTTGATTATTTTTATTGGCCGCGTGTGTATAGGCGCGGCTAATCTTCAAAGATGTAAAATATGGAAGCAATGCTTATATTTGTTATTTTTCCTCGTAAAGGATTATATAGGACTGTCAAGTATTGGCGTTCTCTCTCTCTCTCTCTCTCTCTCCCCCCCTCTCTCTTTCTGCCGACTTTCGAGACACAAACGCGTTATGGAGAACTTATCCACAGATTGCAATAAGTAAAACGGAGAAAGGTATAATCCGTATTGCAAAGCAACCGTAGAATTATAATTGAAACGGAGAAATCTTTATGTCACAAATATGCGCAAACTACATCACCCAAAAGTCAACAAATTATAGCGAACAGGAAAAAAGTTACAAATCACAAATTATCCACTAATATAATAATTGTAGAGAGAGACTAGAGGGGAAAAAAATACCTAAAAATAAAAGTGAAATAAAAAGAAGACTAGAAACGATGTACGAAAATAATCCGTGCAAATCGGAATAAATATGAAAATAAAATAGAATCGTTAATGAAATTGTAATATCGAGAAATTATAAAAGATAAGAAAAATAAAAAATGAACAATAGAAAGATAAAACGCGATGTAAATAAAATATAATGCTTAATAATAATGAAACATAGAGAAATTATAAAGGAGAGGGAAAATAGAAAAAGAAAATAACAAATATATACATTTATATATTGGGTCTGTGCATAATTCTGTAGCGAAAATCGAGTAAATCACAAAGCCAAAATACCCTACGGAATTATGCCATAGATCCGATAAAACATGATGAAGATAAAATATAAAGAAATTATAAGAGAAGGAAAAATAGAAAGATAAAGACAAGTTAAGCGATGAAAGATAAATCGAACATGAATAACGAAAGATAAAAAACTATAATTTTTAACGATTGTTAATGAAAAAAATTAAATAAAGAGAAGCAAAAGTAAGAAAAGTAAAGAGCGGGGGAAAGTGCGAAGAGTATGAAAAAGAGACGAAAAGCAAAGCGCCGGAACGGTAGCGGAGCAACCCAGCTCGAACCATTCCAACCCCCATGAGTCACACTCAGTTTCTTATACCGATCCAAACACACACACACACACACACGTCGCAGGCATCGAGCTGACAGCACGAGCGGCAGGCCGGGGCCTCGTGTCGAAGGCTAAGCAGCGTATAAAAAGGAGATGGCAAGCTAGGTACACACAGAGCAATCCTACCCTGAAACGGCTCACAGGCCACCCTCTGTTCCCAGCACGTGTACGCACACACGCGTGTATACAAATATGGCAGCTACGTACACAAGGCCCTCTGAATCATGGAAATGGCGTTGCCGGACGGACACTCGGCCATGCCCCCCCCCCCCTCGTGGTCGAGAATCGATATATTTATGTGCGGCCTATGGTGTAGGAACGTAGTCTTCATCACGAAAATGCTCGTTTTGCTATTAAGGTAGTCCCCTATCGCTGGGCTTCAATTCATACGATTGTCATAATTTTTTTTTTTTTTTTTTTTTTTTTGACCTTCACTAAGTATATTAATAAAAACCCAACTTCCGGTCGCCACAAAACAGATTCTTAAAAATAGTCACATTTACATACTTAAGACTTGTAGTAATACAATGCTCTGAGAAACAAAAATACGCTTATTGACCTAATTTTCATGTAATATCAAGTTTAATTTCAACTTCCGCTATTGGATTTATTACCACTCGCTACGATAAAGAGACGTGAAAGCAAGGCAACAGCTGACTGTAGTCGTAACCTCGACCCTCATTCGAATTTTCACACAAATTTCCCACGCTTTTTTACCAGTCGTGGCCCGAATACAATGCTTTACATTTCCCGCAGCTGACACTGTTTTGACAGATCGACGTTGAAAAACACGGCGGTTAAACTCGCCTGAATGAGTAAAAAGAGACGGATGTAGTCAAACCTAGAAATACTACGCGAATCGTTGGAGTAGCTATTTTTTCATTTTTCTAATTAAATGTGAGCATTCATCAAACAGTTTACAAATGGAAAAATTTACCAATTACAAATTATTTTTTTTTGCGTATGTTAAAAATATAAATTGTACAGGTCGTGCAAGTATGATCAGTGGTATGGCAACTGTGAAGCTATAGGACTACCCTTATTCTCTTGCACGTTTGCGCGGTGTCGATTGTCGTTTTTCGGAAATGTAATGTAACCCGGAAGTGAGTGGGAAGTACGTCTGTGGGTATGCCGTCAGATGGCGTTGATTCGCCTCAATGGGGGATATCCATATCTCAAACGTGTCTCAATTGTTATGTGACAGAGAGTGCCGGGTGGCGGGAACGTGGTTGCGGGGGGTGGCGTCGGCTCGGCCACCCCCCAAGGGACACAGCAGGTCTACCGAGTGGTGACCTCGCGACATCCAGGTCATCATCCCCACGTCAAAAAATCCGACAGCTCTCAACAAACGGACAACTCGGCTTTCAAACATCAGCAGCAGCAGCAGCAGCAGCAGCAGCAGCAGCAACAACAACAACAGCAGCAGCAGCAGGGGCAGAGCGCAAACTCCTCGCCCAACTCGAACAGTCAACAATGGAAGAAATACATCGAGGCTGGAGCGGCGAGGGACAGAGACAGGGAAAAGGAGGTCGTACCTTCGAGTCCTAGTCCCTCCAGGCGATCGCAGGTGATAATTTCTTCCCTATCGCCAAGGACGTCGCCAACTAATGGGGCGGCGGCGGCGGCGGCGGCGGCGGCGGCGGCGGCGGCGGCAAGATGGGGAAAGGAGGGTGTGGGAAATACGAATTTTAGACATTTTAGACCCTCGTATGCATGCTTTAAAATATTTAGGGGGATGGGGAGCGGGGGCAAGTGCTCCTCCTTGGCGACGCCCTTTCCTTCCTTAAGGCATTGCCAGCCAAATGTCGAGCAATCCAAAAGTTCTTGGCTCACGCATGACTATCCATGAAACAGGAAAAGCACCGAAAGCAAGCCATGGCCGAGTACGCGAACGGGGAAAAGCCCCAAAAAGTCTCGTCGGGCACGTCAACTAGCAGCGGAAGCGGAAAAGTCAGGGTGCCGTTGAGCTTCGGGTACGTGAAGAGACACAGCGCGGGTACGAGTCCGAGTCCCAATGGGGTGCAGAACGGTGGGAAGGACCCCACGAGGACGGCACAGGTCAGTGCCGTGCCGCGGACAAAGGTAACGAGCACAACACACCCAAACTAAAAAAAAAAAAAACATTCTTCCTCGACCACTCGTCGTCACAATAAAATCCAGAAATTTATGCTCAAATTAACCCATTCGTTGGCAGAGAGAATTCGACAAAAAGTTACCAAAATGGCAGAAACATTTTTTTATCCTGAAAACTTGCACGCCGGGGTTTTTTAAGGTGCTTATTACGAATCGGAATTCAAAATTCAGGAATTCACAATGACGAGCAAATACGGCGAATGAAAATACAAATAATACAGATTGATTTAGATGAAACTCGATACTCAAGCTTCATATATTTCCACCTATTTATTGTATTGTGCTCCATGTTATTGAATTAACCATGAAAAATTCCATCATTTTGAGTTCAGCATCACACTCAGCGTTCCCGAAAAACCCCGAGTACCAAGATTCATCCAAATCGAGCTGTTTTTTTTTGCGCACTTTCGTCCGCCATGTTATATCCGCCATTACAAAATTTTCGAATTTTGTGTTCAGATTCGTAATAAGCGACCTCGAAAATTCCAGCGTACCAATTTTTATCCAAATCGAGTAAAAATGTCAATTTCGGTCCACCGTTTTAGCGCCGCCATTTTGAATTTTCAAATTTTAACTTCCGATTCGTAATGAGCGACCTCGAAAATCCCGGAGTACTAATTTTCATCTAGATCGAGTAAAATTTTGATTATTTTCGTCCGCCATATTGGCACGGCCATTTTGAATTTCCAAATTTTGACTTGAAATTCGGATTCAGCGAGCCCAAAAACCACCGAGTGAGTCACCGATTTCAAATCAGAGCAAGTTAAATAGGGAAATAAAGTTTGACGCACTATTGCGTCAATGCCAACAAAGGGGTTAATTGAAAGAAAAAAATGTTGCCAATAAAGCTTCTAAATTTATTCTCGGATTGATGTTAAAAAAAAAAAAAAAAAAAAATTGCCAATCCCAATAAAATGCAATTTATTCTCAAATCAATCAAATAAATCAAATGATATTCATCTTATTGTCAAATTAATTTTGGAAAAATATTTTCCTATAGAACCCTTTAATTTGTTCACTGCCAAATTTTGAAAAAATTCCTTCCAATAAAATCCTTTAATTTATTTTCAAGTAATTTTTGTTTACTACCGTTTAAGGTCAAGGTCTCAGGAGGAACGCAGACGTGCACGACCGAGTTGCAAGCGAACTCGAACCAGGGCCACCATTACAAGAGTTACAGCCTGACGGGTCCGAGCGCGAGCCAACTCTCGCAATCGGTTAGGGATCGTTTGATGCTCGGCTCGCAGAGCTTGCCCAAGCCCGGAAGTCCCGAGTTTACGGCCCTCTTTGCGGCCGCCCATCATCGCGAGCGCGGCTGCGGTGGCAGTGGCGGGGGCGGCGGCGGCGGCGGCGGCGGCGGCGGCAGCGGCAGCAGTAATTCCGGTCAATCGTCCTCGAGTTTCTCGCCCCGCGTCCTCAAACCCTCCGACGGAAGTCTCAGCGATACCTGCAGCAATTACGCGGCGCCCGATCTCCAGGGCTATTACGCCCCGAACAGCCCGTACTCCACTTCCTGGATGAGGCACAGCAACACGTACACGCCGAGCGGTCGTTCTCAAGGTACGTTCTTTGCTTTGAGTAACAAACATCAGCCACCTCAGGCTGCTGAACTTTGCACCCAAACAACACCAAGCAATCGCAAACAAGACCGAGTTAACCCAAACAAACTCGAACAGCGCCAAGTAAAATCAATCAAATCGACCAAGCCCAAATAGCATCGAATAAACCTAAACAACACGGAAACTCAAACCAACGAAATTGACAACAAACAAATCGAAACAACATCGCAGGTGTTAGTAACACCGAGTAACACCGAGTACACCCAAACACATCCAAATGGCATCACGTTAAACAGCCGTATATGAAAATTATGTAATCGAGAATCGAATAAAGAAGACAAACAACTCCAAGACAACAAACTCAGCCGAACCCAAGTAAACCCAAACGAATTAAAAAACACCGTATTGCATTTACTTGAAACAGTTGAAAATGCAAAGAAACCGAAATTAAAAGTGACCCAAAGCAGCCTTTAACAAATCCAATCGAATTAAAAATCACTATATCACAATTACGTAATCGATAAAAATCGTTGATGAAACGAAGAAAACCCAAAGAAAGCCAAACAAGTTCAAAACACTGTATCGAATTAACTTAACGATTTTGAAGTTTGCATCGTTGAAATACAACGAAATTGTTTTTTCTGAGTGCACTTGTCTTTTGTTAGTTCAAAGCTCCGATCAACTATCATTTAGGATCCTCGTTAGAGTCCTACAATCTAAGTAGGTCGAAAAATATTTTCGACAGTGAAAAGGAATTTTAAAAAAATAAAAAAGATATTCCGTTGCATTCCAACGATGCAAACTTCAATAGCATTTAACTTGTTCGGATTTAAAATCCCAAACAAGTCCACAATTCTGATCTTATTATTCATTTCCGTAATCCAGGAATGGGTCTCTGCGAAGCGGACAGCGTCGAGTCCCTAGGCTCACATCGAGCGAGTCTCACTCACACGCGTTTGCTCATGCATCAGAGAGACTCGTCGGGTTCGCCGGCGCCGCCGCGCCTAAATCGCAGCAATTCCATCAGGTAAATAATTTCGTCAGCTGTCATATTGAATTTGTCGAACGCGCGCGACATCACCGGGGAATGAGACATCTTAAGAATTGTTTGTTTGTCAAAACGTTCGTTCGATTATAACACGGAGTGTCTTTTTAACATCGATTTTAGCTTTCTCCGGGACAGGACATTCCCAAGGTAGTTGAGTTATTGCCGTATGTGTTAAAGAAACGTTGAGACACATTCCTCGCGTCAGGGTAGATGTACCGTTCATCATGATCATCGTGATAATGACGATGACGATGAAGGAACTTTGCCTTCGAGATGGCTAGTAGCGAGATACCGCGAACAACACTCCGAAAGATGGTGCGAGCTCTGCGTTGCTCACGATGGCTTCCGGTTGGCCGTCTCGCAGAGAAGCGCTTAAGCGTGTATCCGACTAGCTTTTACATAGACTTGACTCGAATCGACCTTGCTGAGGTCGAAACTTGGACGTCGGAATCGACAATTCGAGTCTGACCTGCGATCAGGAGTGAAGCAAACACATTGCAAGCTGATACGCGCGTTGACTGCGGCGAAACGAGCAACCGGAAGTCATCGCGACCTGACCTCGCACGTTCCACCCGGCGCAAGTTCCTCGGTAGATCGAAACGAAAATAGATGCGCCATCTGACGGTACATCGGAAGACTTGGGAGGACAAAAATGGTACATCTACCCTACTCGTACACTCGGTGTGCTATTTTTTCACTACACTCTCGTCTCTTTATTTGCCCGCTTTTATCCATCTACTCTATCCCCTTCGTTCCGTAAATCCGCGCTGTCGTCGGCATACACCGATGCCAGTCGGTCGACTATTACAACTCGTTGTGTGACGCTTTACATGGGAACACAGGATGCGCGTAGCACCGGCGCGACACCCGCCGACACACGGATCGAATTTCTCACTCACAAGCTTGTCGTTGGTCAATTCTTATCGGTAAAGCACGTTTTCTTCCCGTTTTTGTCGAATTTTTATTCATGTACCACACTCTTGTACTTACTGTCTCGATTCAACGAGGTTTTCATGTTTTTTTTCGACACCGCAAACGTGCGCTTTTCTGCAGCCAACATAGTAATTATTGTAGAAGCAATATTGATGGCAACTTTGGTGATATTCCATGCGCACGGTCTTTTATACAGGTCTGGAACAGACCCCTGACACAGAGCAGTTTCAGTGGTCCACGAAATGTCGCTCGCCGCTAGAGTCATGTGCCGCCCGGCTCTCTCGCGCGGCCTCCCCCAGCTTACTTCGCTTACTTGACTTGAGAGTTGCAAAAATAATAACTAAACAATAAGGCATTAATCATTACTTAAATAATACGTTATGGAATTTATTTTGCACTTTCATTGAAAAGTAATGGGTAATGGAATCTCAGCTCAAGTAGTACAATGAGTACTTAATTGAATATTTTCATGCGACTTTTGCTGTGTCTCTCTTTATACATAAATATATGGAATATAGACGCATAAAACGTATAAAAAACGCATGGAGACGGCTTTCTGCGTCACATTCAATTGATCCGCGAGTTCTTGTTGACTTTGAGTATCATCTGCATCCAATAAGGTTTGCAATTCGTTGTCTGTCAACTTTTTCGGTCGTTTCCCACGCTCTTCGCTCCGTTAGTTGACACGGTTCCTTTGCCGTAGCTCGACGTTAGAGGCACTGCAATCGAGGAGTGTCGTGTGCGACAGAGACATCAATACTCGCGCATTCGCGTTATAATAGCCTAACCCGTGATCGAAACAACACCCCTCGATACTAGCGACACCATAAATTCGGCTTCAATAACCAAGTCATCCCACCACCGAAATTTCATTGAGTTTCCAGAGCTTTGTTCAAGACCGTGGTCTGGACGATTGTATACGGTGTCGAGTGACTCTCTTTTCCGCCACCCGAAGCGCTGCTACCTCGGGGTGAGCCAATCAAAAGCCGGTCCAAACAGCTGTGTAGTAGTAGTGCAGATTTTCTTAAATGAAGAATATTTTTAAGAGCAATATGAATGGAATTTTGTCTTCTTTAGTACTGATCTTATTGGCTCCGTGCGCTGTTAAAACCAAGTGCGGTCTTTCAACACGTTTCCCGTGTGTAATCTTGTCGTTATTTTCGGCACGGTTACTCATCTGTTGACATAACGACACGACGAAAGTTTCGACGGGATCTGAAGAGCCGTTTCAGAGATCGTTGGGTATCGATAATTGTTCTACCATACCGACCGCTATGAGGTATCATTCCGTCTTAATTTTTTTGCATTGAATCAATTTGTCTGGCCAAGGACAGCAAGAAGAATGTCCTTTTCTTCCGTTTTTCCATCACCCGAAATCTTATCCAGCAAACTTGGCCTTCAGATTTCTTATAACGATCCTAAAAAAACATTTGCGGTTTTTTCGTAGCCTACAGTTGCAAAAAAAAAAAAAAAAAAGATCGGGCTACTAAACTTCCGTTGCGTTCCAATGATGCAAACTTCAATGTCGTGACGCCTTACAAAACTTCCATCAAGGCTGTAGCTATCCATTTGTTGCATTGTTGCAACTTCCAATTTGCCGTAGAGAATCGATAAAATTTGCATATACCATTGCTTCCGGTATTTTTGCAATTTATCACCCAGCAAGTGCCGTAACCAATTTTCGATAAAACAATATTTTTAATTACATCGCGTAAAAACTCGTGCTGCGCTCATGCAGGTTTGAAAGATTAATAGCCCAACTTAACGCCATTTTCGTCCACTGCGGGCGCTGCGTTCGATTTCGTTACCCCGACCCTATAGTCTCCACGGAGCCAATAGCGAGAACGACAATTGTCTGTGATTTAAAAAATGATCAAGCTCGTTCGTTATGGCATCTGCAAAACATCGAGCGGGAGCACAAGACTTTTGAGACAGTAAACTATAATATATTCGAGTGCAAATGTGTTGCGGCGGGCTCTTTGGCGCTTGAATGTGCGGAATTGCGATTTCTCATTTTCGATGCAGTTCTTCGTTCTGCGGAACTTTAAGGGGGTTGGAGCGGTCCAGTGTGAGTTAAATAACGATTTACGATTTTTTTCAATAACCTCAAAAAATTACTTACCAAGTATACATTTATTTCGTAGATACTACTTTTTGATGAAATATATAAGTAATGAGCGAATGATTTATATAACTCTGAATGAAATTTTGAGGCCTTTATAAGTATGCCTATTTATATTTATGTCACGAGATTATTTATTATTAGCATCAATTAAGGGGTTAGGCCACAGTAACGGGTATAAAATTATGTGCGAATTTAATAATTTTTTTTTCTTATAAAAACGTGATTCGCTCATAAAATTAATTACACAATCTGTTTAGTATGAATACCAAGCTGTTGGAATTTTTTTTTTTTCGATGTACAAAATGGCCGACTACTAATATTTTCTTTGGTTATCTTTTTTTTAGGCGCTCCGCGGCTTGACAATTTAGCATCCACGTTTTTGTACCTAGAACAAAGAACAAAAATTCTCGTCAATCTACATTAGAAGACTTCGAGAAATACGTACGGAATTTACAAAATATTGCTTTATTCAAGAGTCGTAGGTATTTGAATTTAATAAATGAATTTTCAGTGAAAAATTTCGTTATAACTGCTCATAAAATGATAAGTTTTCGATTAATCGGAACTTCCGTGCGTACCTCTGTGCGAAATGTAATTAGGAACATAGCTTTTAAATTTGAAGTAAATCGAGTGAAAATTGTTGAAGTTATTTGTCACGCCAAATGAAAAAAAAAAAAAAAAAAAAAAAAACTGTTCCGAGAAGTTTCGAGTAGTCGGCCATTTTGTACGTCGAAAAAAAAAATTCTAACAGCTCGATATTCATACCAAATAGATGTGTAATTAATTTTACGAGTGAATCCTCAATAAGGTCTCAGTAAGGCCTCAATCCCTTGTCAGAAATGGTTTATCTTGGTGCTGCCAATAGCCAATAGCCAAAAGAAAATTACATCGGTCGTAGCGTGAACGTCTTGCCTATCTAACTACACGTAAAAGTACATACATTACATTATTTTGTTTCTCGCGTGGTTTGCGGTGAAAAAAATTGGCAACAAATTCGTCAAGACTCGGTATAGTCCAGGCAATAACATATATTTTTTTAATTTTCAATCTTGCATTGTGGCTAACGCTCCAACCTCATTGAACACGCAATACTTTCAACTGTCGGTTAAAAACTATCCTGACAGTTTTGCAACGAGTTTTTTCAGAAATATTTCAATTTCCTTATTTTCATTGTTGTAAAACATTGTTTTTGCAGTTTCACATTGTAGAGTGGTAAATAAGTATCTTGAAAAATGGTTGAGGGGCTGTTTTCGACGAAATTTGTCAAGATAAATTAAAGGAATTGGAAAATATAAATTTTCTATGCATTCCAACGATCCAAACTTGAATATAATCACCCGGTAACGATCGCGAGAGCCACGTTGAGCTCGCACGGTCCACCTACCGGAATGTTCCTTCCCGCTGTCTTCAACAATCACAGTCCTCCGCAAACTTTCTAGCCTTAAGGGGGGAGATCCCTTTAGGCAATCGAAAGAGGCGAATTTTCACGATTGGTTTTGTGTCGAAACTATTGATTGTATTTACATATTATTGAATCTTTAGGTGTTCCCAAAAAATAGTTTTTAGAAAATTATCAATCGCGGCTGATTCAGAGACAGTTGCCGCCTGAGTTTTTCCACTCCATACAACCGAGCGTCCGGTGTATCGATCTGAAACGTCAGAGCCAAGAAGTTCTAGATTTCTAAGAACCCACGCTCTACGTGAACCTTAAAATTAATTTTAAAAAGTGAAAATTCGGTAAATCGTACGTTCGCAAAAATGTTGTATTTTTCATGAAATTATTACCATATATTGTCCGATAACGAAAGAGGAATTTAAAAAAAATAATTTTCAAACAACTTTATGTTCGCGTAGACGATATTAATGTCAAGTTCAAGTGTTCAAAATTTCACAATGATCGTTCGAGCAGTTTCTCAGTTATCTCGTACGAGGTTCACGAAAAAGTGGCTTTAGGAAAAGCTTTTTAAAGTTTAAAAACTCAAAAATTTCTTGACCGAATGGTGACGTTGATGTTCGCATTGTTGGAACGCAACCAACTTTTTCCTTTGTTGCATTGCCAAAATATTTTTTTTCGCCGATTCGGGCTACAAAAATCGGTGAAATGTTTTGCGGGATTCTTATTAAAAATTTACAACATCAATTGGCCACAAACTATTTTCGATAATGATAAAAATGAATAAATAAACGAAGAAAAATGAATTTTCGTTGCGTTCCAAGGATGCAAACGTACCGATTAATCTGCAATGCCAGGGCAATAAAGTAATCCCTCACCTTTGTCGCAGAGTTCACTTTCGGCCGTGAGCTTCTTCACGTTACAAAGGGATCTCCCTCTTGGATGATCACCGATGCGGTTTGCTCTTGGGACGTATTAACCGCTAAAACCGAGACTGCACCCCGTTTATTTCCCTATTTACAGGTCCACCAAGAGCGAAAAGATGTACCCGTCTATGCTGGCGCGCGGCAGCGGAGCTTCCTCCTCCGTCGGCGAGGAAGGAACCGGCATGGGGATCGGCGCAGAACCGTACTACAGCGTACCGGTCGGCTCCACTGGAGTGGCGCCCCAACACTGGTCCCAGCCGACCTCGCCTACACCCACACACTCCTCCCGCCAACCGCCCAATCTCTACCAGCATGTCCACAAGGACGATGACGGTAAGTAAATTCCTCCCCCTCCACCCGTCTCTAATCTCGAAACTCAAACGCACCGTGTTAAATGACTTGTTTGCTTCCCCGCACAGTCCACGGTTCGTCCGTGTCGCTGGTGTCAACGGCGAGTAGCCTCTACAGCTCGGCGGAGGAAAAACAGGCCCACGAGTTGCGCAAGCTCAGGCGCGAGTTGCTCGACGCCCAGGAGAAAGTTCACTCGCTGACCAGCCGGCTATCCGTTAACGTGAGTCACTTTATCTTATCGTTATCGATATTTTTAGGTTAGCTCGGGCGTGAATGCGACAGAGACGGCTGAGACTTTTGAACATTCCGGATCTTAATAATAGGTTTGTTCGCGCTAGCTACACTTCCTACACTTTGACCAGATACGGTAATAGAAAGTGCACCGAAGGTGCAAGAAGTGTAGAAAAGTGTAGCTAAAACGAACAGACCCAATATTTCGGGCGAAAGAAAGTCTACGGAACGTGAAAAGTTTTCTCGTTTTTACACGAATTCATTTCCAAAGGATAAATAATATTCAAGGCTAAAGAAAACCGTCAATCTCCGCATCGATGAATTCTACAGAGCCTGATTTTTTTTAGCCTGAGAAACTACCATTCGCGGGAAAAGTCTGTTCGAACGTTTGTGAGGTTATGTTGACCTTGGACGCGCGTAGAAACGTTAGAAAGCCCCGTACGGGATATTGTGAGGTTATGTCAGGATCGTACGTACTCTCGAGGCGAACCTCGACGAGAAAGTTGCGCTGCTGACTCGGGATACGTTTCTTTACGAGATTTTCGCTGAACTGACAAGTTCCGCCGGTCCCTAACCTCACAACGAGGTTAGGTCTACCGATACATATATAAATATATGTATAGGTGTATGGTGTATCGAGCACATGCCGAACGCGGCTTGTCGCAATTTTACGGCTGCTGCGATGCCAAAATGTAAACAGCCCTAAGTAGTGGACGCAGTATGTGTCTCACGGTACACCGGCAAGTGCTGCCAATCGGCGGGCAAGAGTCAAGCGCGTGGTCCTCGTCCCCCTCTACGGGCTACAACACGCTCGCCGTGCATAGCGCGCTTCGCAGTATATAGCCACTGCGCCGCTTCGAGCGCGCACGAGTGGGGGATACGTAGCTCCGTGCGTGCACGGACCGTGCGTCGCGCGCGCTTAGTCTGGTTCGGGACGCGAGCGCGTTAGTTTCGGTGGTATCGTGTCGCGCTCTTTTGTTCCAATCGGACATCACGTTGTCCCTTGCAACAACAAAGCTTTCTTCGAGCTCGGAGAAAAACAAAACGTGGTAACTTGAGCGCGTACTGATCGATCTTTGTTCAATACCAGTGTGCAGTTCAGGCACGCGTTTCTTTTTATTTATCGTATTATTGTTTTTTCACTCCGTATTTCCATCGCGTGATGGGAAGAAGCCGCGAGTGCAAAGTACCCGGAAGTATTCCAGTGTTGTGCAATTGTTTCGCGTTCGCCACGAGTGAACAAACAGCGTCATGTATCCGGACGTGAAAGTCCACGAGATCGTCGGCGCTCGTCCTGGCTCGGCGTCCACCAGGTTTGATCATACTTGCAAAAGGACAAATTTCCGCGAAAACACGCCATTTATATATTTTATTCTACATCAATAAGTATCCGAAATTGCTCTCGACTTTGTCGCTCATAAATCTCCGTTCCGCTGAAAATTACCGTCTCGAGTATTCGCCGTCCACCGTTTAAAACGAATGCACTTCCGGTCCGGCATCTCGCTCTTATCGCACGCGCGATAAGCAGCAGCGTCGGCGCACGCGGTCTCCAATTTCGCGTGGTCGCCAACAAACAAACACACATCCTTTTATGGTTTTCCATTCCGCCGTTACGTCGCGCCACCTTTCTACCCCAATCTTACCAAATCATTTCCTCGTCTTAGGCCCACTTCCACAACTCTCGGTTAACCGAGTTAACCGGAGTTTAGCCAGCCAAGCGTGGTTTTGATTGATCCAGTCGCCTTTGAACTTGGGTTAACTCGGTTAACCGAGAGTTGTGGAACTTTCGTCTCTTGTTTTGTCGTACTCGCGCAAACCTCGAGAATAGAAATACAGGGTTTTTTATTCGTCTGAAAAAAAGAACGAAAATAGTCCAAATTGACAAATCGATGAGGAATATCAACACTCCTAACACGTTCGGTATACTTTGTTTTCCACGGGACTCCGGGCTCGGCAAATTCAACGTTTTGTTGACAAATTTACAGCCGAGTCAGGAGGGGGTAGAAAGAAGACGAAAATAAAGGAAAAGATAACGATGGTCAAGAGCCACCCCGAAGGCTCATCATAGATTCGCGATACGTTCTCGCAAGTCTCGTTGCTGTTTTCCTCTATATATATAAAGAATTTTCCGTTTACCTGACAATCTTGTTGCTCGGGGTGGCCTCTCCGAGACATCACGGAGTTGAATAGAGAAAGAGACGAGTAGGTTGAGAATCATAGAGAAGCGAGAGAGCATGGAGCAAAAAAAAGTTCGCGGCGTAAGGATCGCGCGATCGTTCGTCACCGCCAGCTCGACAGCGCGCGACGTTCGAGAATCCGGTCTCTCCCTCTTTTTTTTTTTTTTTTTTTTTTTTTTCTTTTTCGCGTACAAATGTGTTTTCCAAGGGTCGCAGCTAAGGTCGCGAATTAGAAACGGGTCGAGCAAGGAAGGAAGACGCTCTCGAAATGAAATTGGATAAGCAAATAAATATTAATCGTCCAATTATATACACATACATATAGGACGTTCCACGCCATTTCACCTAGCCCGCGACCCCGAATATTTTACGGTTTCCTGATTTATTTTTTTTGTAAAATTGTATACCATGAAAGGACACACTTCTTTAAGAGTTATCACTTTGCAAGAAATGTCAATTTCGGGCTGATCAACTCTGGAACTAATTGCGATATCGACAAATGGTACTATATCATTTTTTTTCACCTTGAACTATACTTTCGTTAAGAAATACGAAAAAACGATCAATTATCAATGTCGACGTTTTTTTTCTTCCAAAGGGAAAACTATATCGAAAAATTGTGTTCTTCACTTTCGAGTTGTCTCGTCGAGATACACAAGAATCCATTATTAATTCGCGGCGTCACGGTTATCGTAGAACTGCCAAAATCATAGAATGGGTCACTTTATTTGAGAGAATTTATCGAAAAAACATTAAAAATGTCAATCATAAAAAAAAAAAAAAAAAAAAAGAAAAGAAATTGTATAGTGACATTTGTCGATATCTCAATTAGTTGAGGAGTTATCAGCGTTGAAACGTTTCAAAAACTTCCGAATTCGACATTTTATTGGAGAATTATAACTCCTAAAAGAGAAGAGATGGAAATTAAAAAAATTGTCGTGAATATTCCTTTCATGGGGTACAACTTTACCAAAAAAATCTGGAAAACCAGAAATGGTCGGAGTCATACGTATGTCGTGTAAACAAAAAATGACAAGGGTAATGCGGTTCACCGTGATGAGCGCCTAAAGAGAATGATTAGATAACCCTATCGAAATTATTGAGATGGCCCGTTTATTTCTACCTAAACTCCCGGACGTCCATTTTCTGGACTACATTTTGTGCTCAGACGAGCAAAAGTTTTTTTGTCTTGTTCTTTTCATGCTTCTTTTCCTTTTTTTCAACTGTTGTGTAGCACTTGCGCCCCCCCCCCCCCCCCCCCCCCCCCCCCGCCCATCACACCTGCGGTCCTTCACCTATCGTAAGTCTAACGAAGATGAAAACGTATACTCGTGGGACGCATAGCGTCGATGAAGCGTCACGAGAGACGAAACGTTTCTCCACAAGGGGTTCGTGGCCTGGGGGGCGTTGGGGGAGGATGAGGAGTGAAGGCAGGCAAAGATACGCGACGTGAATTTCGATTTAAAAGACTTCGTGCCGCATATCCCTTATAAATGGTCTGTTGAAAAAGAAAAAAGAAACAAAACAACAGCGTTGCACCTATGTACTGCGATAATGGAACTTTACGTGCATGAATATAAATCTATTTATAATATGTATGCGTGTGTGTACATACGATATAATAATAACAATGAAAAAATTAAAAATCATTTGGAAACGATAATAATAATTACAATATAAAAACAAATAAATATTTTTATACAAAATGGTAATGATAATAACAATAATAGGAATAATGATGATAACGATGATCAATGGTCTTGAAGTTTGCATCGTTGGAACGCAACGAAATTTCTTGTTCCATTTTCATAGTTTCTAGGGTTTCATATTATAGAATTTATTATTCTAGAATTTAAATGAGAAATAATATATTTTGTATTATAATAAAAAGGAGGAAATGCAGCTACGAAAAAGAATTTTCGTTGCGTTCGAACAATGCAAACTTCGAGTCCATTGATGATCATGCTCTTGATGATGATGATGATGATGATAATAATAACCACAATAACGAGGATAATAATTATCAAATGTCAATCTTTGTTCTATTCGGGACGTAAAAAATGATGATTCGATCCAAAAATGAAAAACATCGTACAAAATAAAATGGCTCGCGTCGCTTTGATAAATTTTCCAGAACAGAGCTCACTACTCGCGAGCATTTTATTTACTTGCTTGATAACGCTGAAATATGCATCGTTGGAACGCAACGAAAGTGAATTCTTTTAAATTGCTCAATTTTTTTCGGGCCGATTTACCCTGCCAAAATGACTCAAAGGTTTTTACGTTTTCTGATTAGATATTTATGATATCAATTGGCAACAAAAGAGGCTCTGGATAATGATAAAAATGACGAAAAAAAAAAAACTGTCGTATTCCAACGATGCAAATATCATCTTTTCTTTCTCTTACTATATACTGACAATCTTTTTTCTACGAACACGAAGAACAAAAATATCAATTTTTTGTACTGCACGAAAATCGCATATACAGTAGTAATAATAGTAATAATAATAACAACAACAATGATTATCATAATAATAACGAAATATCGATTTATTTTTACTCGAGACGTGCAAAATGATTTTATACAAATGTCAGTAGAATATTTGCAAATTGCTCGCGTAAACTTTTAAACGTGACCTATAATAATATGACTTTTCGCGATTGTTTTATCGGCCCAGCGTAAATTTGGCATAAAACGAAAATAAGATGACAAAAGGTAGAGGAAAATTACACGCACATATTTACACGGAGACAAATCGATGAAAAACGAACTAAAGAGAGAAAAAAAGAACAAATGATTCTCAAAACCGTTTTGCTCGTCCCGAGGGACAAAGATCGGTATAGCGCGATCGTCGTTGACCCTGAATCTCAGAACGGTCCTGCACTTTCCTCAAAGCGCCAATAAACGTAACGACTCGTCGGGCGTCACGAGGACAAATGGTACAGCCCGGGTATGCACCAAAGCAGGGGCGGGGGGGGGGGGGTGCATACTCGACGATTTACGTTCTCCTTTGAGACCTCATGCTGCCCTGACCCTTTGGGGGAGGGCTTTGCAAAACGAGGCTGCAGACGACGAACGCGAAAGGTCGACAATCGATTATTGCTTTCGACGTTTGCACGAAGACCGTGATCGTCTTTTCGTGGGCGCAGGCCAAAGAGACATTCCACGAAAATCCGTAAAAACTTGGTTTTTTTTTAAATCGTTTTTCAATATTTTTTTCTCATGAGGGTATTGGAATGACGAGGTCGGGACTTTAAACACAACTGGTATATAGTCTTGTCAGCTTGGGGTCTTGTTCTTTGACAAATGTTGATAAATAATGAAGTTTTTATTATTCAAACGGAGTGGCGGTACTGACCACGATGGTGGCCTGAAATGAAAGAAAAATAACATTGACTTTTCGTACAATGATGGAACATTCGTATGACCGGATACTTGTTGAAAATTTGAAAATCACGAAAGAGACAAACTGTAGAAAAAAATATTCGATTTTTGATGACGTTGAGGTTTGCATCTTTGGAACGCAATGTTTTTTCGTAGTTTTTTTTTTTTTTTCATTTTTCACTTCTTCATTTTTATCATTATCCAAAGAATTTTTTTGCGGATTCAAGTCATAAATCTATGGTGTGCTGAAGTTTGCGTCGTTGGAGTGCAACGAAAGTTCTTAATCAGATTTTAATTTTTTAAATTTTTTATTGAAATAAACGTATTTACATTGTAGATGTTTGAATAATTGTATTAAAAATAATCAAGACATTTTTCTAGGCAAATCTGGCCCAAAGAAATTAAAGGGATTAATTCTCGTTGCGTTCCAACGAACTTCAATCTCATGTAAATCTTTCATAAAAATACGTGAAAACGTTTGAGTCATTTTGACAGCCCAAATGTGCCGTAAAAAGACAGCAATAAAGAATAATTCATTTTCGTTGCATTTCAACGATGGAAACTTGAACTTTACGATTTTTTACGAGAAAAAAAAAACAACTTTAATCATTTATTATTAACAAACGGATAAAGATATCGAAAAATCGTCTAGTCGTACGATGGGAAATGTTATAAATTATGCTCTGTTCGAACTTGAGGCGTATCTAACGGGAAAAATTGAGACACGACTTTCATAAATCATAATTTCGAGAAAAAGGCAAAAAAGCAGTAGTGGCAAATCGCAGTGGGGCTACCCTTTGTAAAAATCGTCACAACTCAATCGATTTTTGGATACTTTTTTTTACCAAATATTTGTTGCAAGTCAAAGTAAACATCCTAGGCTACGGAACTATGCAATGGAAAAAAAATCATCTCACCTAGAGGCCCTACGACACAAATCCGCAAAATACATTTCATTCAATAATGAAAACACGAAGAAATGCGAATGCTCGTGAAGTTTGCATCATTGAAGCGCAATGAAAGTTCTTTTGATCATTTCAAAGAATCTTTTTTATTCGCCAACTTGGACTATAAATCTCTAAATGAGCAAATAAAAAATTGAGCATTTTCGTAGATTTGGTAAAAGAAACTGGGATAAATGAAAAAAAATTATAACTCTTGTTGCATCACAATGACGCAAACTTCAACATGATAAATGCGAAGAGTTTCCGCTGCGCGTTCAATCTAGCTCGGAATTTTACGAGATGCTGCGGTAATAACAAAAAATAGCAGCGTAGAAACGGGGCCTTGATCAATTATACACAAACGCGCATCGCTCGTCCTCGCGACTCCATCATAGCTGCATTAGCAATTCTTATGAGATGATGTTTTTAAACTCTTTCTGCGTTTTTCTCCATCTCTCTCTTTTTTTCATCGTCCGCCACGGAATCGCGACGACCATTGGATCAAACCGCCAAAATAACAGTTTCCTTTATTGCCAATTATTTGATTCGAGGATTTAAAAAAATACTTGCATCTATTATACTAAGAAAAAGAACCTAAAGAAGAACAAAAAGAGCTATGAAGGAGTTTCTCTTTAAATCGACAAGAGTCGATTCGTGCACTGCCTACTACGCATATGCCACATCCCACTTGATTGAAAATCAAATAACAAGTTGGCTGGCGAAGATTAGAATATGTATGTTCTCTTAAAATAAGCATACGTTGATGTTGCGGTGTGTTGACGAGAATGGGGGGATTGAGCGATGACGCGAATGATTATGACATCAGAAGAGATGCAGTATTTTATATATATATATATATATATAACATCTTCTTCATGGCCGAAGCTAGTCTGGTTGAAACTCCGAGAAAAATGGAAGATGGCCGGGGATAGTTATTCCGCCTTGATAGTCATTTATATTAATGATTCCCTTGACATCCCCCCCCCCCCCCCCCCCCTCTCTCGCTGTGTCAATGCGGCACCTCCGATATAACATTGATTTCCCAACGATGACGACGGCCCTCTCTTCCCGCGAGCTACGTATAACATTATAATGAAGAAAGACACGCACACACACATATATATATATAAGCAGCGTTACGTTCGAGAATTGGCCCTTATTGTCGAGGGGTATACGAGAGAGAAAGGGAGAACGAGCGGCAAGCTTGACGACATTGCCCCGGAGAAGATAGGCCCTCATCAATTATTTCGATATCACGCAGAAAGATCGACGGGCAGACCGGTAAAATGACCGGAAGATGGTGTGAAAAAAAAAAAAAGGAAGGATGGAAGGACTTGAAGATCAGTTGACATGAAAAATGGCAGGGTCTGAAGTTCGTTTATAAAGAAGTAGGGGAAGGAAGAAGAACCTGAGGATCGTTCGGGAAAAAATTGGGAAGCATGGATCTCAGGATCGTTTAACAAGAATTGGAAAGGATAGAAGGATCGGAGGATCGCTTGAAATAAAAGTACGAAGGATGAGAGGATCGTATATTTTATGCGAAGAGAAACTGCTAGCACGCAAACAAACTCAGGATGAAAAAGCTGCCTGCCACCATAACGGAAGAAAGTAATGGTGTTGCAACGTTGGAAGGCAACGAAAGTTTTTTTCATCATTTATTTTCCGTACTTGAATCATTGCGGTAGATGTTGCTAAACGAATATTTTGAAAAATGGTTGCGGGGTTTTCGTCGGCAAAATTCACCGAAAGATACAAAAGAAATTGAGAAATGTTAATTTTCGTTGCGTTTCAACGATGCAAACTTGAATCTCATAGGAAGTGTAACGAAGCTGCGTTAGGCCCTTCGTTGTCACAATCCTCATCGCACATTTCTGGTGAATCCCTTGCGATAGTTAATCATCGAGATTTCGTTGCGAAAATCCATCGTCGCCATTGGCTCGACCCACTTGACGATATAGAAGTGTCTCCATCGTTGGGACACAACGAAAGTTTCGTGGCGTAATTTTTTTCGCACCTTCAGCCCTCCAACCTGCCTCAAACGTTCTTCAGGATCCACATTGGAGATATTCATCCTGAATATGTAAGAAAAGATGTTGGATGATAAGAACAAGTAGGAAATGAAGCAATAAAAAAGTATTTTCGCTGCATTCCAAAGATGCAAACGTCCACACGGTCCCACTACGAAGTACACGTATCTTTTGTTATTGTCGCAGTTCCTCTTGATTGGGATTTTTGTCGTTTTTTGGTTGGTGCGGTTGATGCCAAGCCGCGCGCGCGCGCGTTCGAGTAACGACGGCCCAGGCTAATAACGTATTTGCGGCGTTCCTTGTACTCGTCGTATCTTCCACCGCACCGATGATTCTTTTTCGTGTCAACCGCAGGCGGCTTCAATTCGAATCGGTTCTCCTTCCTTATCTCGGGGCTGCTGTATCGTCGGGTGGCTTACTACGAATATATACTATCATATATTTATTCGCTTGGTAAGGTAGATATATATGGTACGTATACGGAGAAGTAAGAACGCCTGGCGAGTGTGTATACAAGGAACCAAGAGCAGCCTGGTCTTTCGTTGATTGAAGCCAACTAGCCGACCAATCCGGACTCTCGACTTATTAAAAGTCCCGTCGTCGTTATGCCTTTTGTCTCTTCTTATGACGCCAGCGGATATTCGAGATGCTCACTCGTCAGTCCGCGGTGTGTTATTCTCGTGTTGTTTTTCATCGGCGTTTCCAAAAAAATCCCATCCTCTATGGTGGAATCGTTGGTATAATGATCGCACCAAGTGAGCTTGCACATGTCGCGACGTGCCGGAAGAATAGCTAGGGAGGAGGAGGAGGAGTCCATTAGGAAGAGAAAGTCATTCGTAATGCGAGCTGTTGCATCCTAATAACGTGCACTATTCGGTGAGGAGAATTATGGCTCTAAGACACTCGTTACAGAAGTCTACCAACGAGTCTGCAGGCTTGTGTCGAGGCGTTGTTTGTCGAGAGAAGAGGATGGCACTACTATAATATCCAAAGCAATGTGCCTATGAGTCGACAAGTCCTTCCCCCCATTCTGTCCGTTCCATCGAAATATCCAACACCCTTAGGCGCAAGCCTAAAGACTCGCCAGAGCCCTCTACCCTATCGAAGGGGGGGGGGGGGGGATAACTACTGTCATTCTCTATGCCTGTTGTTCGTCTCGTGTGTTGTACGGCTTCGATTTGACGCTTCCGCGTTTGTAGAATATAACAGACATTCACTCTCCGCGAGCTCCTGTCGGTAAAAAACGAACAGACACCACCAGATAATACTGGCCATTAGCGAGAAATAATCTCTCTGCGCTTGAAACACGTGTTTCTGCAGGCTTGCGACGATCGAAAAAAAGAAAGAAAGAAAAAGAAAAAAAAAACGCTCGTTACGGAAAGCTATCAACGAGCTTATAATAGAAACCGTTACTGCCCTGTACAAAGCAAACATGTCTAGCGTACAAGTCGAAAAGGGCTTGATCATTTCGTCCGTTGCATCCAAATAACCAACATTCAACCGTATCGTTTGTGGTAGACGCGTACGCGCAGCATCTTGTCAACATTTCCAACGGCGCCCTCCCCGCCAGACTTGGAAATCAAACAAGCAGCCTTCATTCGATAAGCTAAACCTCGATCAAATACAATCGTTTCCCCCGAGTCCGGCAAGCGTTTAAGAGGAAACCGCAACTTGATAACTCGCAAGCAAAACTACCCCAATGAATCCCATACGAGCCTATAATAGAAACCGATACTGTCCTGTACGAAGCGAACATGTCTAAGACTGCACGTCAACAAGTCCTTGATAGTCCCATCCGCTGTATCCGAATACACTTTGAGTCACAAGCCCAGATACTTGCCAAGTGAGTTATGCCTATACCAACGAACGTGCCCTTCGAACTCGCCTAACCCGGGACCTGTGACTTTCTACCAATTACACTCCAACTGGCACAACGGTCCAGGTCATTGTGAACCCGTTGCTTATTATCGTTGAAAAGGTGTTAGTTTTATTTGCCGTCAGTCGTGTGGAACAGCAATACACGCATATGTTGTCCATTCCGTGGATCCCCGCATTCGGCAGTTGAGCTCGTCGCTTTTTTCGATTAATAAATAGAGCGCAGCTCGTGAAATCGACTCTACCCCCGATGAATACGGTCATTTATCTTATTCCATATAGATGTATCAGATACTCGTATAGTCACAATTGAGAGAGCGAGGGAGGGAGGGACGGAGAGAGAGAGAGAAAGAGAGCGGTAGAGAGGCTCGTATACAGATATGGCGGTTGTTGGACAATGCGATGCTCGTATACACACTCCGGGTGCCCCAAGAGACGAGGATTGTCTTCCTGAGAATGTGCGGGCTCGGTCGGTGCTGCAACCGCGAGTATACAAACGAGGGTATACACTACAAGAGAACTCGCTGTAACGAAACACTACTGTGCATGTAACTACGTTTAGCCGAGTTGATCTCGGGGGTTCCCTCTCGGGCGCCCGGTGGAAATCGACCAAGAGGAAACTAGAAAATGAGCGCACATATCGAAACAACACACTCTCAGCCTTATTTACGTACACTTACGGAGTTTTGCGATTCAGACCGCGTTGGAGAGAAGAATCGAGCAAATCACCAACTTGAATTCACACTCGGTCGCTCTCTTTCTCTCTATCTCTCTTGGCAAGAAATCTTGGCCCCACGGATAGGCAGCAAATTTCACCAACATTCAGCGATCAAGGAGACGAACGTGTTGGAGGGGGAGGCATCACGCGATTCCACCAATAAGGAAAGTCAACTTGTCGGATGCAACGAAGGCATGTACACATTTGCGTGCGCGCGGACTTTGTTGAACGGAAAATGAAGCTTTCTGCGGTGATGCTAGACGCTTTTTACGTACACACATGGGGGGAAAAGGGATTTTTCGGCATCATTGGATTCGAGGAAGTTCCTCATAGCAGCCTATTGTTCGACATACACAATGTAACGTAAAGCCCCCAATGGCTTTGAAGTTACCTTTGAATACATGTAGGCATATTTATAGAAAGGTCATCCCGAGGAACGTCCTCGGAACATCCAGCTGTGCTGATAGCTAACACACTGCATATGGAAGGATGGACGTGTGTCTTTCTGTCGCTTTTGAAAATTATAACGGCTAAGTGAATTCCTCGTAAATTGCACGTCGATTATCTTCGTCGTCGTCTTTGAGAGTCGTCACGTTTTTGACCGGGGAGAATGGGGCTTCGCGTCGCGTCGCACGGCTAAATTGAAGGATTTCACGGAAAGTTTGAGAAACGTTTGTCCGCGAACGAGCGCGGAGAGAGCTCCTCGGATAATTTCAGAAATAACATCCTCCATGGCTACTTTCGTGCTTGCTCGCGCGCGAACCCCCTCCTCCCTGTGCGGAAATTGAATCAGAGCACGTTTGATTGCCCGCATTTGATTAGGGCCCTAGTTTGGAAGTTGCAACTTTGGACCCTTCAAGGGAGGTCACACTTTTTTTTTTTTCACTGAAAGCCATTGAAGGCGCACCACAAGTCAGCCCTATTACCCAATTATGAAAGTAGCGCTGTTATGAAGTTCGAAAAACCGTTGCATTTCGAGATAACGAATAGTGTCTGGTATACGAATATAATCGGAGATTTATTAAATCTTCATTTCCTAATGTTTATCGGCCATTTTTAATTTGGCACATACAATATCTAATTAAGATTCATTGATAGCAAAAACCTCAAAATATGTATTATTATCCGACATTGGTCTAATCTTTGACGACGACGACGACGACGACGACGACGACGTCAACGATTAACGAATCCTTCGGACAACGGCGCTACTTTTTCCGCTTAGCTGCCTTCTCTTTCTTCCCACTTTCCGTCGACCATGCGCTCCAAGTTCACAATACTCTCTCACCTTTGGTGTTTTAATGTCCGGTTTTATTGTCGAGATAATGACTAGGCCGATAAGCCGAGCCGCCGCCGTCGCCTTGAATTACTCACCTTGCTCCCCTCGCCCTAGTTCGACTTAATATACGGTGACTCATCTACACACACACGCACGAAATCCCCCAAACTTCCGGAGAATCTGAAGGTGTGGCAGTTAAGAGCACACCGAGTAGATAGAATGTAGTACGCGACCTAACTACAGTACCTAATGGATTATAGGCGGAAAAATTGTGATTGATAATCACAACAGCCTAGCAATGCAGGTCTTGCATGTCCTACGGATATTATCATCCTCCACCTCATTCAGAACGAACTACAAGACTCACATGGTTATGGCGCTCTTACACACCACGTGGCTCTTTGCAAGCTGCAGGAGTATTCTCATTCGAACACGAGAGATTTCGGTAGCGAAGCCCCTCGCTAGTCCTCCAGCACGTAGGAGATAAGTTGTAATCTTATCTGGTACGATAGAGGCTGACTCGTTATGTCGCTCGAACGATAGTCGCGATAGGAGAGAAAAAAGTGATTGGAGACGACGACGACGACGACGCCGACGACGACGACGACGACGACGCCGACGACGACGACGACGACGCCGACGACGACGACGACGACGACGACGACGACGACGACGACGACGACGACTCGCGTTAGTAGGTTGAATACGAGCGAGCTGCGGTAACTCTTTATTTTTGTGTAGTATTGTGTGGTGATCCCGCGGTTCATCGTCTCGCCGCTGAGCGTTTCTCACAAACGGTCGTAGGTACATGCGTTACAATATTTACAACGTTTTCCCTACATGCTAACACCCAAGGGCCTCTATAGAGCAGGGCACAGAGGCACTGGTCATCGGATCCATCACTGTACCGCGCGCGAAAGCTCTACACTATCTCACACGCGTGTGGATACGTTACCACTTACTTATACCTAACCCACAAAAGTATGAAAGAGTAGCCGGAAAGGGAGCGCGCTCGCAACTGTGCTGGTCAGGCGCCACCTACCGAAAAGACTGGCCATTTGAACCAACCGCACAACAGCTCATCAGTGGCAAGTCAATGAAAATTGTGACTGAGAAAAACAAGATTGGCCAGCCACTAAACAGCATTTAGTTTTACTGTACTATCCGTCGAAACGAGCGTCTATCCGTCTTCCAGAGGACACGCTAAACGGATCACCGCCTTCGTGCCGCGCACCTTGTCCTCCACCCTATTCGATCTTAATTACTTCGTCCATCATTCTGCAAATTTGTGCTCAATGAAGTTGGACGAATAATTTCCGGTCGAACGAAACAGTGTCGCGATGGCACACACACACACACACACACACACACACACACACACACACACACACACACACACACACACACACACACACACACACACACACACACACACACACACACACACACACACACACACACACACACACACACACACACACACACACACACACACACACACACACACACACACACACACACACACACACACACACACACACACACACACACACACACACACACACACACACACACACACACACACACACACACACACACACACACACACACACACACACACACACACACACACACACACACACACACACACACACACACACACACACACACACCATCAGGTTGATATACCATTCCGAGTAAAAAGTTCCCAGCATTATCGATAATTGCGCGCACGGGCGGAAGTCTCGTACACGGCCGGTGAAGAATGCGCCCGAGGGCGCGCGCGCGCGCACACGAGTGACGAAGCAAACGAGAGAAGAGTTGTCGGTGTCTCGCGGCTCTTGCGCCCCGCAACTCTCTACACCTATCGCGTCGTATGTTGTAAGAGCCCCCTCTCGTTGAGGAATCCCCGTGGCCTGTTGGAAAGGACAACTCCACACGGATGATTCTTCGACAGCGGGGGGGGGGGGGGGGGGGGGGGCTCCAAAGAAACTCGACGCGGCAAGCTTCTTCCACTTTTTCCACACGACACACCGACTTGTCCAGCGTACCGCAACACTCTTCGATCCTTCTGCTCGCCTATACTTTGATAAACAATTCCTTTGGATTCACTAAATGCGCGATATATTTGCGGGAGTTTTGTTCGAAACAGCCTCGTGTTCCTATCTAACGTTACCAAAACACTCATTGGACTTGAATAGCTGGTTGTACTTGATGCATAGCTGTCGTTTGTTGATGAAACCAATCAGCATAGACCCAACTTGCGTTCTATTTGCGTAACCGAAGATGCTAGATCATTGACTCAAGAGGTTCGCTGATGCCTGGCTCGATCGCGTGCGCGCGCGCGCGCGCGCGCCCGGCTATTATTGTGCCTCAGACTGACGAGGCGTCTTCCTCTCTCTCTTTATCTTCTGTTTCTCCCTCTGCTGGTTCTGTCTGCGTGTAGCGTCCGCTCAGTGCATCTCCATGAACAGGCCCATCAGGCGTGTTGTCATCCGCGCCTCATGGCCACGGCAAAACCGACATTGCTACTAACTCATTCATGGCACTGACTGTGACATGGACACTAGACGACAGCTATCCAAACCGCCTGCAAGCACATACTCATGGATCTGCAGACAAACAGCTAATGTTCCCAACGTTAGGTCATCAGTTGATGGATAGACTATCGAAGCCTAGTTTACTTTAGCACAGTGGAACACGTCTTTATTATGGAAGAGAAATTAATCAAGCGCATAGAGGTGAAAACCTAATAGCGAAGATTTTGCAATATTCATAACGGCACGCCCGAACGCGCTCCCATTATGTACAACCGTGGGCACCCAATTCCCACACCCTCGGCAAAACTCTGCACCGTCCATTCTATGCTCCAGCACGTCGGTATCGCGTAGCCTTTCCTGCATCTTATACATGTATACATGTGCCACCTATTGCGCGCAACCGACAATTCCCGGGCCCCGATGACGCCTAGTAGGGTTAGTCCGATCGCTATGTAACACACACACACACACACACACACACAGGCAGAGCGAGCGAGCGGTCACGCTGCCGATGAAGTGGGTTAATTGAGGCGCGTGAGTACCCGCGGGAGTCTTTCGATTCTCGCGCGACCATCAAATCCGATCACCTCGCGCCCCGCCTGGTGGGGGGGGCTCGTGCGTAGGGTGCGGACATTGAGATTTAGCTCCGATCGAATTAATCGTACGCGTTATTGGCCACCGAGATTTAAACTCGGCTCGTGTTTCGGACAGATAAAAAAGCGGGCTGGTAAGGGATTGCTTAGTTTGTTGTATTTCGGTCTAAGAAGATTGGCGCGTATCTGAGGCTAATGCAGTTTCAATGACAAAGCTACCTCGTACAACGAGCTACCAAAGAACCTAGCGCCAAAACATCCAAAGCTATATCATGCTTCAGTCTGTGATAGTCGACAAGTCTACCCATTGCATCCCAATGTCTACTGTTTAGTTAGACATTGTCGCGCTCTACTGTCCAACAGGCATCGCCAGGCTCGTCGTGTCCAAAAAGGCATTTCTTAAGAAGGCTACCGACAAGTCTGCAGGCTTGTTTGGTTTTGGTGGGCAAGGAGCACCCAGCTCTCCAACAAGGCATCAAAAGCTATCTGCCTTGGTATGTGATAATCTATACATTGCATCCCAATGTTGACGGTTTAGTGAGACATTGTCGCTCCACTCTTCGCGACACGCAATGCCTGGCTTGTGATGTGGCCGAAAAGACATTCGTTACAGAAGGCTACTCTACCGACAAATTTGCAGATTTTTCGAACAAAGCACCTAACACCAGAATATGCAAAGCGTTGCATAGAAATATCCGACTGTTTAAGGCACAAACCTAGAGACTAGCCAAAGCCCAATCATTCTCGGAGGTAATACTACTGACGTTCACTCTCCAGGCTCCCGTTGGTAGGAAAATAACAGACACCCCCTGATAACACCGGTGACTCCATTAGCTAGAAATAATCGCTCTTCGCTCGAAACACGCGTTCCCAGAACTCGTGACGACCGAAAAAGCACTCTTTACGGAAATATACCAAGAAGCCTGTAGTAGAACCCAACAATGGCCTGTATCGAAGCAACCATGCCCAAGCGCGTACAACTCGACAAGGCCTCGAACGTTTCGTCCGTTGCATCCAAATCTAGCATTTGAACTGAATCTTTTGGTAGGAGCTAACCATCATCAAATACAATCATTTCCCCAAGTTCGGCAAGCGTTTCAGGGGCGACCACATCTTGGTAGCTTCCAAGCAAAACTACCCCAATGAACCACATTAGGGGTTGCTTATCAACGAGTACACAATACTCACAGCAACTTGGTACTTGGTTATTCCGTGTGCTATTGTAGAATCACGTGAAAAAATTGATAAACCACATTAAACGGCGAAAAAAAAGCAGATGAAGAAAGTTGAAGATGTTCAAGTCCCCGAAGCGATGCTGATTACAGTGAAATGATGATTGTCGGTTGGCACGGTAGCCTTCGGACATCTGGTTCGATGCCCCTTTAGGCGAGCGCCGCGTGGCTTCAAGCCATAAAGTGGAAACAACGCGATTACCTAACATGGCAAGAGGAAACAACGCAACGAGTGTATGTACGTCTCTCTCTCTCTCTCTCTCTCTCTCTCTCTCTCTCTCTCTCTCTCTCTCTCTCTCTTTCTCCTTTTCTCTCTTTCTCTCTCCTCGTCCGCGTCTGCGGATGTTATGGAGCTCGAACGAATAAAATAGTCGTCGGCACCGTGCGCTCGCGAACTTCGGAGATACTTCCCCGCGTGCCATATCTCCGCGCAGCTCTTGCTACTGCTCGACCAAGGGAAAAATTAAAAACGCTCGGGAGAAAGAGGACAGAGAGAGGGAGAGAGAGAGAGAGAATCACTGCTGCGTAAAAAGAGAAGCAGGAATCTTGCGATCGTTGTGTATCCCATACCAGGATAATCGCAGGGTGCCGATGCTAGTAGGGGCCTCTTTCTCTACATCTGCGAGCTTCGAGAGAGAGAGAGAGCAGCTGACCGAGAGTGCCTAAGTAAATGCGCGCTACGGATATTCGTCTCGTGAATTTATCGTCAAATTATAATAATACTTCATCAATGATAATAAGATGATTTAATGGCGACAAATATTTATCACTTTAACGATCACGTTGCCGGTTATTTTTCCGGTAATATCATCACGTCTACTGTTATTATTATTAGTAATTATTTCTTTTATCGTCAATGTCGTAATTCAAGGTGCCCATTGTTTTACCAGTTGTAATCAACTGGGCCGGTTATTTTACCGTCAACTTGACGGTTATTCTACCGGTAAACTTGCCGGTTGTTTTTTTTTACCTAATATAACTACGCTTACTGACAATGTCATTGGTCATTATTATTTTCGTAGTAAACTGTGTGTGTGTGTAAAGGTGCCGGTTATTTTACCGCTCAATTAACCAGTTATGATGAGAGATGTCGGTCAATTTACCAGTCTGTTTACTAGTTATGATTAAAGGTATCGGTTAACTCACCAATTATAATTGAACGTGCCGGTTATATTACCGGTTAATTTACCACTTATAATCTATGGGGCTGGCTTTTTATTATAATGTTCTTTTATAGTGATATGTGTGTGGCCTTGTATACAGTGCGAAGCACTATACCGCGTGCACAGTCCGATCGCCGATATTTCCTGACTAGCTGTAGGCAAAGAACCGTTGGATTCAAGGTCCCCCCCCCCCCCCTCTCTCTCTGATTCCGTCTTGCCCTCTCAATCCTTTTCAATACCTTTTTCTCCCTCTCCCTCCCTCTGTCTCTCTCTCTCTTTCTCTCGATCCATTTCTCCGCCTTTCCCTTCGAATCCTTGGCTCTCTCAATTTCTCTCTGGCGTATATCTCGCGGGAGTCTATACACGATTATCGCCTTCTCTCTCGTGGACACGCGCGATCCAGTTTCTTTAATGATCTACCTCGCCGACCCAAACAAACTCAATTGCAAAATGAAAAAAAAAGGAAATAATAATGGAATTAAAAAAATAGAGGGACGATACAAATGTATGCGCGAGTGGGCAACGCGAAACAATGAAGCAACGATGTGTGCTCCGATTCCGGCCATTACTGCTCTGACAGCTTTAGTTCTCTCTCTCTCTCTCTCCCTCTCTCCCTCTCTCTCTCTGTCGAAAAAAGAAAAACGAAAAAAAAGGAACAGGATGACAATGTACACGTCCGCTACGTAACGAATGTTACGAGAGATACCTAACGGAACAATCGTGTTACGTGTTCTTCGATTTTCGTCGATATTCATTTGGGTTTGTTTGGGTTTCGAGGTGATCTACGAATGAAAGACATCGCGCGACTGTCCGTAACTCATTGCCACTCAGATTGCCCAATGTCCGATGATTCAGAATTATCGGCGGCCCAATTGGAGCAGGAATTTTAGCATCGCTCAGCCCGCAGCTCAGCTTCGTCTTTCACGCCCAAGGAGACTCGGCAACGCGCTCAACCCCCTCCCACGCTTTGACACACCGCGTTCACAATATAAATCACTAATGAAAAGAAAAAGAAAATAAGAAAGAACGAAAGAAACGCACTTGCTCGAGAGCTGTTCCCGGGAAAGCGACCCGGAAACACCCCGTACGAGTAATTAATACAAAGCTGAAGACGCGCCGTTTATCCGAATGGTCGATCGAGCGAGGCCCGCGGGCCAGATGAGACAGAGAGGGAGGGCATATATCCCTCTGGTATATTTATTTATTTTACAAGGAAACTGCAAACCTTCCAGATGGCTTAGGAGCTGCGATACAAACAGTCTTGGCCGCGTTACACGCACTTGGAAATTAACCCACGGAGGCGGGGAGCGACAGGGGGTCATATCGTTGCCGCCACACGCGCGCGCGCGCAGTTATTATTATTGCTCGCGCGCGTACTTATCTCTCGCTTCTAATCGCGCTTTCCGCGTTTTGTACCCGGAGCATAATTTCCCATGTACGCTCATCTTACATACGCGCGCGCGCGCGTGCGTGTGTATGCCATTGGCCTCGAGGGACACTCAACACACAAGTCCTGTGTTCCGATACGGCCCCGACATTGTGAAAAGAAAATTACAGCTTCAATTGCAATGGTCGAGCGGACAGATTTTTTTTTCCATCTTCCGGACGTCAGACCTCTTTTTTCCGAGCTACCTTCTTGCAACATTCATTCATATTACGAGGTTTTTATCGTCGTCAAATTTGCATTTCATATTATTATACTATTATCATACCTACTGTACTTGACAAACTCGAAATGACTGCGACGGAAATTGGCCAGAAACGAATATTGCTTTGAATTTTTACCGGGGCATTTGAAATGGTCGAAATTTCATGTTGAATTGAAATTTGACAACTTTACATTTGGCAACACTGAATTTCGATAATAATAATAATAATAATTGTTTAAAATAGCCAATCATTTTATTATAATTTTTCGTATTTTAGAATGTTAAGTTTTTTCGAAAGTATTTTACTATTTAATATTAAAAATAAAATACTGACTAAAATTTAGAATACTCGAGATAATAATAATGATTATTATTATTCTCATATGAGAATGTTCATTTTTTCGGAAGGGCTCTGGTAGAAATTGGAAAAATGTTATGTGGGCCTGTCCTACTACCTGACCAAATTTTCACGATTCTTCAAAATGGGACGCGATACATATGTGTGTATGACACACGCACGCGCGCGCAACACACACAGAGACAGAGACAGAGAGAGAGAGAGAGAGAGAGAGAGAGAGAGAACTGGTAAGAAGGTGAAAATACACATATGGCTTGAAAAAATACATGTCCCGAAAAATAAGAAGAATATTTTGAAGATTATTCTGCTTGGTGGTTTATTTCAAATATAAATCCTGCCTGTTAATTAAAATTTGGAGAAAAAAATGGAAACGAAAAGCTAACTATGCAAATACTTTTTTGATAGTATAATAATTTTTATATATATGGGTCATTCCATGTCAAATCGACAAATTTTTTACCTGACCCCCTTTGATTTCGCTGAAAATTTTCTATCTCTTTCTACCCCCCGAAAGTTATTTTTCAGAATTTTTTCAAATTTTTTTTCCCGACTCAAAAAAAGTTATGAATTTAAAAAAAAAAACCGCTCTTTTATTTTTAAATTGCCAGAACTTTTTCAAAAATTGACCGTTTGGGAACTTTTTTTTTTTTCAAAATTTTTGTTTTTAAATGTAGTTTTCGAAAAAAAATATGAAAAAATTTTCAGAATCCCAGATATATGAAATATTTTAGTTTTTTTGAAAAAACCGTAGCTTTCTCAAAGTCCGACCGTTTTTTTTTTTTTTTTTTTTTTGCTCTAAAAATACTTCAACTAATTCTGCAATGATCCCCGTTAATCAAAAGATGCGACGACAATCGCTTCTAATTTTTTTTCTTGATTATAAAAAAAATTTTGTTGAATTTTTGCTGATTTTATATAACTTTGTTATGAAATTTTTTTTATTTCCTCGTGAAACCTCAAAAGTTGAAAAATAAAATTTTATTGGAGAATTTCAAGTGATTATCGTCCAAGAAATTGTTATTTAAAAAAAAAAATAATTTTTTTCTCTCATTGACGTTATTTTTTTACTCTTATGGACGTTTTTTTTTGGTACTGAAATATGACAACTTCAAAAATACAATGGGTTTAAAAGTTACCTCCAGTTGATACAATGTGATAATTTAAGAGCTATCGATTGTCGGTAAAAAAGATATCATCTACATTTCATTTAAATAATATGGAGGTTATGTTTTCAGAATAATTACATTGTCGTTGTGTTCATCGTGTCACGTAGACTTACTATTGCTAAATAAAGTACCTATTATTTATCATAAAGTGCTGTTAATTTATATTTTGTTAACGCGTGATTACAATGCCCAAGTTTTTTGATCGATGTTGCAATCCATTTAATTAAAAAAAATTAGAAGATCGGTTCACAAATGCAAAAACAATACCAGCGACACAAAAAATCGATAAAATTTCACCATTGGAAGATTGTATGGTGCAAGTTAAGATGTTTTCTTCTTCAGAAAAATATTTAAATCACAGTACGATGAAGAAAAGAAGGGAATCATCCAGTAAAATGAGATAATAAAAATAGGTGTAATGTTGAATTTTAGAATCAAGTATTATGTTAAATAAAAGATAATATAATTTGAACACATACAAAAAAAATGTTTTTAATTTATTTAAAGATGTTAAGAGACGGTGAATTTATTTAAGAGTATGAAAAGTCCTTTTTTTTACTTTTTTGAAAAAAATAACAATTACTTGGACGATAATCACTTGAAATTCTCCAATAAAATTTTATTTTTCAACTTTTGAGGTTTCACGAGGAAATAAAAAAAATTTCATAACAAAGTTATATAAAATCAGCAAAAAATCAACAAAAATTTTTTTATAATCAAGAAAAAAAATGAGAAGCGATTGTCGTCACATCTTTTGATTAACGGGGATCATTGCAGAATTAGTTGAAGTATTTTTAGAGCAAAAAAAAAAAAAAAACGGTCGGACTTTGAGAAAATTACGGTTTTTTAAAAAAAAACTAAAATATTTCATATATCTGGGATTCTGAAAATTTTTTCATATTTTTTTTCGAAAACTACATTTAAAAACAAAAATTTTGAAAAAAAAAAGTTCCCAAACGGTCAATTTTTGAAAAAGTTCTGGCAATTTAAAAATAAAAGAGCGGTTTTTTTAAAAAATTCATAACTTTTTTTGAGTCGGGAAAAAAAATTTGAACAAAATTCTGAAAAATAACTTTCGGGGGGTAGAAAAAGATAGAACATTTTCAGCGAAATCAAAGGGGGTCAGGTAAAAAATTTGTCGATTTGACATGGAATGACCCATATATACACACGCGCGCGCGCATGCACGCGCACACACACGCACACACACACGCACACACGCACACAGAGAGAGAGAGAGAGAGAGAGAGAGACACACAGACACAGAAACATATATTCAAATGTATTATAGGGATTTTCGTCCAATTGTCGGTTAACATTTGCGAATAATTATGGCCGCGAGTAGGTGGAGAGCAATTTCGGATAAGAGAGTAGAATAAGACGAGAACGTTGATTCGAGCGTGTTGAATATTCCACTCAGGTAATGGTGGTCATCGTCGTCGTAGTTGTCGTCGTCCTAATAAAAAAAGGCACACGGACGTACGATGTGCACGACGAGAAATGATAAATTTCGCGATCGTAAATGAATTTCCCGTTGATATCGTGGAGAACTTTGAACATTTGTGTTCTCTTTGCGACTGAGAAAAATCAAGCAGGAAGTGTGCTGGAAAAGAGTAAAAGTAGGCCAAGAAAAACAAGCACGCCTGGTGAATGCGGGCGCGTAAGACCGAAAAGATGATCGCGATCGTGACGAGTCGAAAGTAAAAGGCAGGGGATAAAAATGGACGTGAACGTATGTTCGAGAAGAGTCCACGACGGCTACGCGACCATAAGATCGCGGGGGCGAAATCGACCTCGGGCGCTCTACCGATCGGATTCGGAAGAGCTGCTCAAAGAGACCGAAGGTGGTCCTTACGCCCTGCTTCCACGGGTCTCCAAGGATCCACTTTCGGACGAGCACATTCACCAGGTGCTGCTACCCAGGTGGTCCGATACCGGAAGTAACAAGCTCTCCGAGAATTACGGTACCCTGAGGAGGGCCAACAAGTCCTCGGAGGACTCGGTGATGGACGACGAGGCTGCTGAGAGAATCGTCCTCAACACGTTCACCGCTAGCAACAAGAGTAAACGCTTGGATGACTCGCGCGACGAGAAGATCGACGATACCGAGTATCAGGAGCGTTTGTACGACAGCGTGACGCAGGACGACGATCAAGAGACGAATGAACGGATGCGAAAAATGGCTGCCTCGCAAAAGGCGGCAGCCAAGAGCCTGAGCCTCGTCCAGACCGAGATAATTGAATCATTGAGGAATATTTACGAGAAGGCGAGCGAGGAAAAGACCAGCCGAAGATCAGCGAGGCGAAGAGGAGGACTCGAGATCGCGAGAGCGAAAGCCGCGGCCGGTCAACCGATCTACGCGGTGCCAAATGTGCCCGAGCAAGGGGACAATCGCCCGGCGAGCATAAACGATGGAAATTACGTGCCCAGTGGTGATCTCTATCGAAGCGCTGCTCGCTACATCGAGGACATGAATCGCAACATTGCCGAGATCGACAAGAGCTACGACGAACTGCGATCGAAGGCACGCGGCGGCGGCGGCGGCGGCGGCGGCGGCGGCGGCGGCGGTTCCATTGACTCGGCTTACGGTGTCGTCAAGAGGATCCCCAGATCGAACGATCCCGACGACGACGACGACGACGACGACGACAATAATTACGCTGGTTTTCATCGAAAACGCGACGTTCTTGCGCCAATGCCACCGATATCGCCCAATTTTGCCGAGAATGCGGAACTTTCCGCGTCAGTGCCGATCCCAAAGGAGACGATTGACGATCAAGCGACGAGATTCGACTTTCGCATTGCCAGGCCCAATTCTTACGGAAAATTGCCACCGAAGCTGCTGCCACGCTCCTCCTCGATGGACAACAATACACTGAGACACTCGACCGGCTCGACAACCACCACCACCACCACCACCAACACCAGCAGCTCCTCGAAATCCACCGAATCCCTCTACGCGATCAGCGAAAATCTCCCGGAACTTCCCAACATCCAGAAGCAGCAGCAGCAGGATCTTGGATCCCGAGGAGATTACGCGACCCTCGGATCGCGATCGAGAGATGCTACGAGGAGTTTCAGGCACGAGGAGAGAACCGAGCAACCTCGACGCGCCTACGACACTTGGCAGCCTAGAAAGCCCAGAGACAATCGAGCCCGGGACTTGCTGGGACCACCGATTACCGGGACCGGCACCGGCACCGATGACGAGTCGATCCACCCACGGACAATTATCCACCACAGTCACTCGTGTCAACCGACCACTTGCTATTCCACCAACCCAAAACAAACCGAAATCCGGCCAAACGATGATTGCCTGTGCAAAGAGATCGACGATCGTGCCTATTTGATAACCCAACGAAACGAAATGGCCAAATGCCAGAGCAACAGTTATTACCTAAAGAATACCCGTTCAACGAGCAAGAACAACAATCGGGAGCAATGGATCATCGGCGAACGACGTTACGGCACATTGCCATCCAGAAGATCCAGAACAGCCAGGCCTCACCACAAATCGAGCGAGGATGTACTCGAGAGAAAGTGCTCGGACGATTCCTCGCTGATGCAGAGATCCTGTATCAGCACCAGCGACGTACGAGACGACCACGCGACCAATTTACCCAATGAGAATACTAGACTGGCTCGACAGCTCGATCCACTCTACCTCATGGACGCTACCGAACTCATTGCCAGGGGTCAACTGCTGCGCAACACCCGCAACTATTGCTCCTCCGCCAATGAAAAGCCATTGGAGATTATTCCATTGTCTTCCGTGTCACCACCTGACGACACCTCCAATCGCGAAAAGTCGCTCTTTTATGACCCCAATGAGGGATGGACCAAGGCTCGCCCTTCAACAGCAGCCCACCGCACCACCACCCACTCTCGGACCAGACACAATTCTCTCGAATCCGATTATGCCGAGACTACTACTTCCCTAGTAGCCAAGTGCATCAGGGCTTCCAATGATTATTCGCACGTTGGAAGCCCCGGCGGCGGTGGTGGTGGTGGCTTCGCAACTCTACCCAGACGCGCCAACTGTCCCAAGGAACAACGATCATCGAATGTTGACGCGCCCAGACGCTTCTCGGGCAATCTTCCCGTCCTCGAGCCACTTTACGAACACGCTGTCAGCGATCCAGTCAAACCACGAGCTACCGACAATTCCGTCGTCATACCTTGGTGGGAACTCGCCACCAGGAAGTACAGACATCGAAGCTGTCCGGCGTTGCAGGTAAAATGAGGCCTTTCTCGGGGATTCTACGATAATCGTGGCGCCGCGATTCAATGACGGATTTTTGTGTATCTCGACGAGACAAATCGAAACTGTGGAATACCATTTTTTCGATATCGATGTTACTATTCGAGAATTTTTTTTTTTTTTTTTTTTTTTTTTTTTTTTTTTTTTTTTTTTTTTTAAACTTATTGGAACGTATTTCTGCGTTGCGAGGAATGGGGGCGTCTGGGGGTGACCCCCCCCCCCCCGAGCAAGACAAAATATAGTGTTTAAGCGAATGAATATCTGAGATATACACTCCAGGCCAAAAGTTTGGGTACACCCCACGAAATTCCGAACCGCACTAAAAGTTCGATAACTCAGTGAAAAATGAAGATAATCGAATTTCCAAAGCGGCATTTTGAAAAGGACATATCAGGCTTCTTTTTTTTTCTTTTCCGAAAAAAATGCGATTTTTTTTTAACCCGGTGCACAGGTTTCAAAATGGCCGTTTTTTAATACTTTTTTTGTTGCCGTTTTCAATTCCGTTACACAACGTCTAGACATTTTTTTCCGTTAATTTTTTTTTTTTTAATATCCTTGAAACGGTAACCAATCGTTTCAATTTCATTTTTTTAGAAAATTTCGTGCGATTTTTTTTCAGGGAGTTATGATTGTTTTTACCTGAAAACGACCATTTTCAAAAAAAGGCAGCGCAACTAAAAACCTTTGAGGTTTAAATAAAATTGTCAAGAGAGAAATAAGTCGCGCACAATCATGCTGAATCGACACGATTTTTTTCCAAAATTTTCCTTCAAATTGTTTTCTCTCACCCATTTTGGGTCGAGCCTCTAATAATTCAAGTGGCTCAAACTCGTAGATTATTGAGTTTGGGCTCAATTATCACGGGAGAAAATCTTCTTTTTGAACATTTTGAGCCTTTTATAATATTTTCAAAATTTTTTTTCTTACTCCAGAGAGACGCTAGAGCGAAGAAAGTTTACACTTGACAGAGGACTGGACTTCGGACTGGAGAGGACTGCTGGAGAGACTCTCTAGCGGACAGTCCTCTGTCAAATGTAAACAAAGTCAAACAAACTCAATGATCTGAGTTTGAGCCACTTAAATTATTAGAGGCTCGACCCAAGATAGTGAGAAAAAAACATTTCGAAGGAAAGTTTCGAAAAAATTCTAGTCGCTTCAGCATGATTGTACGCAACTTTTTTCCCTCTTGACAATTTTATTTAAACCTCAAAGTTTTTTAGTTGCGCTGCCTTTTTTGAAAATGGTCGTTTTCAGGTAAAAACAATCATAACTCCCTGAAAACAAAACGCACGAAATTTTCTAAAAAAATGAAATTAAAACGATTGGTTACCGTTTCAAGGATATTCCAAAAAAAAATTAACGGAAAACATTTCTACACGTTGTTGTGCAACGAAATTGAAAACGGCAACAAAAAAGTCAAAAAACGGCTACTTTCAAACGGGTGCACCGGGCGCAAAAAAAAATCACCATTTTTTATCTAAAAAAGCAAAATAAACGCTATGTTCTTCTTAAAATGCCGATTTGGAAATTCGATTATCTTCATTTTTCACTGAGTTATCGCGAACTTTTAGTGCGGCTTGGAATTTCGTGGGGTGTACCCAAACATTTGGCCTGGAGTGTATGTGGCTGAGATATACTGTGTTTAGATCAATGGATATTTGGGACATACGTCCGTGTATGTGTAATTCGATGGATTTACCATACTATCGAGAAAAAAAAATTTACAATTCGTTACCTTGAAAACTAATATCGATATCCAAAAATTGTATTCTTCTGTTGCATCCCCACGAACATATATATATATATATACATCACTGACTCCTAAAAGTAGCACCCTGATATGAATAACCGCAAAGAAAAGTGATGTCAACTTGAAGAAATCTGCAATGCCGTAATGCCGAAAAACTTGCGTCGTTGGAATGCAGTTCTCAAATTTCTTTTTCGACCCATTTTAGCAACGTACATCACTTGGACATTTTTAATGGTGTTTGCTTAGGACCGAAAATGTACACCACCTCCAAGGAAAAACTTTGCTTGGATTTGTTGGGGCGTGTTTGGAATTTGGACTTTAAAAAAGTGCCGTCCAATAAAAGTGTTATGATATTGAATTTTGCATCGTTGGAATACACAAACATCTTTTGCTATTTTTTTTTTCGGTAATAACAAAAATTCCGAAAAATAGAAAAGAAATCAACTAATCGAACAGAGAACCTTTTCCTCGTTACACTCGAATTTGGAAACGACGCGATACAAACGTAGTAGCAGTCAAAATAAGGAACACTAAAAAAAAAAAAAACAGGGCGGCGAGATCCCAAATATGCGCATTTTTTGCGAAGCTAAATTATTTCAGCTAATTTTTTTTTCTCTTCACTTTTTTTCCTTGTACGTTTTTTCCGAATTTTTTTTCGTCCTCATTCTCGATCCGCGCAAAACAAATATTTCACTCAACAACCAAAACCCAACGTATTTCGAGACTTTTACGCTCGTTTCAAGTCCGCGAAAGGTCAAAGATGCGCGATTCGTGAAATCTTCTCGTTTCGCATTCATTATTTATTCATTATATTCCGTTTCTCTCGTGCGGTCTCCTGGTCTATCCAGTGTCAAGATTTTGGCAATTCCAGACGCATCGCGGTCTCAGCTCCGGTATTAAATTCTTATCGGCAAAAACAGGATGGACAGGGGCGCGGGGAGAGAGGGAGGAATTAAGCGCCTCGCGTATTAATGTTATTCCGCTATATAACGACCTTTGCAACAACGCCGATAATCATAATAATAATAAGAAATTTAAGTATTGAAAAAAATGTATTTTCTTCGCGACCGGAGCCCGGCGCGCTAGCTCTCGCGAGATCTGAAAACGTCGGAAGCTCGTAGCGAGCCAATGATGCGCACCGTAACGAAGCGTGGGCCGTGCTGATGCGAGTTTATATGGGAGCGATTGAATAATTAGACGAGCTCATATATGTGTATATTCTCTGTACTTTACGGAATATGTTACTACGTTATGAAAAAGTAATTCATACAAAATTTGAGAGGTCTAAACATTTTTTTATGTAGTGCTCAAACGACTTTTAATTTTTTTTTTCTCCATTTTTCGTCAATTTTTTTTTCATTTGTTTTCTTACTCCAAAACAATATATTACCCCAAAACAAAAAAAACACGTATACTTGTTAGAGGTTCAGTGATGTAAACACCGTGTTCTTGTTCACCAAGTGATTGATATAATTTTCAAAACCGAATAACATATATTGATTCTTAATCTGCAAATACAAATTGTTTATGATAAAAAAAATATTTAAATAAAAATTGTGCACTCCTTAAGAAAAAATTAAATTGAGATTTACATTGGGTCGCGCACTAACATTTTCTGCATCGAGATTTCAAAAAATGAATACTCCTATAATCATGAAAAAAAAAACATGAAAAAGGCGCTTGAGCACTAACTAAAGAAATTGTTTAGAACCCTCAAATTTTGCAAAACTTTCTTTTCTTAACATACTTCAATTTTCCGTTGAGAAGGTAAAATCAATTTTTTTAACCACCCTAATATATATATACCTACTATATTTACTTATTTAACACTATCTTATCACAATAAAATAGTTACAAATAAATATTTATGTATATACAGTTAATGATGAAAATATATTACATAATAGTATAGACCATTTTGAAATTTCGTTGACACCCTTATATTGGTTCACGGCTTTGACACACTGGGTCAACAAACTGGGTGGGTGGGCAGGTGCGCGCGCGTGCGTGTGTGTGTGTGTGTGTGTGTACATTTTCTACTATTGATACATCGTAAATCCGTCGTATTGATGCGGAGGCTTGTTTCTTCTCACTATTATTATGGATTATATGAGAAACTGTCCTAAATTCTAGAAGAATGGCAATATCAATTCCCGAAGAAATCAGTGTGTAAATATGTATATTCCCGCATACTTAAAATTTAGTCAGTGTGCATTATACATCGTGCACCCCATAATCATATGCCCTCGTGACTCAAGACTGACAGGCTTTACGTCTTCCCTGCCCCATCTACAAAATTGAAGTACGGTGACGTTTTCTTTCCTCTTTTTTTTTTTTTTTCTTTTAGGGACCACGTCAGCGAAGTAGAGTTAACGTTGAAAAAAACGAAGGCAGAGAGAGAGAGAGAAAATATGGATGAAGCGCTCATACACTTGAGATTTCAGGTAGTCGCCCTACGGGTCCTAAAAAAACACTTACCGTCCCTTCTTACCCGACCTCGACCCTTCCCGTGGGGCCCACACGGGCTTGAAGTGTGTGTGCACGCACACACACACACACACACGCGCGCGCGCGCGTATATGGGTATACGAGCCTCGAAGCACTAGAGTGAACTTCCTTCTTTTTTTCGTGGTACTTTTTATTTCTTTCTCGAAAATTCTCGTCTATCTAATTTAAAAAAAAAATTTTCCTGATAATTGAAGAAGAAAAAACGAAATTATGAAAAAAAAAAAAGAGAAAAAAAACAATCTTCACGAAGGAAGAAGATAACACACACGACTTTCTGAGTCGTTGGATTAGGATCTAACGTAGTACGTACGTAAAATACCGTTTGCCAAAGAGCCTAAATTTGAGCAACTATACATGCGTATTGAAACGAACGGGGCAAGCCAAATGTGCAAACGACAAGCCAACACGTGTTTTAAAATTTTACTCGCGTTTTAGTCTCGCCGTCTCGTTCTCTCTCTCTCTCTCTCTCTCTCTCTACGTTTATAATAGTCTCGTAACGCCAGCTGGATTAACTCTACCAGCGAAGATGGTCATCACGTGTTTTCGTTTTGCCCCCGGCCGAACGGGTCTCCAATGTTGGACGCTCGTAGCCGGTAGTGTGTCGTTTATACGACTGGGCAAATTTATGGGAGGAGGAAAAAATGACCTACGACGAAAATCCGAATTTGCTTGACGTTTTAGACCGATAATTGCGACGAAAACCCAGCACTTTTGAGCGTAGAATATGATTTTTTTACTGGAGGTGGATGGTTACATACTGAAACTAACCGCGATAAAATGTTGACCCGAAACTCACCCCAACCCTAAGAATGAGGGGTTGAAAACTTTGAAAACCCAAACCCAAACAAACAAAAGTTGTTTGGAATAATAAAATACGCATAAGGATGTCTGACGCCCAAGCGCTCATCTTTGAAAATAGCGGCACAAAAACGATTAGAAAATTCTGATTTGGTGCTTTTGCGTTTTTGTGCCGCTATTTTCAAAGATGGGGGTTGCACGTCAGATAACTTTATATGAGGTTTTATTATTCCGAACAAACTTTTGTTTGGAGCCTCTTTTCATCGGGCTATTAATTATCGAGATACGGCGATTTTTAAGTTTCCAACCCCTATTTCTTAGGGCTGGGGCGAGTCGAGGGGCTACATTTTTATGGGCTTATTTTTAGTATGCAACCATCTACATTCAGTCGAAAATTCATATTCTACGCTAAAAAAGTGCTGGGTTTTCGTCACTTTTACTGGACTATTTATTCCGAATGAAAGAACTGCCTGGGAATCGGTGGCCCCCTGGCTCCCCCGTGGTCCCCTCTTCCGGCCCCCTTTCAGACTCGAGATCGGTGACGCTTCGCTGATGGCACGCCCGCAGATCGGAACCCCCGGTCGCGATCGTTTTCAAACTTGGGTCGTTGGAATTCAACGAAAATTCTTTATTTTTTATTTTCATATCTTTATTTTCGCCACTATTTGAATTTCTTTTTTTTGAAAGTTCAGTTTATAAATCGCTATCAAGAATTTTCAAAAATATTCCGGTGATTTACGTGGCCTAAATGACCAGAAGAAAATCAGGTAATAACCTATATAAATAAAATAACACAAATATAAGTAACCGTGAACTGCGGCATATATATTTTTTTTATTGTTAGATTATTTTTAAAAAACAGCCTATGTGTATTGAGTTTTGAATATTCAAAGTTTCTTCTCGAATAATCTCAATTATGTTTTTTTTTTTTACATAATATACACATTTCGTTTTTAGTATTTGAAACTAAAAATTCAATTTTTTAAATGATTTTTCAGAACTTTTTTTGCCATTAAAATTCGAGAAAGAGGACTGGCGTCGTGCTCACCACGCGATCGTGCACCCTACACAGAATCTGTTACACTCAATCTGATATAACGTAGAAGGGAAGTAAAGATTCCGTTTCGTTAACTACCGAACAAAGCGCGCTACTGTTGCTGTTCGTTCGCTTACATCGCTGAGTTTTCGTGCTTACTTTACTATATATGTGTGTGTGTGTGTGTGCACAGCGCGCGCGCGCGCGCGCACACACACACACACACACACACACACACACACACACACACATGAACAATGGTACACCCCATTTAAGTTGGCACAAAGAGATATTGTCGAAAGACCCCCACTTGAAAAAAAATTCAAACCAACATTTCATAGTTTTGACACAAAAAAAATATAGTTGCCATACCGAAGTTTCTCGAGAGAGCTGCACTTTAGGAAAACAAATTCAAGCAAAGACTTCATACTTTTGATACACGAAAAAAATGACGACGTTAGATATTTTCCATTTGATTAACGTCAAATCCCTAATTCAATTTCCGCGCGCGGGTATATGAGAAAAAATGCTCATATGCTTCTTTTTTTCTCGACTGGAACTAAAATAAACTAAATTTGTGTGTACTATCTCGGGTACGAGAAGATTGTCTTCTGGTTAGTATCCTAAATATCCATCGTCGTGAAGAGACTGACGAGAGAAAGAGAGAGAGAGAGAGAGAGAGAGAGAGAGAGAGAGAGAGAGAGAGAGAGAGAGAGAGAGAGATTGCTCTCAAGACAAGCTTCTCCAGCAGCAGCACCAAGTTTTATCTCTCGTTTACACTTGAAAGAGAAGACGTGTGTATATATATATATATGTATGTATATATATATAGCTCTGAAGGTTCGCTTACTGAGGTTGGCCCTAATGCGGGTTACATTATAAAATGTACGTACTTGGCTACCACGAGAGGGTAGATAAGACGTTGCGCCACAGATCGATTTTTTTCTCGCTTTTGCCCTCTCTGTTCATTTCTATTCTATAGGCCGCCGGAAAATGACCTGATATTTGAATTTATCAATAAAACGTATTATTTATTTGAAAACTACGGATAGCTTTTTTTTATTATCAGGTACAAACATGGAGGTTGCGTGTGGAACAAAATAACTCATATATATAAATGAGTTTTCAAAAATCTACGAAAAAGAATCACTTGTATGTTGATTAAAAAAATTCCCGAATTTATACATAGGGGAGACCGGGGCAAAACGGGTTTGGGGCAAAATGGAATAGTGAAAATCAACACTGCTGGAAAATACGTCATTGGGGCAAAACGGGATTGGGGCAAAATGGGACAGTGGAATAATCCGATGCAGAAACGAAAGAAATGCAGGGGTAAAAAACGAGGAGTAATAAATGAGTGAAAACAGGTTTTATTGAATGTTACACGATATTTGGGTCACACTCTAATTACGATACTATAATTTAACGGTGGCAATGTTTAATTTTTATTGCTTGTTTAACTAAGCTAATTTTTATCGGCACAATTGTCGCAAACGTACTCGTAATTTTTATAATCTGACGCGTGCAATTTTTTTTTGTTTTTTTTTTTTAATTTATATTCTCCCAACTGCACGTTACTGATACTGATTTTCAAGCCATTGATGAAACTCTTGTCAATTTTTACGTAAATTGTTTTATGAAACTAGGACCGTCGCTCCCCATTAAATCGACGGATATGTGTCGACAAATATATCGGTCAGTCCGTATTATCTGCGTATATGTCGACTGAAACGAACCACAAGCACCATTTAGATTAGATTATGTTTCAACAGCTCTTTCATAGAGCCGAAGCATGAATTTTCCTGTCATCCCATTTTGCCCCAAATTCAGCGGGCTGCGACACTTCATTTTTGTGTGTCCCATTTTGCCCCAATTTGATATTCCACTCCTCTCTGTCCCATTTTGCCCCGCTATACCATTTTGCCCCGGTCTCCCCTACATACATACATACAAACATACATACATACGTGTGCGTGTGTGTGTGTGTGTGTGTGTGCGTGTGCGCGCGCGCATGTATGTATGTATGTATATATATATCGAATTTTATGTCTACGTGTAAAGAAAATAAAAAATCAACAAAAATTAAAGGGACCCAGGATTCTTTCTTTCGCTCGAATCCTGACTATCGATTCTTCACATTCGCCCTTCTCACTCATAAACTAATTTGCAAGAACAAAAACTAGAATGTGTCCACTCCATTTGCATTACTCGTTCATTACATTCCGTCTAAGGTATGCATTTTTTTCAAATTTTTTTTTTTTCCTAAACCTGTTGCAGGACCACGTGGTGCAGGCCTTCGAACAATCGCTCTCCAACATGAACCAGAGACTCAAACAACTCACAGCCACAGCAGAGAAAAAGGTAATTCGTGTTTTTCTTCCACTTCTCCTTATTCTTCCATTCCTTTTCTTTTTTCGTCTCGTATGCAATTGTTTTCCATCGGGAAGAGGAAGGAAAAAAAAATACGCGTACGATTTTCATGGCGATTGCGTTGCATTATTTATGAATGGTGCGACGCTTCTGCGATTTACGTGATGACGACACAAGTGGGGAATATATTTATGATGTTGGATTTTGTCTTTTTTACCAATGCGCCTCGACGCTGGTTACGAATAATAGAATAATATTTTGTCGTCGGAAATATCTGCTCGTATATATAATAATAATAATCGTAAGTAAAATTAGTTTGTGACAATAAATATTTAATTGAGTAATTGAACATACTTTAAGGGGTCTTCGCACTTTAGACGCGAAAAATGGCTACTGCCATGAATATTTCGGTAGGTTTGTATTATAGATATTGATATAAAAGTTGTTACACTTAATAAATACGCCTTCGAAATACATTTAAAAAAATATTTTATGTAACCGAAATAAAGGGACATTTTTGACAATTTATTTACGAAAAACAGAACAATATTTTTAAATTCGGTTTTTTATACATGTTAGTACAAGTCTTGCAGTAAAAGAAAATGTTTTTTAAAATTATTTCGAAACAAAATGGCGGCGCAGTAGTCGATGAATAGTCCTCTACGGGCGTATTCGCACAGGTCATAATTTTCGAGCTAGAACGAAAAACGAAAAATATTTTCAAAGTAGATATAAAAAACTAGTCCGGTACGTAGGGGTTTTTCAAAATATTGTTTTTTTTCAATGGCGTTAATATGAAGAAAAAAATCGTGAAAAAATCGTTCGAATAGCGATCGTAAAATTTCTGAATTTTAACTTATCGAAAAAATCCTACGTACTGGACTAGAAGATGTTGTCAAGAAGCTACAGTTGAAATTTCAAGTCAATCGATTGAAAACTCGAGACGCTACACGCATGCGCCCGTGTCTAAAAACATAGTTTCGAGAAGAACGCGTTTAACGTTTTGAGTACTGTAAAATCATGAAAATTTCGTGTTTACCTTTAATCGGCGATGCCTGGACCATACAATAAAACTTTTTTGAAAATCATTTTTGGATAGTTGAGGAACCTTTCGAGCCAATAAAAAAAAAAAATGCAGCATAAAATTTACAAAGGTACGTCTCTCCCTTAAACGCCTTTTTCTCGAAACAACGTTTTTCGACGGCTTGTCGATAAAATCTTCGAACCTACTGAACCAATCCTTACGAAATTATAACCACATACTCTTTACAACTATGCCTATAGCGCATATCAAGGATTTTTTAAATTCTGATATTTACTATTTTCTTTGTTGCCAAAAACGGTGAAAAAACACGTTTTTTGTTGTTTTTTTTTTTTTTTTTTTTTTTCTCGAAAAACGTCGGCCATTTTGTTGTTTTTGCATATATAAAAAAACGTATGAAATGCGCTATAGCCATTAACGTACTGCATCTAAAACCGTTTGATTTTTTTCTCACGAATGATCCCATCTTCGAGATTTCATCGACAGCGCAGACGTACAATTTTTTGTAGGGCATCTTTTTATCTACCATTTTCGTCTATAGATAGTGACTTAAATAAATAACAATTTTTGCAAATGTATTTCGAAAGTGGTTTTATTAAGCGTGAGAACTTTCATATCAATATCTATAATATAAACCTATGAAGGAAATTCATGAAAATGACCTTTTTCAGCGTCCAAAGTGAGAAGGCCCCTTAACACGTGGATAATTGATTATAATTGAACAATTAAATAATCAAATATAGGCGAATATCACGCAAAAGAAAAAGGAAGGTCGCCCTCGATCACGTCGCACACGTCCAACCGCAAAAAAAAAAAAAAAAAAAAAAAAAAAAGAAAAAGAAAAAAAACAAACAAACCTGTCAACCAGACATTTCGGCAAAATTTTAAGTTCAACGAGCCGCCTCGCGAGCTTCGGGCAAAAATAAATTTGCGCAGTAATCGAAAAATGAACCTCCATAAATATCTCTATATATCTATATTCAATTCGACAGTGCAATAATATTATTTCGGGAATAATAAAAAATCATCACGAGGATTTGTTCGAGCATAACCACAATGCGAATTAAATTAACGAAGACGGCGCAAAAAAAAGGCGGATGCGCGCGATGACGACAAAATGCGATGGAAGATGCGTGGCGTTTTTTTTTCTTCAGTCGTCGCGAGCTCTGCGAAGATAATGGAGCTCGAAGAAACTTTCGGAAGTTTCTTTTCCCCGGAAAATCCGAGCCAATGATTCCATGTCCGGAAATTTCCGCATTTCCGCATTTCCGTGATAACTTCCGGTTCCACTTGCTGTGAGATCTAAAAAAGAAGAAAAAAAAAAGAAAAGTTGACCTACCGGAGTATGAGTGGGAACGACGAGGCCCGTGGAATCCTCGATGAAAATTGGAGCACAGGAGAAGATGCGCAGAGTGCGAAAAGGAGGGAGAATAGCGAAAAGTTTGGTGTGTCGAAAAAAGACAACCGGAGAAGCTTCCAGGCGAGACTGGAACGCGGCCTCAGGAGGATCTCCGAAAAAACCGCCGGATGTGGACGAGGAATATTCAAGTGTCGCTCCAACGGCAAGTCTTTCTTTGCAAAAATGAACGACCCGACGCTGGTCGCCAATCGACGCGACGGCGGCGGCGGCGGCGGCGTCGTCGTCGTCGTCACCTCGCCCGAAGCCATCGACGTTGTTTCTGTGGTCGTCGGTGCCGCGAGAGAAATCGGCGACAACGACGAAATTGCCCACGAAACTAACCCCGCCGCAACATTGACGCGACAATTGTTCAGCATGGCCGACTCGTGGAGCAGCGATTCCGTCGCTAGTCACTCCAACAGTTGCACCTGTTGCGCCATCGGCGAGGGCAACGCTCGGCAACCGCCTTGCCCCGTTCACGGGGCCTCGAACACACGCCTCGAAAAATGACGGAACACGCCTTCTCCAAAAAGAATATCGAAAAACAATTTGAAAAAATTAAAATTCAATCAACCGTTTCATTTTTCGTACGATTTACGAATTTTTTTTTCCCCTCCTTTTTTGCAGCGAAAAATCACGGCAATTTTGTTTGTTTTCGAATCATTGGAACTATGCAACTGAAATGTGCAAAAACAATTCCAAGTGTAATACAAATTACAGAAATGCAATAAATATTATCCATTTTTTTTTTTTTGCTAACTCCCCAATTTTTTTGGTGAATTTTCGCTAACGATAAATCCCTGGAATTTTATTGTGTTTTAAATCGTTGCAATAACGCAACTGAAATGTGCAAAAATAAGTCTCCAAGTTTAATACAAATTACATAAATGCAATAAACATGATCGATTTCCTTTAACTCCCGAATTTTTTTTGGTAAATTTTCGCTACGAAAAATCACCGCAATCTTTTTGTTTTCAAATCATTGGAATTATGCAACTGAAATGTACAAAAATAAGTCGAAATGTAATACGAATACAGAAATGCAATAAATATTATCGATTTCGTTTAAATCCCAAATTTTTTGGTGAATTTTTCATACGAAAAAACACTAGAAGTGTTTTTCTTTTTTTTTTCTTTTCCAATCTTCAGAATTCTACAGCCTCAATGTGCGAAAAGAAATCCAAGTATATTGAAAATAACAAAAATGTAACAATCATTATCATTTTCGTTTAGGTGGTCAATTTTTTTGGTGAATTTCGGTACGAAAAATCACTAGAATTTTTTTCTTCCAATCTTCATTAGAATTCTACAAGCCGAATCCGTGAGAGAAATTCATTATTAATCCCTTCGTTGGCAGGGAGAATTCGACAAAAAGTGTCCAAAATGGGAGGAAACTTTTTTTTTATCCTCAAAACTTGTACTCTGGGGTTTTTGAGTGTGCTGGCTACGAATCTGAACTTCAAATTCAGGAATTCACAATGACAAACAAATATGGCGAATGAAAATACAAATAATACAGATTAATTTAGATGAAACTCGGTACTCAAACTTTATATATTTCCACCTATTTATTGTATTATGCTCCATGTTATTGAATTCACCATGAAAAATTGCTTTATTTTGACTTCAGCATCGCACTGAGCGTCCCCGAAAAGCCCCGCGTACCAAGATTTATCCAAATCGAGCTCTTTTTTGCCCTCTCGTCCGCCATATTAGATCCGCCATTGAAAATTGTCGAATTTTGTGTTCAGTTTCGTAGTAAGCGTCCCCGAAAAGCCCCGAGTACCAAGATTTATCTTAATCGAGTAAAATTTTCAATTTCGGCCCGCCATTTCGAAATTTCAAATTTAAAGTTGAGATTCGTAATAAGCGACCTCAAAAATCCCCCCGAGTACTAATTTTCATCCAAATCGCGTAATGTTTTTGATTTTTGTCCGGCATATTGACGCCGCCATTTTGGATTTACAAATTTTGACTTGAAATTCGGATTCAGTGAGCCCAAAAGCCCCCCCCCCCCCCCGAGTGAGGCTCCGATTTCAAATGGGAGCAAGTTAAATAGGAAAATAAAGGTTGACGCACTGTTGGCGTCAATGTGGGTTGGCGTCGTCCCATATACGACAATTTTGCTTGTTAACCTAGCCATTCGTCCAAAAAATGCGACTCGTCGCTATAATGGGGACGCAACGAGCGCAACGTTTGCACCAACGATAAATGATACTGAAGTCTGCATCGTTGCAGACGCAACGAAATTTTTTTTTTTCACTTCTGGATTTTTGATGATCAACTAGTTGTTTTAGATGTTTAATGAAGAAAAAAACATGTATCCGCTATGTACGTCTCCCGGAACTCACCCTTAGGGTGGGGGGGTGAAATTTGAAAAACATCGTATTTGCCGAGGTGCGTCGATTGCACACTTTGTTTTTCGATATTCGCATTGAGGACCTCTAAAAAGAAGCCTGGGAACAATTTGTATGATTTTCGAGTTCCGGAAGCCGCCACCCTTAGGAAAAATTCTTTTTTCATCTTTGTTTTTCTCCATTTTCATTGTTATCGAAAATAATTTTCGGTAGATTTATTATTTAAGTATCTAATAAGGATTTTAGAAAAGTTGGAAGTAGCTTTGATTGCCGATCGCTAAAAATGAGCAATTGGCAAACAATTATTTTCGTTGCACTCGAACGATGCAAACTTCAATATCATAACGAAAACTCATTTTGATAATAAAAAGTTTTATCATTTGGACGTGCCGTTGAATCGTGTTATTTGCCAGGGTGATTTGGCACGAGTGACTGAATAATAAACGACAGATTAGACAGACGCCACGAAAACAACATGGCCGCTAACATGAACCCGCGCCAATTGAAAAACCCTATACGTAGCATAATCGCGAATATTTCAAATTTATGGTCTTGCCGGATGTCCAAACTTACGATATGACGTTTTACATCCGACACTTTGAACCACCGGGGTGGGGCGATCTTTTGGCAAACGGCGAACGGCTGTTTCACATTGAATTTTAGCAATGGAAACTTGGAACTCGTTCCTCCCGAACAAATCTGCCTGTCTGTCCGTCGGTATTCAACTGAATTATTCTCTGTTCTCTCGTGCGCAGGATTCCGAGTTGCAGGAGCTCAGGGAGACGATCGAGAGGCTACGAAAGCAGAGCGCCGAGGCAGGTCTGAGCAGCGGGAGCGCAACGGCGAACGGCCGTCGTCACACCCTCGGGGACTCGGACTCTGGTACGACCGGATGCGCCGGCTACAGCAATAACCACGGGGCGGGGGCGGGGGCGGGGGCGGCGGCGTCGTCGTCGTCGGCGGCGTCGTCGGCGCCGCCGCCGCCGCCGCCGCCGCCGCCCCCTATGGCGCGACAGTTGTCGGCCGACAGCGTCGCCTCGTTGAACTCGCTAAGCAGCGCGTGCTCCGCGAGCAGCAATCGCAAGAAGAAGGGCTGGCTTGGTTCCTTCTCGAAGAAGTTCTCAAGGGCGAGGAAAAATCGCCACGGATCGGTATCGGACGCCGAGGATACGAAAGAGGCGGCGGCGGCGGCGGCGGCGGCGGCGGCGGCGGCGGCGAGCAGCCTCACGATCGGCGATCTCAGCGCACCCAACAGCCCGAGATTACCGAGCGCCGCTAAACACGGCAACCGTCACTCTCACGCCACCAAAGTCAACGGACAAAAGTCGCCCGCGGACCACGAGAATCCGATCACCGGGAGTAAGAGCAGCTCGGCGATTTACAAGAAGGATGAGGACGAGGACGTGGACGATCTTAAGGAACAGCTGCGCCAGAAGGACCTCGTGCTCACCGACATCACCCTCGAAGCACTCAAATCGTCCGGTGAACTTCATTCGCTAAAGGAAAAAATTGCCAAGATGAAGGTACACCACCACCACCATCACCCCCCGATTGTGTCGTCACTTCCGGCTTGCGTGCATCCTTGTCCTTTTCCATGAACTATTTCACGCGGAGTTGTGCTTTGGATTGGACGCGGCGATACGGCTCGGATGGCGCCTTTTTGGAAGTGTGATTAATCTTTTTTTCTTGCTTTACATCGCGAATAAGTTATCGTGCAAGTTGAATCGTGACAAACGCGCAATTTAGTTATCAGTAACTGGTATGTATCACTGAGCTCAGATACGAAGAACGCCAGATCGCGAGCGCGCGTAGCTGTCAGACATCCTTCGCGAATTGCCGTTTTTTTTTTTGTTCGGTCAAAATGAAAAGATGGAAGGGCAAAAATGCAAACCGAAAAACATTACAATCGACGGTTGGAGCAAGTACGACCTGGAAAGCGGCGGAAAAAAAGTAGTTGAGCCGGGGAATATGAATGCCCAGTCGCGCGAGCCACGACGCGTATTTTATTTGAAGGTTATGTCGAAACACATGCACCGCAGCTTCTGTAAAGAATTATTCCAAAAATATTTTTCAATACTCTTTATGAAACCGCGGTAACAAGTTTATAACGGGGAAGCAATAGTTTGTGCGTTTCAAATTTTCACGCCTATTCAAAATGGCCGACTTGACAGCAGCGTGTTGCCACGTGGCGTAGGGGGCGCTTTATCGTTTTGCGCGAATCACCTGAAATGTCCTGTTTTGTTTCACGAATATCTCGATAACGAGAGACAGACAAAACGCTGCTGCACTCTTCGTTGAAATTGTGCATGAAAATTTCAATAAATTTATTCCGCCTGTTTGAATTCAATTCTTACTATTTTTATTAGGTTGCGACAATCGTATTAGAGTTGTCATAAAACTTTTGCCATGCCGCCGCCCGTGCTGCTGCATATAAGCGTCTAACTTCGGTAATTCATTGCGCAACAAACACGCAGACGGGGGGGGAGTACTTGAAATTTTACACGGACTCGTAACACCTGTTCGCAAATATATCCTCCATAAATTTCAGCAAGTTCTTACCATTTCGCGATAGCTGAGCAACCTCCTTTAATTGGAGAAACTATATTTTCATTTGCCTGCAATGAAAAATGTTTTGGGTATTTAATGGATTTGGACGAGGCGATTTCTGATAATCGAATGCTCGATTGGAATAAATCAGCGGGTCGAACGTTGCGAAAAGATTATTATTTATCTACTGAGGTCGGAATCTTCATTTATCTAATCAATCTAGGAGGATTATTTTCGCTTGCCTACCGAATACGGAATTTTCATTGAATTCAAGAGGACTTTTTATTTATTTACTGGATTCGCGAGGATGTTTTTTTATTCATCTACTGAATTTGGGAGGATTTTTATCTCTCGACCGAATTTGAAAGAATTTTGTCATTTGTGTACTGAATTTGGGAGGATCCTGAGTTGTCTACCGAATATAGGAGCATTTTCATTTGTCTGTTGAATTCAGGAGCATTTCTATGTGTCTCCTGAATTTGGGAGGATTTTAACATTTGTCTACCGACTTGAGCGGGTTTTTCATTTTTATCCACTGAAATCTGAAACATTTTTATTTATCTACCGAATATGACTTGTGATGCAACGAAAATTCTTTACGATTTCTTCCCTCACTTTTATTATTGCCTGAAATGTGTCAGCATAAAATTATTTTGTTTTTATTTAATAACGATACCAACAGCAGGAAACTCGACCTTTTCACGTCACATCACACTTTGACGTAACATTTTCCACACTGAATATGCCAAGAACAATTGGAGCGGGTAAAAAAAAAGTTAATTTTTACTGCACGATGAACATTCAAACATGTAGTTTGCCATTATGAAGTAATCTCCTTTCGCAAAGCGTTATACCTAGTTAATTGGCATCTACTTTGATATGCGATAGAACAATGAAAATGCTCCTGATTTTCGTCGATTTTATTCATTCGTATTCGGTAGATTTTATTCATAATAAAATCTAAATGCTTCCGAATTCAGTAGATCAATCGTAAATCCTCCTGATTCCACTTGGCAAAGTTGAATCCTCCAAAACTCAGTCGATGAATCGAAAAAAATTTCACAAACCCGTTAAATAAATGAAAATCCTCTTGAATTCGGTAAACAAATGAAAAATAAATTGTAAAAGAACCTCCCAAATTCAGTTAATAAATGTAAAAGATTCTTCCTACATTCAGCGAATAAATGAAAATTCTCTCCTCGATCCGGCAAATAATTTAAAATCCTTCCGAATGGGGAACCTCACTGCCAATTTCTCCCCCTAGAGGGCACTTTGTATTATAACGTAAACAAAACATAACGTTTAGTGAGATTCTCTTTGGTTTTGCTCGTGTTTCTACGACTACTCGACGGATTTTCTTCAAATAATCCGATTGTCGTGAATAAATTGTGAACGATGCATCAGTGTTGTGCTATTGGACGGGGAAACGAAGACGTTCGTTTGTTTCCTAAAAACGAAAAAATTGCCAAGCAATGGGAAATTGCTATACTTTACAGCCGCAAAACATTCGAGGCTATATATTCTGTTCATTTTAGATCCGCAGACTATATAGAAATGAAGGATTTGCTACAGCTCGGTGTATAAACATAATATTTTCGACGCTATTTACTTCTAAAAGTATATTGTAAAGCAGTTAATTATCACAATCTAAACATTTATATTTGAAATATTTGCATTTTTTTTAACCTTCCGGTATTATTTTATTGCACAATACTTATCTAGCTCATTTTCATTCTTTGCGGGGATTAAACTGAGCTGGAAAATATTGAAAAAAGGGGTTGCACGTTCCCTGTTTGTTTGGAGCTAAAAAGAACATTTTAAGGATGAACAGAAAAGGAAAAAAAGAGTAGACGCCGATTTTTCAATTCCGGTATAGTCAAATATCCGTAATTATTGTCCATTATGTATCCCCATTCGTATAATGTCAACTAGTACAAGACATCGTGAAAATGTGTACCGCGCGCGCGAGAGAGCGCGTTGACAGCTTCTTTCGTTTGCGTTATGTTCACGTGGCGCCATCTGCGCTGAGCTTTGCGTGAGATTCCCTATTCACGAAGAAGGTAAAAAAAAAAAAAAAAAAAAAAAAAAAAAAAAATCGCCAAAAAAAGTCAAGCATTCGCTTGAATCACCCGACCATTGAACATGCAAACGCTTTCGGTCGAGAGACGCCCTGGTGGAGCATTTTCTTCGCTATACCATTTCCCACCACTCTACAAGGACCCCCCCCCCGCCCGTGGCAGCTACAGGATACTCGCTCGAGTGGCCGCGCGCCGCCGGTGCATTCTTAGCCCTCCCATCTCTCGTATCGTAGCCTCCGAAGTGACAATTTCACGCTTCGCTCATAGCCCGTCCGTTCCGCGGAATCTCCGAGGTACGGTCGAGCCCGAGCAGTTTTCGCGAAGGCTCGAGTGTATAATTCAACGGTCGGCTAGACCCCCCGAGTGCTTGCCGATACAAATAAGCCATCCCGTAGGCGTGGAAAAATAAAAGGAAAACAAAAAAATATGGCGCGACGAATTGTGAGAAGAAAATGTTTTTTTTTTCAAAACAACATCGCTCTCTTTTCCAGAACGAGATGAAGAACCTCCGCGAGAACAATGAGCGTCTCCAGCGTCTGGTGACGTCCAAATCGTTGACCTCGTCGCAGTCGTCGATGCCAACGGACGCGGAGCGACGTTACAGCATGACCGAAGTTGCGTACAGCGTCGCGGCAATGTCGAACGGCGATCATCGCGCGAACAGCAGCGATCAGATGGAAGACATGAACGCTGCGACGAGTGGTGATGACGTGGTGACGACGTCGGCGTACACGACGACGCCGAGGACCGAGGCCGCCGTGATCGAGCAGGACACGGACGGCAAGCGCATCAACGTAGCCGTCTATCTAGGCAGTGAGAAGAGCTTCAACGTAAATCTCGTGTCCTGCTGCAACAGCGAGGAAGAAGGACCCGGCGAACCGCCCCATTGCGTAATCGCGAGCGTTTGCATATCCAACAAAACTAGCTGGGACGCCCTTGACAATACGGTACGACGTTGCTTCAAGGAGTACGTCACCAGGGTCGATCCAGTGACGAATTTGGGCCTCGGTGTTGATCACGTTGCGGCTTATCATCTCGGCGAATCGTCGAGATTCACGAACGAGACGCAACATCCGGAATTGTTGCCATGCGGCTATCTGATCGGTCACGTGAAAACGATATACCTCGTGCTCGCCGGATACTCGTGGCTCGCCATTGACACCCTTATACCCAAATCGATCGTCCAACGTTTGCTCTCACTGCTCACCGAGCATCGAAGACTCATACTCTGCGGGCCAAGCGGTACCGGCAAAAATTATCTCGCCGGCAAACTGGCCCACGCCCTCGTCGACGCTGACAACGACGACGACGACGGCGACGCCGCCGCCGCCGCCGCCGCCGCCAAAGACGCCGCGGCTGTCGCCACGTTCAACGTCGATCACAAATCCAGCAAGGAATTGCGCCAGTATTTGGCTCACATCGCCGAACGCTGCGACTCGAACGCTGCCGACGAACTCCCCAAGGTCATCATACTTGAGAACCTACAGCACGCAGCCTCGCTCGGCGAATTGTTCAGCGGACTACTCGGCACGAGACACTCGACTTGTCCCGCCATCATCGGGACAATGAGCCAGGCCACTTGTAGCACCACCAATCTACAGTTGCATCACAACTTTCGGTAATGCACGGAAAAAACGCACCTCCGGATATCGCGTAGGGGTACTTTTTCACATTGAAGTAATTGCTGATTTACGCCTTACTTTTTTTTTTTTTTTTTTTTTTTTTTCCAACGGAACGTTACTCTGCCATTTTTTAGACTTCGGGTATGTTTTGTCAATACTTTTGGTTGTCACATGGTATTTTTTTATTGACGAATTACGTGGGCTCCGAAGGCAAAAAAAACCCATATTTTCTCTATTTTTTTGTTATAAATTATTTTATTCAAAATGTTGAGCAGCACCTAAAGGAGCAACATTTTAACAATATTTAAAAAAACGTTTATCCGAAAATTTGGATATTCAGCCGGGTGAGGCTTGGCTCTCTACAAAAAGTGTCCTTGTCGTGATCAGGATAACTCATGATAGCGCGCTTTATCTGAAATTGAAAAACCATTTTTTTTCTCTTAGTAGATAAGTATCGTGATTGAACGAGGGATTTTAAAAGAAATTGAAATTTGCATTTTTTTTACAGTTCAATTTTTCGTACACTTTACACTACGTATATCTTTACAAAATTAGTGGTAATCGAAAGAAAATTTCGTTCAATCACTGCTCAATGCTATTTCGATTTCCCCCAAAGGCTCTCTTTATTCTAGACTTTTGCTCCGATTGACTTAAACCTTTGGGAGAATGTTTTCAAACACATTGTACCATTAGATAAGAACATTTTGAAAAATTGATTTTTTGACATTTTCGAACCCACGTAACTCCTAATCTTTCAATATGGCGGAGATATGGCGCGGTCTTCTACACGGGTTGCCAGATGGTCATGACGTTTGCATCATTGGAATGCAATGAAATTTCTTCATAATTTTATTTCCTCATTTTTATTATTTCACCGAATCTTTTTTTGCATATTTGCATTCTAGGTCTCTAGATGAGCAATTGAACAAATGATATTGAGGCTTTCTTGTAACGAAGATTGGCCAAATTCGTGCAATTCCAATTACAATGATTTACGTTGCATTCCAACGATGCAAACTTGAAGCTCGCGTTGCGACAGATGCTGTCAGACGGCATGGACATGCAGCGTCGACGGGATTAATCGAAAAAAAAAAAAAAAAAAAAAAAAAAAAAAAAAATCAACAACAACATAGACTTTCCGTTATATCAAGACGGAATGATACCTCATCGCGGTCGGTATGGTTGAACGATTATAGATTCCCACGAATCTCTGAAACGGCTCTTCAGATCCCGTCGAAACTTTGCCAAACGACGTCAAATCTCTTCTTCTCAAATTTTCTGATTTTGAGAAAAAGAATGTAGATTGGCTTATGATAACCCAATCTTCATTTTTTTTTTCGCAAATTCGGAAAATTTGAGGACAAGACAGCCGTTCGTCTATCCATTTGAGACGTCGTTTGGCAAAGTTTCGACGGGATCTGAAGAGCCGTTTCAGAGATTAGTGGGAATCTATAATCGTTCTACCTACCTATAACCTACCGCGATAAGGTATCATTCCCTCTTAACACTCGCACGCAGAATATGAACCAAGAAAAAGTTACGAAAGTTTAAAATCACAAAATTATACGTTTTAAAACCAGATTGAATTTTTCGAACATAAAAATGACTGCACATTGCATCGCAAAAATACTTTTTTTCGCGAATAAACTTTATTTAAATTTCAAAAGAATACTAATTCGAAAAATTAAATTCTTACTCATTTTGATCATTTAAAAAAAATCGAAATCATTTAGGGTCATGTTTTAGGCAATAAGGTTAGAAAGATTTATGTAAAATTTCATCAGAACCGGTCGATAAGTTTCCTAGCTATCCATTGATGTATATGTTCTCCTCCGGGGCCAAAAAAACAGATGGGTGCTGTGCAGAAAGGACATGGAGCCAGTGAAGGGTTTTTTGGGCCGTTATCTGAGGCGCAAGCTACTCGAGCAACAATTGCGCGACACGATCGCTTCGAGGAATCCCGAGATGGCTACCGTTGTCGAATGGTTGCCAAAGGTCTGGCTTCATCTCAACAAGTTTCTCGAGACTCACAGCAGCTCCGACGTGACGATAGGTGAGCCCTCGCTAACGGTCCGATTCGTACCGGAAGTTGCCTGGATTCTCCAAGTCAACGCCCACGAGAAAGAATTGTCGTTGAATTAAGGGCTAACACCACTATAGAATTGTTAAAATATTGATTTCTCTTAAATTGGCTTAAGAGATACTTTGAGGAATCTAGATTAAGGAGGAAGAAAGTTTGGTACCTGTAAAACAACGGTCGGTGGCCGTGGCAGGGCGTCGACCGTTTTTCTCGGAACACAATTTTTCAAAACGATTATTAATATATTTACTGAAGCTCAATAAAAAAAATCCTATGAATTGAAGCCGAGCGATACGACTGCCTTAAATGCTTGCCGATTACACGAAAATTCATATTTTCGACACCACCTACGTATTTCACTAGCTATACTCGTGCATGTTAATAGATTTTTTAAATTTTTTGCCAAATTTAAATTTGCGTTACTTACACTGCGTGCCGCAGAGCGTCTCAAATACGACATGCCCCACGAGAATGTCTCCAGCGTCACCATATTGTTTAAGCCCTTTAAAACGCCGTCTTTTGTTTCCCCAGGCCCGAGTCTCTTTCTCTCCTGTCCAATGGAAGTTGCGGGCTCGCAGGTCTGGTTCACCGACCTCTGGAATTACTCGATAAGGCCTTACCTCGTGGAGGCCGTGAAGGAGGGCAACGGCGAGGCCGCCTGGGAAGATCCGGCCCAATTCATAACGACGACTTATCCTTGGATTGCGACGCACGCGGTCCACGGCGGACGGGACGCCCTGCTACGCTTGAGGCCCGAGGACGTTGGCTACGAGGTCGTTAGTTCCGGGCACAATTCCGGGGTCGGTGCATCGAGCGTTAAGAGCCTCGGCAGCGGTCATAGCGACACCGAGGGCGATCCCCTGGTAAGAAATTCTCTTTCTCTCTCTCTCTCTCTCTCGCTCTCGCTCTCGCTCTCGCTCTCTCTCTCTCTCTCTCTTGGACAATTAACGTTCCTCGCCCTGAGTTTGCCTCGAAATGAACAAACGCTCATATCCGCTTCTCGTTTAATTGCGGCGCAGCTCAATATGCTGATGAGACTGCAGGAAGCGGCCAATTATTCGAGTCCACACAGCAACGACAGCGACTCCGTAACCTCAATGGACTCGTCGCATACGAGGCACTCGGAAGATCTGAGCACGTCGACTTCGTCCTCCAGGGGAGTCGAATCGGCCCTCTAAACATCAACAATTGACGCCAACGTGCGGCGACAAAAACTGGCAGCGGATTTATGTTTTCCACACATAATCTTCGGTTCGCTTTTGTCTCTGAAAATTCGAGATCGGTAAATACATGTTTTCCCGGAAAATTTTTAAACTTGCGCGCGACTCTTGGCAACGCAACGAATCATTGTACAACACGCCTTCGATAACAAGCGATACTTGAATTATTTATTTACGCTTACGGGCGAACGAAAAACGCGCCAGTGTGAAAAAAACAGAAAACCTGAGCGTTATTTTTTTATTCCTCACGTGCAATTTCGACCCCGACATCGTCGCGCACGTTCGCGAAATTTCTGGAATAACGCTCGTTTCCTTTTTGTCTTTTCGCTTTTAACGCGTCGACCGACGACTTAACGCTGCGCCAACATTTTACACCCGACCCCCCCCCCCCCCCTCCCCCACGACAAGCGATCGGCCTTCGTGTACGACCTTTCGACGAAAGTTTGCTGCACCGCGATGCAACAGGCAAACGAGGCGATTTCGAGGAAGACGGCGGAACAAGGTTTTATGTTTTAATTGTACATTTTTTTTGCTCTTTCCAGTCGAGAAGCTGGTCGCGTAAGATTTTCGAAAAAATGTTGCGCGCACGAATGAATCGTGTTTTATAGGGTGTTACGCGGCAAAGAGAAAGAAGAGAAATGCTGTTCGTCAATTTACTTGCGCGCGCGCGCGCGCGCGCGCGCGTGTGTGTGTGTGAGTGCGTGCGATTCAGTGATGGGGTATCAGCATACGCAAATTTGGCCCAAAAAAGTAACTAGGGAATGACGTTTCCCTAGTATCAAAAAGGTAACTTGACAAGAATGTTCCCCTAGTTTCGAAAAGCAATTAGGCAAGAATGGTTCCCCGTTTCAACAAGTAACCAGGGGTAAACTTTTTCCTCTTGTCTCGAAAAGTAACTAGGGAATAAATTTCGCCCTGGCCCCAAAAAGTCACTAGGGAGTCACACCCTTTCCCCAGTCCCTAAATGTAACTACGGATTAACTTTTTCGCTAGTCTCGCAAAGTAACCAGGGAACAATCTTTTCTCTAGTTATCGAAAATTAACTAGGAAATAACTTTGTCGCTGGTCCTCAAAAGTAACTAGAAAGTGACTTTTCACCGCGGATCCTCAAAAGTAACTAGGGACTTTTCCCTGGATGCTAACAATTTACCAGACAGTCGATTTTCCCGCAGGCCTCAAGAGGGAACCCGGACTCATTTTTTGCGTCTCAAAAACCAAGTCGGTACTTGCTTGTCCCCCCGTTTCAAAAAGTAACGAGGTCGTTACATTTTTTCTTTTGGAAAAAGTAAACGGTAAATTACTTTCCCCAGCCTCAAAAGTTACTTGGGGGTTCGCCTTTTATTGAGCCTCAAAAAGTACCCAAAGACTTACTTTTCCTCCCCCAGATGCCAACCATTGACGAGAAAGTCACGGCATACAGGCCTAAAGAGTATCTAGGGAGCTTCTTTACCCAAGATCTCGAAAAAATTGCGGAGTTAAGTGTCCCCCGTTACTCAAAAAATAACCAGAGAGTTATCCCCCAGTAAATAAATAACTACCCAGCTAATTTTCCCTAGTATCCGAACAAGTAACTAGGGTTCAAAATCCCGAGGTTCCAAAAAGCAACCGAACCGTTTCTTTGCTCCCCTTCCTCACAAAGTAACCAGGAATATTCAGTGATCAAGCTACCCTGCCGATTTGATCGCGCCACGATTTTCATCGACCCACGATCGATCGACAAACAAAATCTACGCTTTCTCGAAACGAGCAAATTCGCAATAATGTATTTTTTTAAATCGAAAACCAGAAAGAGCAGTAGCTAAGGTCAACGAACGAATCGAACGATCGCCAATCGAAACGTTTAATAAATGCGTGTATATTTACGATTTACTGCTTGCGTAGGATCAATTTTCGCGCGTATAGGTCAGTTACGAGTCGTCGTCCTCGTCGCGCATGTAATCGCGAGAGTTGACACACGCAATGAGCCCTCCGCAAGGGCTATTTTTGGCGGGCCTATCGGGCCAAACGTAGCGCCCCGTCGGGCCACGTTTGATCCAAACATAGACACGCAACGATGCTCGGGCTAAAAACACAAGAAAAAAATGAAATGTCTTTTTTTACGCGGTGACGCCTCGCCGAAACCGTGTAATCGTTGAAAATCCGAACGAGGACTCCTTCCCCGAAAATGCTTGCTACTCAGAGTACGCCCGAAATCCGCGGCCAAAAATGCAATAATGATCACGGTATGAAGGAAAAAAAGAAGAAGAAATTCCCCTGACGAATAAGCGGGCGTTATCCTTGCACGAATGAGCGAAATAACGATTATATTTTACAATAGTCAACCCACGTTTTTTTTTTGTTGATTTTCTTTCATGCCAAAGTCCCCACGCCACGGAGACAAAATTTTGCAATTTTCATGGCTGATTTTTCGTTTTCTTCTTTCCCCGTGAACTCCGCGACGGCACCCTCGGCATGATCCTTTTCCGAGTCATGGGAGAAATAATAATAATAATAATAATAATAATAGTAATATAATAAAAGAATCTACGAAAACATACGAGGGGAAAGGGAGAGGAGCGTGTTTTTGTCGCCAAACGTAAATGTTTCGGACGTTTGCACTTTGTATACACGGAAAATGGTATATTTATATAGAATTCGCTGTGGAAAGCTCTATTTAAAGAACGAAAATTATTATATAAATATATGCATCTACGCAGACGCACATATGTGTACGTGGGTGTGTAAACCTAATAATTGCGCTAAATTTTATATTAATGTATCACACAAACACACACACGCGCGCGCGCGCGCCCGCGCGCACACACACACACACGCACACACATCTCGTGAGTGAAAATTTATATCGTTAGGCAATAAGTGAGTAATTCTGGTCATTTGTAATTGTACATAAACGAAGAATGAAGGGGGAAAAAACGATAGCGTGAAGACGAGTGTGAAAAAGGCTTTGATATTCGATCCTTTCGGAAATGGATCGCAAAATTGTCTATGTTGTGTAAAAAAAAAAAAACGAAAAACGAAAAACGAGCCTACGAGAAAACCGCTTTATACAATACGCTCACAGTTTACAAACGCGACGTTTGTAAATTTGCCAATGACATAAATGAATAAAAGAATGGGCGAGCTGCCGATTGCCGAAAAAATTGGCAGATCCGAGAACGAGTCGCGTTTGCAACAATAGCTGATAAATGAGAATGACGAAGAAGCGATGATAAACGTGCGATCGAGAGGCCGCTACCGGCGTTAAGAGAAAGAAGAAAAAGGCGATAAATGATGTACGGTCTCTCTTATACATACAATAGATTTGCAGTCACGTTTACAGGTTTTTTTACGTTTGTACCGTGTTTATATACGTTGTACGGCGCTGCACCCGACGAACACACTACCGAAGTAATAATAATAATTGTGTCATAAAAGAAGGAAAAAAAATAAAATGTTAAAATTGTAACAGTACGAGGTGTTTTTTTTTGTCTCACCGTGATTTCGGTCTTTATTTCTTTGATTATCCCAGGCATTGCGGGACTGGGAAGACCGTGAGGAACTTTCAGAGATCCCCGGCTTTGGGAGTGAAACGTTCAGAATTTCGAAACCAATGGTAAAAGTTTAATTGATAAAATCATTACGTGGTATAAGTTGAATTTAACGATCATACGTGAATGTTTCGGCCAATGGAAATGACGCCAGAGAAGGAGACTGTCGAAGTTTGAGAATTAAGGTAGTCCTATCGCTAGGCTTAAATTCGTAGGTTTTTCATAATTTTTTTTTTTACACCTTCACTAAATATATTAATAATTGTCTCTGTAAAATTTCAGGGTCCGTTGTCGACCTTATTACAGAGAAGAAAATATAAAAATTGCGTACTTTCGTGAAGGAATCCCGAGACGACATACACAAACCAAATTTCCGGTCGCTACAAAAGTGTATACAATAGTGAGAATCCGTCAGATTCTTAAGAATAATCCGATTTACACACTTGACACTTGTAGTAGTCCAATGGTCTAAGAAAAATACGCTTATTGACCTAACTTTCGTGTAATATCAAGTTTGTTTTGAACTTCCGGTATTGGATTTATTACCACTTGTTACGATAAAGAGACGTGACAGCAAGGCAACAGCTGACTGTAGTAGTAACCTCATTTCACTCATTCGAAATTCCACACATATTTCATTTTTAACCGACATTGCCGAATGCGATGCTTCACATTTCTCCTCGCGCCTCACATTGTTTTGTTGAGAGAGCGACGTTGAAAGGCGCGAAGGTCAAACTCGCCTGAATAAGTAAAAAAAGACGGAGATAGAACCAACGTTGCCAAACAAACCCAAACCTAGAAATACTACGGGAATCGTTGGAATAGCGATTTTTTTTCATTTTTCTAATTAAATGTGAACATCCATTAAACAGTTTACAAATGGAAATTTTTAGTTATTATAAATTATTTTTTGTTTGCATATGTTAAAAATATAAATTGCGCAGGTCTCAAGTATGATCTCAGTGATATGACTAGTTTGAAGCGATATGACTACCTTAACCGACCGCGCTACCACACTTCAATGGCTTCAGGACGTACAACTGATTCCATCACGGCGGTTTTGCCCGACGCATAAAAAAGAGGCGACGTTGCGTGAGGACATCTCTCTGTAGTCGTCGAGTTTCGGTGCAAGAAAAACAATTGGATTTTGGCATTGGAACCTCGGGATGATTCAACGCGGCCATTCCGAAAATTATCGGCTAGAGATACGTCCGGAAAATCAAAGAGACCCAAGGATATCCTTATTCAATGAATTAAGAAGCATGTGCGAAGCCGCGGGCACTACTAATCAAACAGATTAAAAGACGACGACTTGTTTTATCGTTGATAATTTAACAAAAACTGATAATGATAATGAACCAAGCAATGAATGTATATGCAGTAGTGCAGAATGTTTTATTTCATGTACACCCTTGCGGGCTTTTTACGTTTGCTCCTTTCCTGCTTTCCTTCTTTCTTTACAAGGCTTCTTATTATTAATCATCAAACCTCAATCCTATTATCGTAGCGCTTGTTGCGTTGATACAAATTCCTTCGCCGCTTTCGTGCTATCTTTCGCTTTCCTTATCTCGGCTCTCCTGATCCCTTTTTCCTCGCTATATTCTCAAAATGTCCCGCAATCTCGCGCAACATCTCTTCTACTAAATCCTTTCCCTCTAGTGCCTTTCTCCACCCTCTGAAGAACTAAATAATAAAAATATTATATAAGTGTAGCATTTTGAAAATGTACATACATGATTTATGAATAAAAGCTTATAATTTAATTTTTCGTAAAAAGTGCGAATTGTTAATGCGTATAAATAAATCTACATGAATAAGGAGAGTAGTATAGACGCCATTATTGATCTACCTGGATTTGAATTGTGAATATTGCAATCCTTGCAAATTGTTCGAGTTTATTTTTGTTACGAAATAGCTGTTGGATGTGACTTTTATCCGTAATCCGAATAGCCACGACTATGCTTAAATGCAATACGTTCATTGAAAAAAATTAAAATACAAAAAAGTCGAGATAGCCACCTCTAAAAATTGACTGACCACGCTCATTTTTTTCGAGAAATTTTCTTTCATCAGTGCCCAACAATAGCACGAGAATCGAGAAGGAAAAAAAAATTTGAATGTCTAATATAAATACATATATATATATATATATATACGTTGGTGCGCGGCGATTGTGGCCATTGGTAGGAAAGGATTCCGTGTAAACATTTGTATTGTCCGGCGTCAGGAGGGGGACTCGATGTACCTAGCGATAACTCGGATGTCTTGTTGTGGTAGGGCTCCGGTAGTGTGTACGTTTCGCGGAACGCATGGTAAACAGACTGACGTGTGTACAGTCGGTAGGTAGTCAGCGGAGTGAAAATGAGCGAACGAACGAATATTGTGTATGTTTGTCGGAAAGAAATAAAGAGACGAGAGCAAGTGATTAACGACTGAAGGTCTTTAGGGACATTGGGGTGAGGAAAGAAAAAGGATATTGCGTCGTTGTAAAATTTCGTCTCGTCGAGGTACGAGGGAAAGAAGTACTTTCCGAATGGTAAATATTGAGGGGGTTTTTTTGCAATGTATTGTTGCTTGTTTAAACTTTAATAAAAAAATATAAATGAATTGAACTGTTATTTTTTGCCAATGGGCACTCGCGATGATTGACTTGAGAATGTTGAGTTCCTATGAAGCACGTTAATGTTAATTGTAGCAAAGAAATAGCTTCTTAATCGTCATGAAGTTTTTACACGAGCTCTGAAATACTTGATACGAAAAAGTACGAAATTTGAAGAATATGATTATGATTTGCGATTTGGGACTCAACATCTTTAATTACGAAACGATGGGGGCTTCCGCAATAAAGGGGAAACTGTCGTAGTATATAATATGCGTGGGTGTCGTGGTACGCGTTGGTTTTATGTACGTGTTTTCGTTGCGTTTTCCGTTAGGCGGCATGGAGTAGGGGGAAAAAATTGCGACGGCCTGGTGCGTTGCGTTCGTATTATCGCGAACTAAATATTGAAGACATGAGTTATAAATAAAGGAGAAAAAATGCTAAGTAACATTAGCAAAATAATTTGCCGGCGAAGGGGCGGGGGGGGGGGGGGGCTGCCACGTGCGACGTGGTCGATTTGGCTATCGTTATGTATGTATATCGGACTTGTCGTTTTTCGTGTGCCTTTGTCGGGTGGAGCGCGTGTGTGTGTGAATGTTGTTCTTGTTGTCTCTGTCGTAGGTCTGTCCTGTACTTCGACAGGCGATTTGTTTGGAAAAAAGTAGAATATTAATATGCAACGTACCGGGTGGGCGGCTAAAAATAGTATGCGGGGAAGGGTTTGGTCTTGAGTGGGGTAAAATAAAAATATGGCATTCTAGAGCGTTTGTTGAATTGAGGGCGTGTATTTTCGTTTTGTTTGAAAACTGTCAAAACAGTTGATATGAGAGCAAGGAAAAAAAAAATGGCAGCACATCCGTCGCGAACCTTGTTCGTTGGATTTGTAAGCACTGTGACTCGAGCTACTCGACCACGGCACTAGTCCTATAGTATATTCTGGATGAATTGAACAGCTCTATCGAAGAAAATTCAGTCCGATAATAAATAATTTGATAGTTATTGTTGATGGGGGTGAAATTAAGCGGCTATGATCTTGATCGAGCACGGGATGAGAATGGGCTTGTTTGGCGACACGTAATAGTTAATGAGTAATGGAAATGTAATCGAATTAATTAATTTGAGTGGGCTGCGACAAGGTTGCGATTAGTCGTAAGATAAATAATTAGATGTTTGTCGACGGAGCGGATAGGAATGAGGATTATGGGGGTGGTTCCAGTGTGGATGGAAGGGTTAATTTGGAAGGATCCAAAGAAAATGAATGAGTCGGTTATGTAATGTCGATGGGATTGATTTGTTTTGGATAAATGATAATTTGTTTGGATATTGTGTGTTTCTCATGATAAGGGACGCCTCTTGTCGACTGCTAGCGGCGCGGTAGCATATTTTTCCTTCGGTAGGACGCGGTATTTTGTGTACCGACTGTAGATCGTCGCGACAGTCGGTAACGTAGATCTCTGCACCGAACTGCACAGAACGGCGTACTCCACATTTGCGGTACGCTGTACCAACGGTGCGCTTGCTGTTGAGCACGCGTAGGTGGACCCAAACAAACCCGAACAGCCCCACGCGAAAAGAAATTACCCAAACAAACCCACACGGAAAGAAATTACCCAAACAAACCCAAACAAACCTCGGTCCGCGCGATAATCGTAACCCGAACAAACCCACACATGCCCCGGGTCGTGAGACCCGTAACCCAAACAAACCTAAACAGACCCCGGTTAGTACGACAAGAAATGACCCAAACAAACCCAAACAAACCCCGGTTCGCGCAAAAAGAAATGACCCAAACAAACCCAAACGGTCGTTGTCGTCCTCGTCGTTGTCCTCGTCGTCGTCGTGGCAGTCGTCGTCGTAGTCGTCGTCGTCGTCGTGGTAGTCGTCGTCGTAGTCGTCGTCGTCGTCGTCGTCGTCGTCGTCGTCGTCGTCGTCGTCGTCGTCGTCGTGGTAGTCGTCGTCGTCGTCGTGGTAGTCGTCGTCGTCGTTGTCCTCGTCGTCGTCGTCGTTGTCCTCGTCGTCGTCGTCGTCGTCGTCGTCGTCGTCGTCGTCGTCGTTGTCCTCGTCGTCGCTGTCCTCGTCGTCGTTGTCCTCGTCGTCGTTGTCCTCGTAGTCGTCGTCCTCGTCGTCCTCGTCGTCGTCCCCGTCGTGGTAGTCGTCGTGGTAGTCGTCGTCGTGGTAGTCGTCGTCGTGGTAGTCGTCGTCGTGGTAGTCGTTGTCGTCGTGGTAGTCGTCATCGTCGTCGTGGTAGTCGTCGTCGTCGTCGTGGTAGTCCTCGTCGTCGTCGTCGTTGTCCTCGTCGTCGTCGTAGTTGTCCTCGTCGTCGTCGTTGTCCTCTCCGTCGCTGTCCTCGTCGTCGTTGTCCTCGTCGTCGTTGTCCTCGAAGTCGTCGTCCTCGTCGTCCTCGTCGTCGTCGTCGTCGTCGTCGTCGTGGTAGTCGTCGTCGTGGTAGTCGTCGTCGTGGTAGTCGTCGTGGTAGTCGTCGTCGTGGTAGTCGTCGTCGTGGTAGTCGTCGTCGTCGTGGTAGTCGTCGTCGTCGTGGTAGTCGTCGTCGTCGTGGTAGTCGTCGTCGTCGTGGTAGTCGTCGTCGTCGTGGTAGTCGTCGTCGTCGTGGTAGTCGTCGTCGTCGTGGTAGTCGTCGTCGTCGTGGTAGTCGTCGTCGTCGTGGTAGTCGTCGTCGTCGTGGTAGTCGTCGTCGTCGTCGTGGTAGTCCTCGTCCTCGTCGTCGTCGTCGTCGTGGTAGTCGTCGTCGTGGTAGTCGTCGTGGTAGTCGTCGTCGTGGTAGTCGTCGTCGTGGTAGTCGTCGTCGTGGTAGTCGTCGTCGTGGTAGTCGTCGTCGTCGTCGTGGTAGTCGTCGTCGTCGTCGTGGTAGTCCTCGTCGTCGTCGTCGTTGTCCTCGTCGTCGTCGTCGTTGTCCTCGTCGTCGTCGTCCTCGTCGTCGTCGTCGTCGTGGTAGTCGTCGTCGTGGTAGTCGTCGTCGTGGTAGTCGTCGTGGTAGTCGTCGTCGTCGTGGTAGTCGTCGTCGTCGTCGTGGTAGTCGTCGTCGTCGTCGTGGTAGTCGTCGTCGTCGTCGTGGTAGTCCTCGTCCTCGTCGTCGTCGTCCTCGTCGTCATCGTCGCCCTCGTCGTCGTCGTCGTCGTGGTAGTCGTCGTCGTGGTAGTCGTCGAGGTAGTCGTCGTGGTAGTCGTCGTCGTGGTAGTCGTCGTCGTGGTACTCGTCGTCGTCGTGGTAGTCGTCGTCGTCGTCGTGGTAGTCCTCGTCCTCGTCGTCGTCGTCCTCGTGGTCGTCGTCTTCGTGGTAGTCGTCGTCGTGGTAGACGTCGTGGTAGTCGTCGTCGTCGTGGTAGTCCTCGTCGTCGTCGTCGTTGTCCTCGTCGTCGTCGTCGTCGTCGTCGTCGTCGTCGTCGTTGTCCTCGTCGTCGCTGTCCTCGTCGTCGTTGTCCTCGTCGTCGTTGTCCTCGTCGTCGTTGTCCTCGTAGTCGTCGTCCTCGTCGTCCTCGTCGTCGTCGTCCTCGTCGTCCTCGTAGTCGTCGTCCTCGTCGTCGTCGTCCTCGTCGTCCTCATCGTCGTCGTCCTCGTCGTCGTCGTCGACCCGGGTTCGCGCGAAAAGAAATGACCCAAACAAACCCGAACGAGCCCGGGTTCGCGCGAAAAGAAATGACCCAAACAAACCAAAACGGACCCAGGTTCGTGAGAAATGACCCAAACAAACCCAAACAAAAAAGTCGTGATAGCCACCTCTAAAAATTGAGTGACCGCGCCCACTTTTTTTCGAGAAATTTTCTTTCATCAGATCCCAACAATAGCACGAGAATCCAGAAGGAAAAAAAAATTTGAATCGGTCTAACATACATACATACATATATATGATTGTGCTTATTATTGTTTTATGGGTTTGTTTGGTAAGGCTTAGACGGATGTTGATTGTGTATGTGGTATATTAAGGTGTTGGCTTAGTTTGCATATGTGATTTGTGATGGGAAGAAGTGGGGAGTGGATGTGAATATGCGGTGTATGAGTGGTAAAAAGTTGCATTAAAGAAGAAAGTATTCTAAAAGCGAAAGAATGGGAGTATAAAAAATGTAAAGTGTGTTGAAATGTGTCCCCTGGCGGAGGGGAAATTTTGTATGCAAGTATTTTTTCTTAAACCGGGTCTGTTAGTAGGGTGTCGGCAGAATGTTTGGCGGAAAAAAAATATCGTGCCACGAGAGCCGCGAACGCGGTTCATCAACTTTGAAAGCGAAGACGCTACAACTTGACCATACGAGTATTTGAAAAATAAGATGCACATAGTGTATTGAAAGAGGATGACGTGTTGACGGTTCGTCGAAAGTGAATAATTTGCGGATGAATTTTGTAAAATGAGGGAATCGACGACTCGGTCGCATAATGTTGATGAAAATTAGTTGGAGATAAGTAGTGACTCGTACGGGAATGAGTGCGAATATGTGGCTGGTGGGGATGTGGTAGGGTATCGAATGAAGCGTACGTTGGTGCGCGGCGATTGTGGCCATTGGTAGGAAAGGTTTCCGTGTAAACATTTGTATTGTCCGGTGTCAGGAGGGGGACTCGATGTACCGAGTGATAACTCGGATGTCTTGTTGCGGTAGGGCTCCGGCAGTGTGTACGTTTCGCGGAACGCATGGTACACAGACTGACGTGTGTACAGTCGGTAGGTAGTCGGCGGAGTGAAAATGAGCGAACGAATGAATATTGTTTATGTTTGTCGGAAAGATATAAAGAGACGAGCTAATGGGAGCAAGTGATTAACGGCTGAAGGTCTTTAGGGACATTGGGGTGAGGAAAGAAAAAGAATATTGCGTCGTTGTAAAAATTCGTCTCGTCGAGGTACGAGGGAAAGAATTACTTTCCGAATGGTAAATATTGAGGAGGTTTGTTTGCAATGTACTGTTGCTTGTTTAAACGTTAATAAAAAAAATATAAATCGATTGAACTGTTATTTTTTGCCAATGGGCACTCGATGATTGACTTGAGGATGTTGAGTCCCTATGAAGCATGTTAATGTTAATTGTAGCAAAGAAATAGCTTCTTAATCGTCATGAAGTTTTTACACGAGCTCTGAAATACTTGATACGAAAAAGTACGAAATTTGAAGAATTTGATTATGATTTGCGATTTGGGACTCAACATCCTTAATTACGAAACGATGGTGGGTTCCGGAATAAAGGGGAAACTGTCGTGGTATATAATATGCGTGCGGGTGTCGTGCAACGCGTTGGTTTTATGTACGTGTATTCGTTGCGTTTTGTTTTCCGTGTAGGCGCTATGGAGTAGGGGGAAAAATAGCGACGGCCTGGCGTTCGTATTATCGCGAACTAAATATTGAAGACATGAGTTATAAATAAAGGAGAAAAAATGCTAAGTGACATTAGCAAAATAATGCGGCCGGCGGCGATGGGCGGCGGGGGGGGGGGGGGGGGGATGCCACGTGCGACGTGGTCGATTTGGCTATAGTTATGTATGTATATCGGACTTGTCGTTTTCGTGTGCCTTTGTCGGGTGAAGCGTGCGCGTGTGTGTGTGTGTGTATGGTCTTGTTGTCTCTGTTTGTCGTAGGTCTGCCTGAACTTCGACGGGCGATTTGTTTGGAAAAAAGAAGAATATTAATATACAACGTACGGGGTGGGCAGCTAAAAATAGTATGCGGGGAAGGGTTTGGTCTTGGGTGGGGTGAAATAAAAATGTGGCATTCCAGAGCGTTCGTTGAATTGAGGGCGTGTATTTTCGTTTTGTTTGAAAATCGTCAAAACAGTTGATACGAGAGCAAGGAAAAAAAAAAGTGACGGCAGATCCGTCGCGAACCTCGGTCGTTGGATTGAAAATACCGACTCGGACCACTTGACCACGGCAGTAGTCGTAACGTATATTGTGGATGAATTGTACAGCTATAAAGAAGAAAATTCAGTCCGATAATAAATAACTTGATAGTTATTGTTGATGGGGGTGAAATTTAGCGGCGATTATCTTGATCGAGCACGGGATGAGAATAGGCTTGTTTGGCGACACGTAATAGTTAATGAGATATGGAAATGGAATCGAATTAATTTGAGTGGGCTGCGGCGAGGTTGCGATTAGTCGTAAGATAAATAATTAGATGTTTGTCGACGGAGTGGATAGGAATGAGGATTATGGTGGTGGTTCCAGTGTGGATGGAAGGGTTAATTTGGAAGGATCCAAAGAAAATGAATGAGTCGGTTATGTAATGTCGATGGGATTGATTTGTTTTGGATAAATGATAATTTGTTTGGATATTGTGTGTTTCTCATGATAAGGGACGCCTCTTGTCGACTGCTAGCGGCGCGGTAGCATATTTTTCCTTCGGTAGGACGCGGTATTTTGTGTACCGACTGTAGATCGTCGCGACAGTCGGTAACGTAGATCTCTGCACCGAACTGCACAGAACGGCGTACTCCACATTTGCGGAACGCTGTACAAACGGTGCGCTTGCTGTTGAGCACGCGTAGGTGGACCCAAACAAACCCGAACAGCCCCACGTGAAAAGAAATTACCCAAACAAACCCACACGGAAAGAAATTACCCAAACAAACCTAAACAAACCTCGGTCCGCGCGAGAATCGTAACCCGAACAAACCCACACATGCCCCGGGTCGTGAGACCCGTAACCCAAACAAACCTAAACAGACCCCGGTTAGTACGAAAAGAAATGACCCAAACAAACCCAAACAAATCCCGGTTCGCGCAAAAAGAAATGACCCAAACAAACCCAAACGGTCGTCGTCGTCGTCGTCGTCGTCGTTGTCCTCGTCGTCGTTGTCCTCGTCGTCGTCGTGGCAGTCGTCGTCGTAGTCGTCGTCGTCGTCGTCGTCGTGGTAGTCGTCGTCGTAGTCGTCGTCGTCGTCGTCGTCGTCGTCGTCGTCGTTGTCCTCGTCGTTGTCCTCGTCGTCGTTGTCCTCGTCGTCGTCGTTGTCGTCGTCGTCGTTGTCCTCGTCGTCGTTGTCCTCGTCGTCGTTGTCCTCGTCGTCGTCGTCGTCATGGTAGTCGTCGTCGTGGTAGCCGTCGTCGTGGTAGTCGTCGTGGTAGTCGTCGTCGTGGTAGTCGTTGTCGTCGTGGTAGTCGTCGTCGTCGTCGTGGTAGTCGTCGTCGTCGTCGCCGTCGTTGTCCTCGTCGTCGCTGTCCTCGTCGTCGTTGTCCTCGTCGTCGTTATCCTCGTAGTCGTCGTCCTCGTCGTCCTCGTCGTCGTCGTCGTCGTGGTAGTCGTCGTCGTGGTAATCGTCGTCGTGGTAGTCGTCGTCGTCGTCGTCGTCGTTGTCGTCGTCGTCGTTGTCCTCGTCGTCGTTGTCCTCGTCGTCGTCGTCGTCGTCGTCGTCGTTGTCCTCGTCGTTGTCCTCGTCGTCGTTGTCCTCGTCGTCGTCGTTGTCGTCGTCGTCGTTGTCCTCGTCGTCGTTGTCCTCGTCGTCGTTGTCCTCGTCGTCGTCGTCGTCATGGTAGTCGTCGTCGTGGTAGTCCTCGTCGTCGTCGTGGTAGTCGTCGTCGTGGTAGTCGTCGTCGTGGTAGTCGTCGTCGTGGTAGTCGTCGTGGTAGTCGTCGTCGTGGTAGTCGTCGTCGTGGTAGTCGTCGTGGTAGTCGTCGTCGTGGTAGTCGTCGTCGTCGTCGTGGTAGTCCTCGTCCTCGTCGTCGTCGTGGTAGTCGTCGTCGTGGTAGTCGTCGTGGTAGTCGTCGTCGTGGTAGTCGTCGTCGTGGTAGTCGTCGTGGTAGTCGTCGTCGTGGTAGTCGTCGTCGTGGTAGTCGTCGTGGTAGTCGTCGTCGTCGTGGTAGTCGTCGTCGTCGTCGTCGTGGTAGTCCTCGTCCTCGTCGTCGTCGTCGTCGTGGTAGTCGTCGTCGTGGTAGTCGTCGTCGTGGTAGTCGTCGTCGTGGTAGTCGTCGTCGTGGTAGTCGTCGTCGTGGTAGTCGTCGTGGTAGTCGTCGTCGTGGTAGTCGTCATCGTGGTAGTCCTCGTCCTCGTCGTCGTCGTCCTCGTCGTCGTCGTCGTCGTGGTAGTCGTCGTGGTAGTCGTCGTCGTGGTAGTCGTCGTGGTAGTCGTCGTCGTCGTGGTAGTCGTCGTCGTCGTCGTGGCAGTCCCCGTCCTCGTCGTCGTCGTCCTCGTCGTCGTCGTCGTCGTGGTAGTCGTCGTGGTAGTCGTCGTCGTGGTAGTCGTCGTGGTAGTCGTCGTCGTGGTAGTCGTCGTCGTGGTAGTCGTCGTTGTCGTGGTAGTCGTCATCGTGGTAGTCGTCGTGGTAGTCGTCGTCGTGGTAGTCGTCGTAGTCGTGGTAGTCGTCGTCGTCGTCGTGGTAGTCCTCGTCCTCGTCGTCGTCGTCCTCGTCGTCGTCGTCATCGTGGTAGTCGTCGTCGTGGTAGTCGTCGTCGTGGGAGTCGTCGTCGTAGTAGTCGTCGTGGTAGTCGTCGTCGTGGTAGTCGTCGTCGTGGAAGTCGTCGTCGTCGTGGTAGTCGTCGTCGTCGTCGTGGTAGTCCTCGTCCTCGTCGTCGTCGTCGTCGTGGTAGTCGTCGTCGTGGTAGTCGTCGTGGTAGTCGTCGTCGTGGTAGTCGTCGTCGTCGTGGTAGTCTTCGTCGTCGTCGTGGTAGTCCTCGTCCTCGTCGTCGTCGACCCGGGTTCGCGCGAAAAGAAATGACCCAAACAACCTCCTGTCCCCGCGAAAAGAAATGACCCAAACAAACCGAACTAACCCTAGTTCGCGCGAAAGAAATGACCCAAACAAACCCGAACTAACCCTGGTTTGCGCGAAAGAAATGACCCAAACAAACCCGAACTAACCCTGGTTTGCGCGATAGAAATGACCCAAACAAACCCGAACTAACCCTGGTTTGCGTGAAAGAAATGACCCAAACAAACCCGAACTAACCGTGGTTTGCGTGAAAGAAATGACCCAAACAAACCCGAACTAACCCTGGTTTGCGCGAAAGAAATGACCCAAACAAACCCAAACAAGCCCCGGTTCGCGAGAAATGACCCAAACAAACCCAAACAACTGCCCCCGATCCGCTCAAAATGACCCAAACAAACCCAAACAAACCCAGATCCGCTCATAATGACCCAAACAAACCCAAACAAAATGCGCTCAAAATGACCCAAACAAACCCAAACAAACCCAGGTCGCTCAAAATGACCCACACGCGGGGTTTGTTTGTTTGGGTTTGTTTGGGTTTGTTTGGGTTTGTTTGGGTTTGTTTGGGTTTGTTTGGGTTTGTTTGGGTTTGTTTGGGTTTGGGTTTGTTTGGGTTTGTTTGTTTGGGTTTGTTTGGGTTTGTTTGGGTTTGTTTGGGTTTGTTTGGGTTTGTTTGGGTTTGTTTGGGTTTGTTTGGGTTTGTTTGGGTTTGTTTGGGTTTGTTTGGGTTTGTTTGGGTTTGTTTGGGTTTGTTTGTTTGGGTTTGTTTGTTTGGGTTTGTTTGGGTTTGGGTTTGTTTGGGTTTGTTTGGGTTTGTTTGGGTTTGTTTGGGTTTGTTTGGGTTTGTTTGTTTGGGTTTGTTTGGGTTTGTTTGGGTTTGTTTGGGTTTGTTTGGGTTTGTTTGGGTTTGTTTGTTTGGGTTTGGGTTTGTTTGGGTTTGTTTGGGTTTGTTTGGGTTTGTTTGGGTTTGTTTGGGTTTGTTTGGGTTTGTTTGGGTTTGTTTGGGTTTGTTTGGGTTTGTTTGGGTTTGTTTGGGTTTGTTTGGGTTTGTTTGGGTTTGTTTGGGTTTGTTTGGGTTTGTTTGGGTTTGTTTGGGTTTGTTTGGGTTTGGGTTTGTTTGGGTTTGTTTGGGTTTGTTTGGGTTTGTTTGGGTTTGTTTGGGTTTGTTTGGGTTTGTTTGTTTGGGTTTGTTTGGGTTTGTTTGGGTTTGTTTGGGTTTGTTTGGGTTTGTTTGGGTTTGTTTGGGTTTGTTTGGGTTTGTTTGGGTTTGTTTGGGTTTGTTTGGGTTTGTTTGGGTTTGTTTGGGTTTGTTTGGGTTTGGGTTTGTTTGGGTTTGTTTGGGTTTGTTTGGGTTTGTTTGGGTTTGTTTGGGTTTGTTTGGGTTTGTTTGGGTTTGTTTGGGTTTGTTTGGGTTTGTTTGGGTTTGTTTGGGTTTGTTTGGGTTTGTTTGGGTTTGGGTTTGTTTGGGTTTGTTTGGGTTTGTTTGGGTTTGTTTGGGTTTGTTTGGGTTTGTTTGGGTTTGTTTGGGTTTGTTTGGGTTTGTTTGGGTTTGTTTGGGTTTGTTTGGGTTTGTTTGGGTTTGTTTGGGTTTGTTTGGGTTTGTTTGGGTTTGTTTGGGTTTGTTTGGGTTTGTTTGGGTTTGTTTGGGTTTGTTTGGGTTTGTTTGGGTTTGTTTGGGTTTGTTTGGGTTTGTTTGGGTTTGTTTGGGTTTGTTTGGGTTTGTTTGGGTTTGTTTGGGTTTGGGTTTGTTTGGGTTTGTTTGGGTTTGTTTGGGTTTGTTTGGGTTTGTTTGGGTTTGTTTGGGTTTGTTTGGGTTTGTTTGGGTTTGTTTGGGTTTGTTTGGGTTTGTTTGGGTTTGTTTGGGTTTGTTTGGGTTTGTTTGGGTTTGTTTGGGTTTGTTTGGGTTTGTTTGGGTTTGTTTGGGTTTGTTTGGGTTTGTTTGGGTTTGTTTGGGTTTGTTTGGGTTTGTTTGGGTTTGTTTGTTTGGGTTTGTTTGGGTTTGTTTGGGTTTGTTTGGGTTTGTTTGGGTTTGTTTGGGTTTGTTTGGGTTTGTTTGGGTTTGTTTGGGTTTGTTTGGGTTTGTTTGGGTTTGTTTGGGTTTGTTTGGGTTTGTTTGGGTTTGTTTGGGTTTGTTTGGGTTTGTTTGGGTTTGTTTGGGTTTGTTTGGGTTTGTTTGGGTTTGTTTGGGTTTGTTTGGGTTTGTTTGGGTTTGTTTGGGTTTGTTTGGGTTTGTTTGGGTTTGTTTGGGTTTGTTTGGGTTTGTTTGGGTTTGTTTGGGTTTGTTTGGGTTTGTTTGGGTTTGTTTGGGTTTGTTTGGGTTTGTTTGGGTTTGTTTGGGTTTGTTTGGGTTTGTTTGGGTTTGTTTGGGTTTGTTTGGGTTTGTTTGGGTTTGTTTGGGTTTGTTTGGGTTTGTTTGGGTTTGTTTGGGTTTGTTTGGGTTTGTTTGGGTTTGTTTGGGTTTGTTTGGGTTTGTTTGGGTTTGTTTGGGTTTGTTTGGGTTTGTTTGGGTTTGTTTGGGTTTGTTTGGGTTTGTTTGGGTTTGTTTGGGTTTGTTTGGGTTTGTTTGGGTTTGTTTGGGTTTGTTTGGGTTTGTTTGGGTTTGTTTGGGTTTGTTTGGGTTTGTTTGGGTTTGTTTGGGTTTGTTTGGGTTTGTTTGGGTTTGTTTGGGTTTGTTTGGGTTTGTTTGGGTTTGTTTGGGTTTGTTTGGGTTTGTTTGGGTTTGTTTGGGTTTGTTTGGGTTTGTTTGGGTTTGTTTGGGTTTGTTTGGGTTTGTTTGGGTTTGTTTGGGTTTGTTTGGGTTTGTTTGGGTTTGTTTGGGTTTGTTTGGGTTTGTTTGGGTTTGTTTGGGTTTGTTTGGGTTTGTTTGGGTTTGTTTGGGTTTGTTTGGGTTTGTTTGGGTTTGTTTGGGTTTGTTTGGGTTTGTTTGGGTTTGTTTGGGTTTGTTTGGGTTTGTTTGGGTTTGTTTGGGTTTGTTTGGGTTTGTTTGTTTGGGTTTGTTTGGGTTTGTTTGGGTTTGTTTGGGTTTGTTTGGGTTTGTTTGGGTTTGTTTGGGTTTGTTTGGGTTTGTTTGGGTTTGTTTGGGTTTGTTTGGGTTTGTTTGGGTTTGTTTGGGTTTGTTTGGGTTTGTTTGGGTTTGTTTGGGTTTGTTTGGGTTTGTTTGGGTTTGTTTGGGTTTGTTTGGGTTTGTTTGGGTTTGTTTGGGTTTGTTTGGGTTTGTTTGGGTTTGTTTGGGTTTGTTTGGGTTTGTTTGGGTTTGTTTGGGTTTGTTTGGGTTTGTTTGGGTTTGTTTGGGTTTGTTTGGGTTTGTTTGGGTTTGTTTGGGTTTGTTTGGGTTTGTTTGGGTTTGTTTGGGTTTGTTTGGGTTTGTTTGGGTTTGTTTGGGTTTGTTTGGGTTTGTTTGGGTTTGTTTGGGTTTGTTTGGGTTTGTTTGGGTTTGTTTGGGTTTGTTT